>SJYX01015747.1:38414-118424 GCA_006410675.1 Oreotragus oreotragus
GCATATCTGAGGTTATTGATATTTCTCCCGGCAATCTTGATTCTAGCTTGTGTTTCTTCCATTCCAGCATTTCTCATGATGTACTCTGCATATAAGTTAAATAAGCAGGGTGACAATATAAAGCCTTGACGTACTCCTTAGCATTTTATTCTTTAATTTTACGTTTTGGGCCCAAATCAGAGCAACATTCCTTTAAGAGAGAAAACACTTACTGAGTGTTTTTGTATCTGTCAGGCACTTTTCCCATCTATTAATCTACCACTTCTATGATGTTGCTCCTATTATTTTCCTCTTTACAGACAAAGTGATAGAAACATTAATTTACTGTCCAACATCACATAAGAACTAAGTGGTGTAGTTAAGATCTGAACTCAGGTAGTTTGGCTTCACAGCTCTAGATCTCCATGACCATACAATACTACATCTTCAGACTATAGAATCTTACTCCTTTCCATTATAACGGTGGAATCTGTCCAGTTCCAATCACTTGTCAATCAATCATGTCAATTTTTCATGTCCTCTTCATATTTCTTATTGAGGCATTGAATTGCTATTTTCTTCATACACAATCAGAAATTATAGAACAGAAGATGTAAACTGTATTCCTGGGGAGCCAAACAAGACATATGATGAGTGTAAAGTGTATCAGGTTTAAGAAAACTCAACTGCAGAGATATGGTCAAAGATATTTTATTTTATGAATATATGGAGTATATACCTCTACAATAATTTCTTATTGAGGCATTGAATTGCTATTTTCTTCATACACAATCAGAAATTATAGAACAGAAGATGTAAACTGTATTCCTGGGGAGCCAAACAAGACATATGATGAGTGTAAAGTGTATCAGGTTTAAGAAAACTCAACTGCAGAGATATGGTCAAAGATATTTTATTTTATGAATATATGGAGTATATACCTCTACAATAGCTCAAAAATCTATTCTACTAGAGATCATGTAACTTTCATATTCAATAAATTCTAATTGAAAATAGAAATATTTAATCATGAAATATATTATTATATTTTGTTACTCCTTTGATTTAGAAACAAAATCTGGCAGTTTTATTTCTGACTAATGTGACATCTTTTGTTTTCTCTTGAATTACCTAGTAGAAAATTCAGACGTGGGTCTAATAACCAGGAGTGATACTTAGAGTTGTTTTTCCTGTTTAATAATAGGTAAGAACTGTTTGCAAATGCATGTACTTTGAATATAGGTCAAATTTTTGCACAAGCATTTTTATATTTAGAGTTACTTTTCTGATGATATAAATAGAATTTCAATATTTTGAGGTTGCTATATATTTTTCAATATTACATTGCACTGTATCATTATGTTATTTTTTGTTCTTTATTTATACCATCATATTGAGAGAGGTGAGCTAAAGTGTTCATATAACACATAATATTATTTTATTGTCATATAATTGGTAATAAAGAAATCTTTTAAAATGATCATGCTTCAACTCTATAATTTTAGTTATCTAGACAGGTTATCGGGGAAGGCAATGGCACCCCACCCCAGTACTCTTGCTTGGAAAATCCAATGGATGGAGTAGCCTGGTGGGCTGCAGTCCATGGGGTCGCTAACAGTCGGACAGACTGAGCGACTTCACTTTCACTTTTCACTCTCATGGATTGGAGAAGGAAATGGCAACCCACTCCAGTATTCTTGCCTGGAGAATCCCAGGGATGGGGGAGCCTGGTGGGCTGCCGTCTATGGGGTCACACAGAGTCGGACACGACTGAAGTGACTTAGCAGCAGCAGCAGCAGCAGACAGGTTATTACTTTCATTTCTATAAATGCATTTTAGCTGTTGTGAGTAGCTTGCATTATTCTTTGCTGAATTAATTTTGCAAAGACAGTTTTTTAAAAAGCAATCAGTCAATTGAATTATTATTTAATTATTTGTGGATGCCTTTGCAGAGAAATATTCAGAGTGGTTACATGGTTTTTAGTGTCAAACCAAGGCCATGTACTTAATCAAAGCTTTGCAAATATTAGAGTTAAAATATTTTCTTTTGCCTCACATGAGTAACTCATTTTCTTTAAACATTTCCAAAGCCTTTTTGGTCCCATGATGCCTAACCTCCATGTAGTACCAAACGCCACCATCTTGTGTATCCAAGTTATTAAGTAGAGTGTTGGATGACCAGTTCACTTTTGGGGAACACATTCAATTTATGATATTAATCACTGTTCTGTGATGGGCTTCATTTTTTACTTTTTAGCACTGAAAAATTACTTCAAAAAGTAAACTCATATTCAGTGTCATGCAAAATATTGCCACTTTGGATTTTATTTTTAAAAATGTTTGATATTATTACCAATATGGCCAGAGTACAGTTTGTAGCCAGTAATTTCAACCATCTCACATTAAAAATTTGAAGCTTTTCTTTCCCCCAACATGTTTTCAACTAATATCTTGATATTGAACCTGTTAGGAGAGTCTTAGCCAAAATTTCTGAAGAATGATCAAACTTTTCATCAACAACACAAACAAATATGGTGAATTGAGTGGTATTATTTGCCTACATTCTCACGTGGCAACAGACATATGAATGCTTGTCTCTGTTTGAAGCACAAAATTTTTGCTAAATCCTAAAGATCCTCAAAAATCTCTAAAATATTTAATGCCCAATTATTTCATTTAATGCAATAGCATTTCACAATATCATTGTTCATTTTATAATTATATGGAAAAATAAACCATTTAAATATTTAATTTTAGTTTCTGCTTGTTAAATTTTTCATGTCATACTTTTCTATACAGTGGTCATTGTAAGATTTGCTTAAAGTAAAATAGTTTTGACACAGTTTCATTTTGCTTATTTACTAAACATGTTGGAATATTGTATTTTTCCAGAAAGAGATATTCTTGGCATTGTAGTACTGTGGTCAGGTAAATTGAAGGATGTATGCTGTGTGCTTAGTAGCTCAGTCATGTCCAACTCTTTGTGACCCTTTGGACTGTAGCCTTCCAGGCTCCTCTGTCCATGGGATTTTTCAGGCAAGAATACTAGAGAGGGTTGCCATTTCCTCCTCCAGGGAATCTTCCTAACCCAGGGATTGAACCCGTGTCTCCTGTGTTTCCTGCATTGCAGGTGGATTCTTCACCCACTTAGCCATTGGGAAAGCCTAAATTGAAGAATCTTATGCTACAAAATCCTGGTATTACTGTTGTGCTGTGTTGTGCTTAGTCACTCAGTTGTGTCTGACTCTTTGTGACTCCATGGCCTGTAGCCCGCCAGGCTCCTCTGTCCATGGGAATTCTCCAGGCAAGAATACTAGAGTGGGTTGCCATGCCATCTTCCAGGGGATTTTCCAAACCCAGGGATGGAACCTGTGTCTCTTATGTCTCCTACATATTCAGGCAGGTTCTTTACCCACTAGTGCTGCCTGGGAAGCCCCAGTTAATCACGCAGATAGGCAGTTCTACATCTTCCCAGAGCCACCTCATCTCGTCCATGAGGACTTTCTTGCAAGTTTGAGAAGTAGGTGCAGCAAGGCATGTGACAGCATTTTATAGCATGCTATAAGAATTAGATGACATTTTATATTATCTTTAAATACTAAGGAATTGGATTGTATGAATGCTCTTTCAATGTGACTGTGATTTTGAGACAGAGAAACTGGAGAAGAGAGAAGATAGGGAAAGGAAAAAAGAGACAACATGAGCTTGTGATGTCCATACCTTACTCTGTTCATGTGGCTCTCAAGAGTCTCTTGGTTCTGCTGCCTCCAGTTTCATCCTATGTAGGATGAAAATTCAGTCAGGACACAGAGGACCCTAAGACATTGCTTTGTCAAGAGGACTTAGTGACTTGTCCTACTGGCTAAAGATGGGAAGAAGGTATTAGTGCCTGGATCTTCTGTCCCTAAAAGAGAGGAGACAGAATGGAAGGCTGTGGATGCCCTGATGAAGATGAGGGATCTGAGAAATGATGCTTCAATCTCAGCATGGTGGCTCAGAGGTTAAAGCGTCTGCCTGCAATACGGGAGACCTGAGTTCGATCCCTGAATCAGGAAGATCCCCTGGAGAAGGAAATGACAACCCACTCCAGTATTCTTGCCTGGAGAATCCCATGGACGGAAGAGCCTGGTGGGCTACAGTCCATGGGGTCGCAAAGAGTCGGACACGACTGAGCGACTTCACTCACTCACTCACCAGGAGCACACCTACAGTCAGTTTTGACGAGGCCTTGGGGAAGCAATCCCACTACAGTTTGTTGAGATGAACCTGGAGAATTGCTCCAGTGTTAATATCTATAAGAAAAGGTCTTGGGAAATGAATTTTATTTACAAGGAATAAATGAGTTCCATATGAGGAAGTCTTCCTTTTAGGAAGCCTTCTTAAAAGGGTTCCTAGAAGTTTAAGAGTACACCAGAGTTAAAGAAGACATCCAGCATGTGCTCCTGCCTGGCTTTGGGTCATGAGGGGAATGGAAAGTCTCAAGTATGAAATTTGGATTGGAATGAGCCCATATTTTCTGGTGGCTCAGATAGTAAAGAATTTGCCTGTAGTGCAGGAAGCTCGGATTTGGGAAGATCCCTTGGATCTGGCATGGCAACCCATTCCAGTATTCTTGCCTGGGAAATCCCATGGACAGAGGAGCCTGGCGGGCTTCAGTCCATAGCATCACAAATAGTCAGTCATGACTGAGCACGCACTCACAAGCCCACATTGCTAGTGACTCCAAATACCAAGTAAAAGTAAATGAAAAAAACCCATGTTTAGAGGAAAATAAAGTCACCCTAGCCTTCAAATTATTTCTCTGAATTATTTCAAACACAATATCAAGCACAAGACCAAAGAGAAGCAGATATACAAAGAAATATGGTATCAAAAATAAGAACCAGCAGATGAAAGACGTAAAAGGACTCCAGGTAGTATAATAATCAGACATAGTAAACATTGACTTCTGCAGAGTTTATTAAATTAAACCAAATCTGAAAATTTTGGCAGGGATTTTTACAAACTGAAAAATATGAGTAACCAGTCCTCACATAACAAACACATTTTCCACACTCTGTAATTCCCTTCATATTATCTTGTCATTGTTCCTGCAAGAATAATTACTCCTAGCAGTATAATTTAGTTTTACCCATTTTATACTGTATATCAATGAATGTATGTTGTTTATACTCTTTTCTCTGTCATATGTCTAATTTTAGTAGATAGTTCTAGACAGTTTCCCCAAGTTCTTGTGCCAGTTTTCCTCCCCTTTCACAGCATATGTGAGTTTCAGTTGTTCCTAATTATTTGACATTTTCCCATCCTTTTCATTTAAGCAGTTTTGGTCTGTGTGTACTATGTTTTAAATTTGCATTTCCTTGATGACTACTGAAGTCAAGTGTCTTTTCATATGTTACTGTTATAATATGTATATTTTGCTGTGTAATATCTCTTTTCAGGCCTTTAGCCCATTTTTCTATTGATATTTTCAGGTTGATTTGTAATTATATGTTGCAGCTATGAATTCATGAGATGTTGTAGTAAGAATACAACTGGTTTTGACTCAATTAATGATGGAGAGAGAAGATTTTAATATCAGTATAGGTCACTTTATCATTTTATCATTATTCCTTTTTGTATCTTTTCTAAGAAATTTTTGCTAAATCTTTAATAATGGTCTCCTATATTTTACTCCTAAACTATTTATTGCTTTCTCTTTAACCTTTAGATCTACTATTACTGTAGTGTTGATTATGATACTGGGTGAGGTAGAACTGGACATGGAACAACAGACTGGTTCCAAATAGGAAAAGGAGTATGCCAAGGCTGTATATTGTCACCCTGCTTATTTAACTTATATGCAGAGTACATCATGAGAAACGCTGGACTGGAAGAAACACAAGCTGGAATCAAGATTGTCGGGAGAAATATCAATAACCTCAGATATGCTGATGACACCACCCTTATGGCAGAAAGTAAGGAGGAGCTAAGAAGCCTCTTGATGAAAGTGAAGCAGGAGAGCAAAAAGTTGGCTTAAAGCTCAACATTCAGAAAACGAAGATCATGGCATCCGGTCCCATCACTTCATGGGAAATAGATGGGGAAACAGTGGAAACAGTGTCAGACTTTATTTTGGGGGGCTCCAAAATCACTGCAGATGGTNGGGCTAGAGACATCCCACACCTGGGGATTGACCTCATCTAAGAAAGGGACAGACTCCTCTTCTACATCCGACTATAAATATTCAGACACTACGCAAAGGAAACTATCGACTTCTAGCTTTCCCCACGTCACTCTGGTCTGGAGGTGGCAAAGAAGTTCTCTCCCCAGTAGGGGAGCAGGGCAACCAGGGGTGTATAAAAAGGAGTGGGTTCCTTGCCAATTGCCCACCTTACAATGGAGGGGCTTAGTAAAATTTTGGCCTTGGGATTTTCTATCTACCCCTATCACCATTTTAGTCTGGGGGTCTAAAGGTCCTAATCGGAAAGGAAGAACAGACAAGGCAGCCCCCATTTCTAAAAGAAAGTTCACGTCCTTACCTTCTGTTTGTAGTCACCCAGTGGTCGAGAGGAGTGATCTGGACCTCACCATTTGCGGGAGTTTCCCGAGCCGCTGGGCACCGTCAGTCCGGTCACCCAGGACTAACACGGAGGGAGCAGCGATATGGGCACTCTCTTTCCCAATGCCCATCCTCTTTGCAATAGGCACACACTAGGTGTGTCTCAGCCGCGGTGGATTGTTAAGATCCTTTTTTCTTCTTTGCTTTCCCCGGGACTCTCGCATAGTGGCAGGATGAATCAAGGCCAGGATTTTAGCCTGTTGTTGGGCCAAGGCCTGGGTCTGCCTCTCTATTCTCCTATCTTTTCGGGCTTCCTTTTGCTCCCTTTTTGCTTCCTCCTCCCGGTTCCTATTCAAAAACACCCCATTTGCCTCCTCCACCAAACCAGAAATTGGGGTCGCTGGTCCTTTTCCTAGATTTTGTAATTTTCTCCTTATGTCTGTGGCTGCCTGGGTTATGAAGGAGTGGGCCAACACAACTCTTCCTTCCATAATTTTTAGATCTGTCTTGGTAAAGTTTTTAAAGGCTTCTGTGAGTCTGCCCAAAAAAAGAGCTGGATTTTCATTTTCTTCCTATGTAACCTCTTTTATCTTATTATAATTAACAACCTCTCGGACACCCTGGGTCATTCCCTGTAGTAGGCAAGTAATGAGCTGTCTTAAGGATTCCTTTCCTGCCCTTCTATTAGGATCCCAGTTTGGCTCTGTAGAGGGAATTGCCTCTTCAGCAGAGACCAGACTGACATCTACCTGCTGTCTTTCATCAGCCACTTTTCTAGCCTGATCTGGGATTCGAGCTTTTTCCTCATCATTACAGCACCAGGTGAGGATGACCATTATATCCCTCCGTGAGGAAGAAGTTAAGGCTAAGATGCTCAAATTTATCCTTAAATTTTGGGGGGGTTCTCAGAATATGAGCCCAGTTGTTCCTTGCATTGGGTAATGTCTTGCATAGAGAAGGAACATGAACGTGCGTAGTTCCCCCCTCCCCGTCTGGTACCTCTCTTAGGCGGCAGATTTTGTCTGAGGATGACCTTTCCTTCTGTGGAGGACAAAGCTCACTTCCTGATCGTAACCCCATGGGGGAGGGGACATATGGAGGAGGAGCCGAGGCGATTGTGAGTGACTTCCCTTCAGATCTCATAACTTCTGGGCCCAGCCTCGTGACTTCTGGGCCTAGCCTCCTGACTTCCGGGTCCAGGCTCTTGATCTCCGGGCGTGTCTGACCCTCCTTTCCCCTTGGAGGTCAAGACGGTCAAGGGGATCTGTTTCAGACCTTGCTAAAAGGATTTTGGAAGAGCATTTATCAAAGTCCTCAAGCTTATATTTTCCCTTTTTTTGGAATCCTGGTAGAGGGCCATAAAGGCCTGGACATAGGGAACCTCCTTGTATTTACCCTTGCGATTGCAGTATAGACTGGGCTGTAAAATGGTGTTGTAACCAAGTGATCCCGACCAGGGCCATTTTTCCCCTCCTCTCAGGGAGTAAGTAGGCCTGTATTGAGTACAGTATTTGATAACTTTTTTCCTTTTTAGCCCTTCCAGTTGGTATCCCTCCTAGTGGGCCAAAAAACAACCCAGCGGGGTGTCTAAAGGGAAGCTAGGCTTATTTCCCATTTTAGTGACGGTATAGTTTATATCTGGCTCCCAGGAGACCAGTATTGGGGTGGATGCCCCTACGTCTGACTCTAGAGAGATTGTAAGCTCTTTCCTGGTCCCAAATTGCCTGATTGTGTATGCGCCAAAGGAAATGTTCAGTAGTAAGCACAATCAATGGGGCTGTAGGGCTGGTCCCAAAAGGTGAATTAACCCCTAAGGATGTGTCCTCGGGTGTTAATTTTCACTCAAGACCAGGGGTGACTATACTGAACCCCGTCAATCACTTCCACGTGGAAGCACTCAGCCAAATGCTCAATTAAATGGCTGAATTTATAGAAACAGGGCACCCGATGGAGGGCTTCTAACTCCCGATTGTCTCCCCAAGAACAGAGAGCACAGTTAATGGGAAGCAGAGAGCGTAGCCTTTCAGAAAATCTCTTGCGAAGACCCAGAACTTCAGGTCCCCGTATTGACAGAGTAAATGGAAATAACTTGGGTCTTCAAAGAGAGGAAAAGAGGCTAGGTTGAGAGAGAAGGAGTGGGAAGAGACTAAAGGTCTAAGAGTGGGGGAGAGAAAGAAGAAAAAAAAGGGGTGACCTTACAGACATCTCCTGCCACCTGCAGATACCCAGGCATTATGGGACTTTTCCCTGGGCCTCCAGAGAAGGGAGGACTGGAACTCAGCCCTACCAGAACCAAAATTCGAGTTCTCTGCCAAGAGGAGGTGATCAGTCTCCAATCTTCAGCTCAGGCTGAGGCCCTTTGACCAGATTCCTGCGTCCAGGACCGGGAGAAAGGAAAAATAGGATAGGATAGGATAGGTTGAAAGCAGGGGTGAGATAAAAGGGGTCAATAAAATCTGTTGTTCCTTACCCAGTCGGGGCACCCTGGCCAGTTGTCCGCGTCAAGAGATCAGGGACAAACGAGTCCAATTTGCGGCCACTGGGTCAGATCCATTGGCAGGCGAGCTGGTTCTGGGGTACCCCATGCAGTCTGGATGTCGGCCCCAGTAAAAATGGTGGTGTCCCTTCATGGTCACCAGTTGTTGTAGGAAGGGGGAGGCCCCCCCGCCACAGGGCCCCAAGAGCGGGCTCTTGTCTAACACTCAGAAAAGAATTGTCCGAGGAGACACGTGCTGACAAAGCAAGAGATTTTATTGGGAAGGGCACCCAGGAGAACTGCTCTGCCGCCCGGCTCGCAGTCTTGGGTTTTATGGTGGTGGGATTCGTTTCCGCGTGGCCTTTGGCCAGTCATTCTAATTCAGGGTCTTTCCTGGTGGCGCATGCATCGCTCAGCCAAGATGGATGCTAGCGAGAGGGATTCTGGGAAGTGGACGGACACACGGTGTCTCCTTTCGACCTTTCCCGAACTCTTCCAGTTGGTGGTGGCTTATTACTTCCGTATTCCTCATCAGGATCTCCTGTTATAAAGCAACTGATGCAAATGGTTACTATGGTGCCTGGCCAGCGTGGGCGGTTTCAATCGGTGTGCTTCCCCTAACACCTGGACCCAGCTATGCCTGAAGGACACCCCTTCAACATTTCTGTTCATGAGTTAATAAATACCCTGGTTTGTATTCGTTAGTTTGGCTTGATTCTCTGTTCCTTTGCATCTTTAAGAGTTTCCTGCCAGAAGCACACATATTAATGAGCTTGGTCCTCGTTGTCACCTCCCTGTGGCTAGGATCAGTTCAGCAGTTCTTTAACTCCCTGGGGCTTTATTTACGCTATTACTCTGTAATTACTCTGTTACGAAGAGGAAGAAGCTGCTACACAACGTCCAGGCTAGTGCTTGTCAGTCCCGCAGGGAGAACTTGGAGGCCTGTAGTTCTCTTCTGGTTGAAGCTAAATCTTGTCTTCTATCCTAGCCCTGAGCGTCCCATTTCCGGAGGCCACACAGTTCTAGGGAACACGGTTAAATGACCTCTTTGGGTCCAAGTTTCTTCTTCTGTAAGAGGATTAATAATACAGACACCCTCTCTGTGTCCATCATTCTTCCACACCATGGTCCTTTCTTCCCACTGACCTGATGCACTTCACTTCCATCACCCCATGACCTGATGACCTCTCCCCCCAAATCCTCTGTAGTTGGTTCTGCCTGGGGCTTACCATCCCCTCCTCAGACCACACCGGCAAACATCTCATATCTCTATTTAAAAAAATATTTATTTATATTTGGCTGCTCTGGATCGTGTTGCCCCACAAGGGAGTTTCACTGTGTCATGTGGGATCTCTCCTCATGGCCCTAGAGTGCTTGTGCTCAGTAGTTCTGGCTCATTGGCTTGGCTGCCCCGTGGCATGTGGGATCTTAGTACCCTGACCAGGGATTGAACCTGTGTCCCCTGCATTGCAAGGCGGATTCTTAACCACCAGATCACCAGAGAAGTCCCTAATATCTCTTTAGGGGTGGAACCTGCTCTACCCAAACTGCCAGGGAATTCAGGTCTCTTGTGGGTAGCCCTCAACCAGCGACCAATGGAGGGAGTTGGAGGATCAGTACCTCAGCTCTCTCACCCCTGGTGTGGGATGACTCTGATCTCCCAGGGCTCCCTTGCAGGACTGAGCTCCAGCTGCCTGCAGTGAAAAGTTGCTTGATTATAAGAATGACCAACCATCCCAGTGTGCCCAGGACTGAGTGTTCCTGGGATGCAGGATTTTGAGAGCTAAAGTTGACAAGTTCCAGGACAAGTTGCTTACTCCAGTGATATCTCATCAATTACTGAGTGCTTCCTTTCTTCCCTCTGCCACATCCCTGCTCCCCTACAGCTGCTGTCTCTGAGGCAATGGCGCTAAATCTTTATCTCCGTCTGTTTTGGAGAGACCCCAACCTCCATCATGCCCATCAGCCACTCCCACCCAAGCTGAGCACTTTTGGGTCAGTTGCTTAGTTTTTTCCTTCCCACTATCTGGTTTTCGTCTTGTGACAGCCTCTTTTCTTAAAAGTAAATAAATAAATTTTATTTGGCTGCTCTAGGTCTTAGCTGTCGCATGTGAACTCTCAGTTGCAGCACCTGGGACCCAGTTTCCCGATCAGAAAGCAAATGTGGGCCCTGCGCATTGGGAGCTCAGAATCTCAGACACTGGACCGCTAGGGAAGCCCCTGTCTGGTGACAGTCTTTTGAAAAAGGCTCTTATGTCATCTTCATGTTATGTGTGGGAAAGCAGAGGTTTGGGCAGGGAAATGACTTGTCTGAAGTCTTGCCGTTAAGTGGCATGTCTCGGGGATGGGACCTGGGGCAGAGATGGGCTTCCTCACCCCTCGACACACGCTGCCACTCTGCTGTTGAGGGCCTGGTATGTGCTAGGTGATAGCTTACCTTTGTCTTTTTTTAAAAAATTCATGCATTTGGATTTCCCTGGTGGCTCAGTGGCAAAGAACCTGCCTGCCAATGCAGGAGACGCAGGTTCGATCCCTGGGTTGGGAAGATCCCCAGTATTGCCTGGAGAATCCCATGGACAGAGGAGCCTGGCAGGCTCCAGTTCGTAGAGTCACAGAGTCGGACATGCCCGAGCGACCAGGCACGCGAACACATTCAAGCATTTGTTTGGCTGCGCTGGGTCTCAGCTCNCACACACACACACACACTCTCTCTCTGAAGCCTGCCCTGAGCTAGGGGACGGGGTGGCGGGGAGGCTGGGGCCGGGCTGGTGGCAGGAGCCTGGCTCCCCTCAGGTCCGTGTACCTCCACAACAACCAGCTGAGCAACGCTGGCCTGCCCCCTGACGCCTTCCACGGCTCGGACGCGGTGGCCACCCTCAGTCTCTCCAGCAACCAACTCAGCTACGTGCCGCCCAGCCTGCCACCCTCCCTGGAGCGGCTCCACCTGCAGGTGCGCCTCTCCGCCCGACCACCCCCACGTCCCCACTCCCCTCAGGGCCCCGCACCTCTGTCCTGGGGGACCCCTTGTCATCCCAGCAGTCGGAAGTGTCTTTGGGTCCTTTCCTCCGGCATGGGTGCTCACGGGCTCTCTCTGAGCAGCCTTGCTCAAAAGAACACCTTGTGCCTTGCTCAGGAGCCCCTGTGGCTCCCTACTGCCCTCTGCCCCAGCTGTCTCATTCTCTCCTCCCTTCCCAGAACAACCTCATCGCCAAGGTGCCCCGAGGAGCCCTGAGCCGCCAGACCCACCTCCGTGAGCTTTACCTTCAGCACAACCAGCTGACAGACAGTGGCCTGGATGCTACCACGTTCAGGTGGGGCCTGGAACAGGGGTTTGGGGTGTAGGCTCATGCTGGCAGTAGGGTCTGAGGACTTAGAATCTGGGAGCCCCAGCCCTCCATTTCACCGCCCCCCCCTTATGGCCAATTCAAGGCCTCATTTGGTGTGTGCCTACCATGTACCAGGCTTGGCCAAGCACCTGGCCTCCAACCAGCCGGTGCCTTGGTCTTATTACCCAACATCACAGCTGCCACATGAAGATCTCAGACCCAGAACTCTGACCTAGTCACCCCAGACTTACTTCCTGCCCAGATCTCTCAGCTCGTCACCCCCAAATTGAAATCTCCACCTTACATCTCTCAGGTGTGTGCTTGCATGCTCGGTCATGTCTGACTCTCTGCAACCCTGTGGAGTGTAGCTCACCAGGCTCCTCTGTCCATGGGATCTCCCAGACAAGAATACTAGAGTAGGTTGCCATTTCCTTCTCCAGGGGATCTTCCTGACCCAGAGACTGAACCTGCATCTCCTCCTCCCCTGGCAGACAGGTTCTTGATCACTGAGCTACCTGGAAAGCCCAGACATCTCTCAGGACAGCTCCTCAACTCCCCCCACCCCAACCTGCCCTGCAGTATCCATCTGGGGCCTCCACTCTGGATGCCCAGCCCGACGCCATCTTTCTCTCTCCTGTCAGCAAGCTGCACCGCCTGGAGTACCTGGACCTGTCCCACAACCAGCTGGCTACAGTGCCCGCTGGCCTGCCCCACACCCTGGCCGTGCTGCATTTGGGCCGCAATCGCATCCGCTGGGTGGAGGCGGCCCGGCTGGGTGGCTTGCGGGGCCTGCGCTACCTGCTACTGCAGCACAACCAACTGGGGGCCACGGGGCTGCCAGCTGGAGCGCTGCGGCCACTGCGGAGCCTACACACGCTGCACCTCTATGGCAACAGGCTGGACCGAGTGCCCCAGGCACTGCCCCGCCGCCTGCGGGCCCTGATGCTGCCCCACAACCAGATGTGTATAAGAGACAGGCCACACCCACCCACCCAAATCACACCCATACCACTCCCCCCCCACTCACATACACACACACATTCACACTCAAACTCACATGTACACCCAACATTCACTCACACAGTCACACACACAAATCACACCCACACCACTCACACACACTCTGACATGCACACACACACACACACTCTCTCTCTGAAGCCTGCCCTGAGCTAGGGGACGGGGTGGCGGGGAGGCTGGGGCCGGGCTGGTGGCAGGAGCCTGGCTCCCCTCAGGTCCGTGTACCTCCACAACAACCAGCTGAGCAACGCTGGCCTGCCCCCTGACGCCTTCCACGGCTCGGACGCGGTGGCCACCCTCAGTCTCTCCAGCAACCAACTCAGCTACGTGCCGCCCAGCCTGCCACCCTCCCTGGAGCGGCTCCACCTGCAGGTGCGCCTCTCCGCCCGACCACCCCCACGTCCCCACTCCCCTCAGGGCCCCGCACCTCTGTCCTGGGGGACCCCTTGTCATCCCAGCAGTCGGAAGTGTCTTTGGGTCCTTTCCTCCGGCATGGGTGCTCACGGGCTCTCTCTGAGCAGCCTTGCTCAAAAGAACACCTTGTGCCTTGCTCAGGAGCCCCTGTGGCTCCCTACTGCCCTCTGCCCCGGCTGTCTCATTCTCTCCTCCCTTCCCAGAACAACCTCATCGCCAAGGTGCCCCGAGGAGCCCTGAGCCGCCAGACCCACCTCCGTGAGCTTTACCTTCAGCACAACCAGCTGACAGACAGTGGCCTGGATGCTACCACGTTCAGGTGGGGCCTGGAACAGGGGTTTGGGGTGTAGGCTCATGCTGGCAGTAGGGTCTGAGGACTTAGAATCTGGGAGCCCCAGCCCTCCATTTCACCGCCCCCCCCTTATGGCCAATTCAAGGCCTCATTTGGTGTGTGCCTACCATGTACCAGGCTTGGCCAAGCACCTGGCCTCCAACCAGCCGGTGCCTTGGTCTTATTACCCAACATCACAGCTGCCACATGAAGATCTCAGACCCAGAACTCTGACCTAGTCACCCCAGACTTACTTCCTGCCCAGATCTCTCAGCTCGTCACCCCCAAATTGAAATCTCCACCTTACATCTCTCAGGTGTGTGCTTGCATGCTCGGTCATGTCTGACTCTCTGCAACCCTGTGGAGTGTAGCTCACCAGGCTCCTCTGTCCATGGGATCTCCCAGACAAGAATACTAGAGTAGGTTGCCATTTCCTTCTCCAGGGGATCTTCCTGACCCAGAGACTGAACCTGCATCTCCTCCTCCCCTGGCAGACAGGTTCTTGATCACTGAGCTACCTGGAAAGCCCAGACATCTCTCAGGACAGCTCCTCAACTCCCCCCACCCCAACCTGCCCTGCAGTATCCATCTGGGGCCTCCACTCTGGATGCCCAGCCCGACGCCATCTTTCTCTCTCCTGTCAGCAAGCTGCACCGCCTGGAGTACCTGGACCTGTCCCACAACCAGCTGGCTACAGTGCCCGCTGGCCTGCCCCTGGGGGTGGGGCCTGCCCGGCTGCTGCACACCCCCTACCAGGCGGGACGCTTCTGTTGCCATGGTGACCCGGTGCCCAGTCTGGGGACACCCTGACCTGTCCCTCAACTCCCAGCGACTGAGCCTATTGCTGCTGCTCCTGCTGCTGCCTGGCCCCCCACCCGCCCTTGGCATGGAGGATGACGCCTCCTTCCCCCACCTGGGGGAGAGCTCCCAGCCCCCACCCCGGGCCTGCCCCCGACGCTGCTCCTGCCCCCGGCCTGACACGGTGGACTGCGACGGCCTGGACCTCCGGGTGTTCCCGGACAACATCACCAGGGCTGCTCAGCACCTCTCCCTGCAGGTGGGGCCGGCGTGTGGGTGCAGGGTGGCTCCCAGGGTGGACGGGGGAGCCTGCAGAGTGCCGGGGTTGGGGGTGCGGGGTCCCTGTGCAGGGGTGAGGAGCTGAGCGTGTGGGTCGTGACACAGATGGGAGTTGGTCTTGATGAGCACGTAGGGGTCTGTGCAGGAGTCAGGTGAGAGGAGGTGGGGGGCACAGATGCCAAAAGTGGGAGGGGCTAAGGAATGTCTGAGGGGTCAATGTCTGCTGATTAAGGGGCTGCTTGAGGTCAAGTGTAATGAGGCATCCGGGGTCAATTGTAGGGGTGGATGGGGCATTGGGAGTCAGTGTCTTTTTGTTACGGGGTTGTTACGAAGTAATGCCTTTGGGATCAAGTACAGGGTGAAGGTTCAGTGGTAAAGAACCCTCCTGCCAAGCAGGAGACGGGAGACGGGAGTTCAATCCCTGGGTCAGGAAGATCCCCTGGAGGAGGGCATGGCAACCCACTCCAGTATTCTTGCCTGGAGAAACCCATGGACAGAGGGACTTGGTGGGGTAGTCCATGGGGTCAGAAAAAAGTCGGTTATGACTGAGCAACTCAATAAACAACAGGGTGAAAGGGTGTCGAGGCTTCCTGCTTAGGCTGACGGGAGGCTGAGCAGCAGGGCTTGCAAGGGCCTTCTGTTGAGGACCCAGGGTCACGGGGGTCAGGGTGTGAATGTCGCTCCCCACCCCGGCCTGCCCTGCAGAACAACCAGCTCCAGGAGCTCCCCTACAACGAGCTGTCACGTCTCAGCGGGCTGCGGACCCTCAACCTCCACAACAACCTCATCTCCTCTGAGGGTGAGTTGGGGGGACAGTGGGAGGAGGCCCCTCTACAGCCCAGTCCCCACTGCCCTCTCCCTCCCTAGCTGGGTCTGTGGGCAGCTCTGCGGCAGTTCCCAGAACTGCCCTTTGCTGAGCAGGATGGAAACTCAGGGAATGGGGGGCGGGGGCTGTGGCTTTTGAGGACACAGCGGGGGCAGGGCCTGGAGGAGCCTCTGCCAGCCTGCAGGCTGGATGGGAACACAGGCTGCCCCGCCCTCGCCACCGCCAGGAGAGTGCCCTCTCTGCCCACCTCACGCACAGGCCTGCCTGACGAGGCCTTCGAGTCGCTCACGCAGCTGCAGCACATCTATGTGGCCCGCAACAAGGTGAGCGCCCCGCCGTGCCCCCACCCCACTCTGGCGGGGCCCATCAAGGGCGCAGGCAACTGGGTCACGCAGTGCTGAGCAGAGGTGGGTGGCAGGCGGGGAGGGGCAGGACCCAAGCGCCACAGGACCACTGCGGCTGTGCTCCCGCAGCTCTCTGTGGCCCCGCAGTTTCTGCCCCGCTCCCTCCGGGTCGCTGATCTGGCTGCCAACGAAGTGACTGAGATCTTCCCGCTCACATTTGGGGAGAAGCCGGCGCTCAGGTATAGCCCCTGGCCCAGCCCAGGCCCCGCCGGGACTTGCGTAGGCCTGGGGTCACTCTGCACCCTGGGGTCTGACTGGGGTCATGAGCCAACATTGGGGAGGCTCTGGGTGGTGGGGGAGACAGGGCCCCGGATGCTGTGTCTGGAGAATTTCAGACTGGAGGAGAGTGCACATACTCACACATACACTCCACACACACACACACTCACATACCTACACCCACACATTCACACAGGCATTCACACACACACTCATTTACATACACTCACTCAACCCACCCACCCACTCACACACACCATACACTCAACACACTCGCACATTCACACACACACTCACATACTCACACTCAACACACACACATACACTCACAGCCACACCCACCCACCCAAATCACACCCATACCACTCCCCCCCCACTCACATACACACACACATTCACACTCAAACTCACATGTACACCCAACATTCACTCACACAGTCACACACACAAATCACACCCACACCACTCACACACACTCTGACATGCACGCACACACACACACACACACACACACACTCTCTCTCTGAAGCCTGCCCTGAGCTAGGGGACGGGGTGGCGGGGAGGCTGGGGCCGGGCTGGTGGCAGGAGCCTGGCTCCCCTCAGGTCCGTGTACCTCCACAACAACCAGCTGAGCAACGCTGGCCTGCCCCCTGACGCCTTCCACGGCTCGGACGCGGTGGCCACCCTCAGTCTCTCCAGCAACCAACTCAGCTACGTGCCGCCCAGCCTGCCACCCTCCCTGGAGCGGCTCCACCTGCAGGTGCGCCTCTCCGCCCGACCACCCCCACGTCCCCACTCCCCTCAGGGCCCCGCACCTCTGTCCTGGGGGACCCCTTGTCATCCCAGCAGTCGGAAGTGTCTTTGGGTCCTTTCCTCCGGCATGGGTGCTCACGGGCTCTCTCTGAGCAGCCTTGCTCAAAAGAACACCTTGTGCCTTGCTCAGGAGCCCCTGTGGCTCCCTACTGCCCTCTGCCCCAGCTGTCTCATTCTCTCCTCCCTTCCCAGAACAACCTCATCGCCAAGGTGCCCCGAGGAGCCCTGAGCCGCCAGACCCACCTCCGTGAGCTTTACCTTCAGCACAACCAGCTGACAGACAGTGGCCTGGATGCTACCACGTTCAGGTGGGGCCTGGAACAGGGGTTTGGGGTGTAGGCTCATGCTGGCAGTAGGGTCTGAGGACTTAGAATCTGGGAGCCCCAGCCCTCCATTTCACCGCCCCCCCCTTATGGCCAATTCAAGGCCTCATTTGGTGTGTGCCTACCATGTACCAGGCTTGGCCAAGCACCTGGCCTCCAACCAGCCGGTGCCTTGGTCTTATTACCCAACATCACAGCTGCCACATGAAGATCTCAGACCCAGAACTCTGACCTAGTCACCCCAGACTTACTTCCTGCCCAGATCTCTCAGCTCGTCACCCCCAAATTGAAATCTCCACCTTACATCTCTCAGGTGTGTGCTTGCATGCTCGGTCATGTCTGACTCTCTGCAACCCTGTGGAGTGTAGCTCACCAGGCTCCTCTGTCCATGGGATCTCCCAGACAAGAATACTAGAGTAGGTTGCCATTTCCTTCTCCAGGGGATCTTCCTGACCCAGAGACTGAACCTGCATCTCCTCCTCCCCTGGCAGACAGGTTCTTGATCACTGAGCTACCTGGAAAGCCCAGACATCTCTCAGGACAGCTCCTCAACTCCCCCCACCCCAACCTGCCCTGCAGTATCCATCTGGGGCCTCCACTCTGGATGCCCAGCCCGACGCCATCTTTCTCTCTCCTGTCAGCAAGCTGCACCGCCTGGAGTACCTGGACCTGTCCCACAACCAGCTGGCTACAGTGCCCGCTGGCCTGCCCCACACCCTGGCCGTGCTGCATTTGGGCCGCAATCGCATCCGCTGGGTGGAGGCGGCCCGGCTGGGTGGCCTGCGGGGCCTGCGCTACCTGCTACTGCAGCACAACCAACTGGGGGCCACGGGGCTGCCAGCTGGAGCGCTGCGGCCACTGCGGAGCCTACACACGCTGCACCTCTACGGCAACAGGCTGGACCGAGTGCCCCAGGCACTGCCCCGCCGCCTGCGGGCCCTGATGCTGCCCCACAACCGTGTGGCCGCGCTGGGCGCCCGTGACCTGGCCTCCACGCCCCGACTGGCCGAGCTCAACCTGGCCTACAACTGCTTGGCCAGCGCCCGCGTGCACCTCCGGGCTTTCCGCCGGCTGCGGGCCCTACGCAGCCTCGACCTGGCTGGCAACCAGCTGACCCAGCTGCCCTCCGGCCTGCCCGCTAGCCTGCACACACTTCGGCTGGAGCGCAACCAGCTGCGGGCCCTCAAGCCGGAGCCACTGGCTGGCCTGCACCAGCTTCAGGAGCTCAGTTTGGCACATAACCGACTGCGTGTGGGTGGCATTGGGCCTGGCACCTGGCATGAGCTGCAAGCCCTGCAGGTCAGGGGCAGGCTGGTTGGCCATACTATCCACAGGGCAGCTCCTTCACCCCTCTGTCTGCCTGGCCAGCTCCTCCCCTAGAAAGCCCTGAGATGCTAGAAAGAGAGCCCCCACTGTATGTAGGCCAGCCCGGGATGCCATGCCCTTCTCCAGATCTTCCTAGCCCAGGGATGGAACCTGGGTCTCCTGCATTGCAGGCATTCTTACCGTCTGAGCCACCAGGGAAGAATGGGGTTGGCCCCAAAGTTCATTAGGCTTTTCCCTAAGATGTTACAGCAAAACCCAAAAGAACTTTTAGGTCAACCCAATACTGTCTTTGTGAGTGATCAGCCACATCAGTGGCTCCCATGGCAGGACCCCCATCACCTAGAATGAGGCATGCCCCAGAAGGGACTCAGTTTACCTCTGTGGAAGGCAGGACTTGGCAGCCACAAAGTAGGTGGGGGGGAGGGGCAGAAGAACCAGGCTGGGTGTACATGAGGGCCCGGGAGGGGAGCAGGTTGGGGCTTGGCTGAACAGGTGGCCCAGGGCCTGGGGCCACCACGGCGCCATCTCTGCTTGCCTGCCCAGGTGCTGGACCTCAGCCACAATGAGCTGTCCTTCGTGCCCCCTGACCTACCCGAGGCCCTGGAGGAGCTACACCTGCAGGGCAACCGCATCGGCCACGTGGGCCCCGAAGCCTTTCTCGGCACACCACGCCTGCGTGCCCTCTTCCTCAGGTACCCTGCGGGTGGCCGGCTTAGCAACACCAGGTAGACAGGGCAGGGCTGTGGGCGGGCCCAGGTGGGCCTCTCCCCAGGAACGTGCCCTCACACCTGTCTCGGTCCAGGGCCAACAGGCTTCACATGACCAGCATCGCACCTGAGGCCTTCCTGGGCCTCCTGCACCTGCGCGTAGTGGACACCACGGGGAACCCCGAGCCAGTCTTGGTCCACCTGCCGCCCACAGCCCCACATCGGCCACGGGCAGCAGGCCCCTGAGCCTCGAGGAGCTTGGCAGAGTGGCCCAGATCCCTGGGGCTCTGCTGGGCTATGGACTAAGGAGACAGCGCCCACCTGGGGCCTCGACCTGGCTCTCCTGGGCCTGGAGGGCTGGGCCTGCCCATCCTGTGCTGGCAGAGACACTGGGACAGGCCACCACCCAGACACCCAGGGAGCCCAGGAGACTGGAGCAGACCACGGGCACACTGGGCGTACAGGCAACTCGGGCCCTGCTGGACGCTCCCCCACTGCCTGTGCAAATGGAGACAACAATAAAGCCTAGCTCCAGCCTTCCCTGGTGGCCCAGTGGTCAAGATTCTACGCTTCCACTGCAGAAGGTGTGGGTTCAGTCCTTGGTTGGGGAACTATGATCCTGCATGCCTTGCAGCGTGACCAAAAAACAAACAGAAAACAGCCCTAGCCCTTGCACGTGCTCACCACAGACCAGGCGCCCCTCCGCTTGTGGCAGGGGCTCTCATCGTGCCGTATCCAGCAGCGGAAGCTGAAGCTCAGGGATGCTAAGCGCGTCCGGCAGTCTAGTCCAGGTCCTGGGGCCCACGAGCGGCAGGGCTGCCTTGCAAGGCCCTGAGACGCACGTGGGTCACCAAGCACCACCATGTATGACCTGACCTTGTGTGTAAACCCAGATACACCCAAGGCCACCAGCTGGAGAGACACACGCAGATGCCCTCAGGTGCACTACAGACCCCAAGGACACACGCATGGACCTTCACACACATCCCTGCGAGGAGTGTGTGCAGAGACCATGTCCTTCATGGGCACGCTCCCTGCTCCTCTCGCAGGCCCCTCTTCATCAGCCCCCGGGGGTGGGGCAGCCCAGCCCAGGCACTGGGGCCAGGAACAAGAAACAAGGGCAGGACAGAGTGAACCAGGTGTGGCCCTGGCTGTTTATTCCATGTGTCTGCCCTGGGGGCCCAGCGGGGCCAGGGCAGCCCTCTGGGGAGCCTGGCTGACCCTGGCTCGCCTCAGCGGCTTCTTTGGGGTGTGGGTGGGCATCAGGGTTAAGGCTGGGGAGGGACAGGAAGTAAAGTGCTTGCAAGGGCCCTGGGGGCTTGGTCCCAGCCATCCTCCTGCTTTGGAGGCCAGCAAGGGGCTGTGCACCCCTGGGCTGTGCAAACGGACTTTCTGGGGCCCACCCAGTTGGGCCTGGGTGAGGGGCACACACAGGCTGGCAGACTATGCCAATGCCCCCTGCTGGGGGAGGCTCCAGCCGGGCCAGGTGGGCCCAGTGGGGGATGTGTCCATCCAGAGTTGACTGTCCACTGATTGTCTGCTTGTCTGGTTCGGGGCTGTGGCAGTATATGGGCCGCAGGCCCGCTCCCAGCTCTCCGGGGGCCGCCTGTCCCTTTGCCCCTCACCGGCGGAGCCGCTGCAGCTGTGGGGAGAAGTGGCCCGGGTCAGGATGGGGGACATGACCACATTTGCCCACCTGGCTCTCAATGCCCAAGCTGCTCACCTCACTCTCGACCAGGTTCCGTCTATACAGTGCCTCCTTGGCGGCCTCCTAGGGGGTGAAGAAGGAGTCAGTGGGCAGCCCCTGGTGGCCCTGGCCATGCCCCCACGCCTGCCCAGCTCACCCTGCTGCCATCATTGCCCAGACGCCGGGCGGCCTCTGTGTAGAACTGTAGCTGGCGCTCCAGCTGGGCCATGTACTCTGAGGGATGGAGAGGGGGGCCATCAGGATGGGGCCCGTGCCCCCCACCCTTCCCACAACACCCATCCCTGAGCTCCTACCCCGCCGCATGCCCGGGCCTCCCTGCTCCAGCTGCGCCCGCTGCCACTGGCTGCGCTGCATGATGTCCTGGTATTGCTGCGCCACCTCAGGGGGCACCGGCCGCCGCGCCTGCCTGAGGGCCAGGATCTGGGGTCGGAGAAGAGGATGCAGAGGGAGCTGTGAGGGACCTGCGGACCCCCAGCCCTGCCCCACTGAGCCTCACAGGGTGGCACCCACCTTCCGCTCCAGACGCTCTTGGTCGAAGGCCAGCACGCTGAGACTATGCAGGGGCCGTGCTGATCTATGGGGTTGGGGAGGGGGATGGGCTGCAGGGAACTCCCATCCCCAACCTTGTTAATTCAACAAATATACCGGGCCCCGGGGGACAGTGGGAGACAAGCCAGGCCCACCCGTGTTGCTGAATCCACAACCTGACAGGGACAAGGGGTGTACACCCAGGCAACTGTGATGCCAGGTGTCAGGGAGGGCTTCCTGGAGGAGGTGACAGCCAAGCTGGGCATCAAAGGAGTCAGAGTTGGGCAGAGGAGCAAGGTGCAAGTGTGGCGATAGGGGTGCTCAGGGTACTGTAACACAGAGTAGCCAAGAGGCTCATGAAAACTAAATGTAGCCATGAACCAACAGGAAGAAGGCTGGGTTACTGACAGTGGTCTGATCATAAAAGGTCTTAAAGATCAAGCTGAGGAGTTTAAACTAGATGTTCCAGGAGAAGAGGAGCCAGGAAAGGTTTTGAAGCAGGGGAGAGACGTGCTTTAATCTGTGCCTGATGGTGAGCTGTCCAGGAGAGGCTGAGGTAAGAAGAGGGGCATCCTCTCCAGCACAGCTGGGCCCAGTCACCTACCTGTTCCCCGGCTTCCCTGGCTCCCTCGTAGGAGCAGGCATGGCAGGAGCCTTCCCTTTGGGGCCAGCAACCTGCTTCAGAGGACAGAACTAGCCTTGTGAGTCTCGGCCACCCGGAACCAAGCCCGCCCCTCCCCCAGGGCTGCTGACGGGCAGGGGTCTCACTGTGGGCGTGGACGCTGGCACAGGGTCGATGACCAGCCACCTCTCAGTCGTGGTTTCCAGCTGCTGGGCTGTCAGTGGCTCGCGAATCCGGACCATCACCTCCAGCCGCCCCCCTGTGGGCCTGCGGCCATCCAGGACCTGGGGGCAGTGAGGGGAGGCCATTAGGAAGCAGGCAGTGGGGCCTCCCTGGTGGCTCAGCGGTAAAGAATCCGCCTGCCAATGCAGGAGATGTGGGTTTGACCCCTGGGGCGGGAAGATGCCACATGCTGCTGAGCAGCTGAGCCCGTGTGCCACAGCTCTAGAGCCTGTGCTCGAGCCCTGGAGCCGCAACTGCTGAGCCCCCGTGCCGAAACCACCGAAGCCTGCGCGCCCTAGAGCCCGCGCTCACAACAAAAGAAGCTACCGCAACGGGAAGCCTGCACGCCACAACCAGAGAGTGGCCCCCGCTTGCCACAACTAGAGGAAAGCCTGCACAGCACAGCCAAAATAAATAAATAAATAGAACCCCCCCCAAATAAATAGATAAAAGCAGCAGCCGGCTGTGGCTGGAGGCTCAGGGCTGGGCTCCAGGACAACCAGAGAAATTTCCAAAATATGAGCCCCTGGGAATGGCTGAGACACCAGCTGCTCTTAATGGAGCAGGGTGCAGAGGATACTTCAGGGCTCGGTAGTGGGGAAGCCTGGTATTTCCGGGGCGGGGCTGTGCCAGCAGAGAGGACCTTTGGGAGGCTCAGGGCAGAGAGCGTCTGGTTGATGTTCGTGAGTAGCATGGCTATACCCAAGTGTTCAGACCAATGTCCACCTCTCACCTCAAGGACCTCTCGGACCTCGCATGCCGTCTCCAGGGCGTCCAGTTTCAGCTGAGCTGTGCCCAGGACCCGGTCGGTCTTAAAGAGACCCCTGTGTGTGTGAGAGGGGACAGAACGGTTGGCCCTGGGCAGCTCCCCCTCCTATGGAGGCCCAGAAAGCACCTGTGGCCCCAGCTCACCCCTTGTGGACCACTTCGAACTTGATGCCTTTGGTCTGGATGGCCCTTCGGAAGCCACGGTGGCTGCGGTTAATGCAAAGCTTGAACTGCTCCTTGAATTCTGCCAGGGGAAGGAGGGAGAGAGGGGCAGGGTCAGCTTATGGTCTCATGGGCTTTCTGTGGGGATGGGAGGCGGGGGGCTGCTTCCTGCCAGGGCTCACCAGGGGAGTCTGTGTTTTTGATCACGCTGGTCTTGTCTTTCTGAGCTTCTTCCTGTGACCACACAGGAGGTGAAAAAGCTCAGGGGCTGGGGCCTGCCCTTGAACCCCTGCCAGACCCACACACTCCAGGCCTGAAGGGGCTGGAACCCATCCACCCTCAGCTCCCCACGTACCACGTTGGGATAGGGGAAGTCAAACCGAACAAAGACATCCAGGTCACCAGGAGACAGCCCTGCGGGAAGACAAGGGTCAGAGTTGGGCAGATGGGTGGACCCCACAGTCCTGCCCCTTGCCTGGTGCCCCCTCACCTGGCGGTGTGGGTAAGCCGATGCCCTTCACGATGAATAGAAGCATGTCGTTGCTGCTGAGGTCAGGGAAGATCCTTCCGGGAGGGAGGGTGAGAGACAGGTGCCTCAGTGCCACCGCCCTGCCCGCCTTCTTGGCCATCCCCCCAGTCTCTTGAGGGTGTCTCAGGTCCTAGGCTTGAGTTTCAGAACCAGACAGACTACAATTCTCTATCGAGGTCTGCCACTGGCTACTTGTTTAGTCCTTCCATAAATTTGCGCATATTTATTTGGAACCAGCTCTGCACCAGTCAGTGGCCTCATTTCTGTGGGACCTCTTTCCTTCCATAAGATTTCTGGAACCTTCTAGAATTTTCTGGAATCTTCTAGAATTCAAGTGCCCTAGCTGCTGTGGGGCCTTCTCTTTCTATGACAAGGTTTTTTGAGCATCTACTATATGCCAGCCAGTGTCCTCACTGCTGAAAATACAGAGGTAAATGAGGCAGACTGCACCTGTGTTCAGGGAGCCCTGGCTAGCTGCATGAACAGATGACCCCTGAATATATAAACAAACAAAACAAAAACGACTCTGCAGAGGATTAAAACACTGGAGTGTGCTTGGGAGGTGCTGCTCTAGATAGGGCCATCAAGGAGGGCTTCTCAGGAGAAGTAACATCACAGGTGACTCTGAATGTCAAAAAGAGGCTGCTACAGGGACTTCCCTAACAGTCCAATGGTTAAGACTTCGAGTTTCCACTGCAGGGGGCATGGGTTTGATCCCTGGTCACAGAATTGGGATCCTACAGGCCATGCAGTGCAGCCAAAAAAAAAACTTTTAAAAAAGAAAAAGAAGAGGCTGCTACATGGTAATCTGCATAAGAGGGTCTAAGCAGAGGAGACAGCCAGTGCAAAGGTCCTGAGTGGGAACACAGCTGGTGTGTCTGACTGACCAAAAAGAAGTCTGTGTGGCTGGGGCGAGAGAAGTGGGGTCAGTGAGATGAGGGGGTGACAGGGAGCCAGGCTCTGCAGATGTGGGGGAGCCAGGGTGAGGGGTGCAGGCTATCCTAAGTGATGGTGTTAGATTACCCCAGTGGCCACCCCTAACCTCCTGTACAAGTGGGAAAAATGATCCCAACTCCCTGGAGTGTGATGAGGTAACAGGAGCAGGCCCCACCTCACCACTCCATGAGCTTGCCCAGGCCTCTGCATTCACTAGGCTGTCCCCATTTCCAAACGCATCACTGTCAACACTCCACTGCCATCCTTTACTTACACGGCACGTCTGCCTCAGGACACTTGTACATGCTCTGCTCCCACCAGACCACCCAAACTCTCCTCCAGAAGCAAGTCCTCTGCTGGCTTCTGGGGAGTGTGAACCCCTCTCCAAAAGGGCCAGTGGTAGGGTATAGGGGGCCTTACTTGATGACGCTGAAGGTTCTCTGTTCAAAGCGAGCAGTGGGCGTGGGCAGACCCCGGGCAAAGGCCTGCTTCAGAATCTCCATGCTCCGCTTACAGTCCTCCGCCAGCTTCTCAAATCTGCCAGTGAGAGTAAGAGGGCCCTGCTCAGGTCCCTGGTCCCAGAAGCAGGCTGCGGGGTGCAGAAGTTGGTGGAGCATGGGGGCTGGGCTTCTTACTTGCTGGTTTCAGCGATGTTGCCTAGCTGAGTGAACTGGTTAGAGTGGTTCAGGCACATCTGGGGGAACAGAAGACAGTGAGGGGAGGGTTGGAGGGGCACTGTGTGCCTGGTGACCTGGGCAGGGAAGCCCCCTTCACCTCGTGCTGCTGCCTTATGAGCTTGGTGAGTTCACCGTAGCGTCGGGCAGACTCCTGAGACAGGCCTGGGCCAGGACGCTGGACCAGGGCAAAGTCATCCTTGTTGATGGGGGCAGGTGGCACCTGGGCAGAACGAGGCTTGTGAGGGAGGGGCCTGCTGGACAACCATGAACAGACCCACCCAAAGCTCTGCAGAAACATCACACCTCCTTCAAGAGGCCTTCCCTGACTACAGCTTCATCCGCAGGCCCTGTTCTTTCCCGAGGAGAAAAGTAATCCTCAAAGAGAAGTGGATGGTCTGTCCCACATGGCACAATTTGTTACCCTGATCTCCAACCCCTCTTCCCTAGTAATGGAGCTCTGGCTGGACACACAGCAGCCCAGCAAGAAACTGCATGTCCCAGCCTCCCCTGCAGCTAGGTGTGACCACATGACTCAATTCTGGCCAATGGGAGGCAAGTAGATGTGACAGCAACTCCACATCACTGCCCATAGCCTGGATGCAGATAAAGACATCCCCTTATCTGGTCAAAGGTCAATCCACTTTGACCACAAGGACAAGAATGACCTCCTAGGGTGTCACAAAGTAGCAAGATGGAAAGAATCTGGGCCCTGAAGGGCTTTTTTAGAGGTCTCTTTTAGAGACCAGAATGCCCTGAGTGTTACATACAGGAAACATAAATGTCTGTCTTATTTCAGCCACTGTCTTGGGCCGGGAAGGGGGGTTTGTTACAGCAGTTTAACCTGGACCCTGATGAATACATTCCAAGTCATGTGACTGCTAAGTGGCAGAAGTCCGAAGGGTGAGTGCCTGGGAAGGTCCAGAAGGCCTAGAGGGTTCACCTTGGTGATGTCCACAGGCAGCCCATTGCGTGAGGCCTCCAGCATGGGCTCCAGCCCCTTGGCCTGGCGCAGGTGCATCTTGGCGCCCTCCACGTCGTTCTTCTGCTTGGCTCGCAGTGCAGCCTGCAGGAGCTGCTTCTTGCGGCCCTCCAGGAAGGCCAGCTGCTGCTGGGCTGTGGGTACAGGGGTGTTTGCGGGTGCTGCCCCACCCACAGCCAGGCAATTGGCTGCTCAGGTGGGGAGGGGCGTACCTACCTCTGGTGGATGTGCCTTTGGGGGCTGCTTTGGCTGTGGGGGCGGATCCTGACGGGGGTGCCTTTGAAGGTGGGGCTTTGGGCTGGGCTGTGGGGGCTGCAGGGCTGCTGAGCTGCAGAGGGTTGGAGAGCAAGTCAGAGCTTTCCCAGCGCCTGTGATGAGTCTGCTGCCCACAGGGTTGAGGCCTGACAGCGACAACACTGACCATCTCAGTTTCTATTTCTTCAGCACTGAACACAACATACGATCTTGTTCACACTAAACCTTGGCAACAGCCCCAGGAGGTAGGGACTCGTACTGTGCTCACTGTACAGAGAGGCCCGAAGTTCAGAGGGCAAGATGACTTGGCCGTGGCCTCATGGCCAGGAAGTAGCAGGCCCAGATGTGCAGCTGGTCCTTCCTGGCTCAAGGCCAGGACTACTGGGGCTTTGCTTTGCTGCCATGCCACTCCCCTGCCTCACCCCAAGGCCCTGGCCCCTCACACCTTCTTAGGCTCCTCGTCCTCTTCGTCCTCAGGGCCTTCATCCTGGTTGGCCAGCTTCATGGCGGTCTCCAGGACCCCCACCAGGCTCTGCTGGGTGGGCTCGGTGGCCTCCAGGCCCTGGATCGGGGGAAAGCCTAGGTGGCCAGTTGGGACCCAGTCAGGAGGATGAGGCCCACACTATAATGGTTGATCCACAGGTTCTTCCCCTGCTAAGGAGCTTCAGGCCTTTGAGTCTACGTGGGTTGGCCAAGAAGTCTGTTCTGATTTTTAAACCCTGAATGAACTTTTTGGCCAACACAATACTTTTGCGTTTTCTTGGTTCTTTCTTTTCTTTGTGGAAGGGCTGGGTANATAATGGTTGATCCACAGGTTCTTCCCCTGCTAAGGAGCTTCAGGCCTTTGAGTCTACGTGGGTTGGCCAAGAAGTCTGTTCTGATTTTTAAACCCTGAATGAACTTTTTGGCCAACACAATACTTTTGCGTTTTCTTGGTTCTTTCTTTTCTTTGTGGAAGGGCTGGGTAGGCTGCGCTGCGAGGCATGTGGGATCTTACTTCCCTAACCAGGGATCGAACCCATGCCCCCTGCAGGGGAAGCGCAGAGCCTTAACCACTGGACTGCCAAGGAAGTCCCTGAATCTATTTTGAATGCAAGGAAGGAGCTGCTGCTGGTTTGGTGGAGATGTCAGACCATTCTAACCTCCCTCTTTGCTCTTGGTTCCTCTTGCCTGACCCCGGCCGGGTCTTGACCAGACTCCAACAAGCAAGCACCATGTGAGGTGGCATGTGGGGCATAAGAGGTGGCCCTAGGCCTGGAGGGACTCCTGGGGGACCAACGTGCAGAGCTGTAATTGCTCTCATGGTGGACACACAGGCAGCTCTGAGATCCCAGGAAACATCTCCAACCCACCGGCAGGGGTGATGGGAGGCTGGGGAGATCTCTGTAAAACTGAGAGCTGATGACTAGGAAGGAGTGAGTCAAAGAAGAAATGACCAGGGGCTCCCCTGGCGACTCAGTGGTAAAGAATCCATCTGCCAAAGCAAAAGACACGGGTTTGATCCCTGATCCGGGAAGACGCCACATGCTGCGAAGAAAGCCCCAGTGCCACAGTGTCTGAGCCTGGGTTCTAGAGCTCAAGCCGCAACTACTGAAGCCCACGTGCCTTAGAGTCTGTGCTCTGCAACAGGAGAAGTGACCGCAATGAGGCCTGTGTAACACAACTAGAGGGTGGCCCCTGCTCGCTGCAACTAGAGAAAAGGCCATGTGGCAATAAAGACCCAGCACAGTCAAAAATAAATAGATAATGTTTTAAAATAAACAAATGACCAGACAGTGGTGGGCTGGTGAACAGACTCTTCAGATAAAAACCTCCTAATTTTTCGTGTTTGCCAATTTCTGTGGTGTAAACATTCCCATGGTAAATGATTTTAAGGTACCCATGGTCTCACAAGCTTGCAGAATTTCTGAAGGTGCAGCCATCAGCGCCCTGGGACTGGAGAGCAGGAGGGATCAGCACCTGCAAAGGCTCAGAGGGTGGTGGGGTGGGGCTGGGGGGCAGGGCCTACCTGGAGGCACAGGCAGCTCCGCCACGTCCACCGCTCGGCCAGCCTTGTGGGCTCGAATGGCGTCTTGGTATTGCTGCAGGGAACACAGGTGTCAGGGCTTCCTGGGCAAGGTCCCTAGGGGTGGCCGACCTGCCTACTTGGGTCCCCATGCACCTTGACGATGCGCTCATGCATGCGAGCCTTCCGCTGGTCCCCCTTGGTCTTGGCTTGAGCCGCAGCCACGTGGTACCGCTCCATCCGCTGCTCTAGCGCCTCCAGGAGAGTCTTCGGGGGTGGAGGAGCCTCTGGGTCAGACCAGATGGTAGAGTTAAGGGTCTCGGTGAGAGGAGACTGTCTTGCTCCAGCCGGCCCACCCCACAGGGTCCCAGGAGCCTACCTGGCGTGGAGGGCACCATAGCAGGAGTTGGAGGCTGCACAGGTGGTGATGGTGGGCCCTGGGGCAGCTGGTCTAGGGGTAGAGAGGTCCAGTCCAGTGCGGGGCTTACTTGTGGCCGCCCTTCCCCCGACCAGGCTAGTCTGGCCTGAGGCTGGGGTCCCTGGGGTCCGCCTGCCCAAAGGGGTGGCAGCATCAGCAAGAACATCCTGGAGACCTCCAGCAGTCCTGGAGGATGGGCAGGGTGGGGTCCTCACCAGGTGGAGGGGGCAGGCGCGACAGGTCCACAGGCTCCCCTCGGCTCAGGGCCTCCAAGACAGCATCAAAGCTCTGGGAGAAGGAAGATCGGGGCAGGAGGCTGCAGCTGGGGGCTAGGACCCCATGGGGAGCCTCCACGACCTGCCACATGGGAGATGACTCCCCACTCTGTCCCTTCTTTTGCAGCAAGCATCTTTTAAAATTTTTTATTTTTGGCTGTTCTGTGACCAGGGATTGAACCTGCTCCCCTTGCAGTGGAAGTGCAGATTGACCTGGTGGTCAGTCTCTGGACCACTAGGGAAGTCCTTCTGTGGTATTTTGCTCAAGCCCCCTCCAGATATTTATGCCCATTTCACAGAGAGGGTAAACCGAGGCTTTAGGAGGTATAGCAAACTATAGTCACGGAGTGACCAGGATTCAAATCTGGGTCTGTCTTGACTCCAGAGCCCCTGTTCTTTGCTATCACACAATGTTAGAAGCATCCTGTCCTCTACCTCCAACCCTGACCCCTATGGACGCACCTTGGCCACACGGAAGTGTTTGGCGGCAGTGGCGGTGTCTCCCTGCTGCTTGGCGTGGAGGGCAGCCAGCTTGTACTCGCGCTGGCGGCTCTGCAACTGAGCCAGGGGGCCAGGGCTGCAAGGACCTGGGAGAGGGGACGGTGCACAAACTATTTCTACTTAATTCTCACAACAAAGGCCCACCTTAGAGATTTGAGAACTGAGGCTCAGAGAGGGGATGCTGTTTCCCCAATCACACAGCCTGAAGAAGGCATAGTGAGGACTCAACCCTGTGACTGTTAGTCTCTGGAGCCAATGCTATTTTGCCCCCAAGGGAATTCTGGAAAACTTTCTGTACTCTCACATTTTTGCGTCAACATCTAAAACTTTTCATTTTGAGTTGAGAAAGTGGCAATGGCTGTTGTTCCTAGTGTCTTCAAATACTGACATTCGATAAAGAAAATCACCACACTACTCTTTTAAATCAAATGTATCCTAACTACCACAGTGATCTGAAACTCACCGATATTTCCCTTTTTATTTTTTCAGATTGTGGTAAAATACAAGATAAAATTTACCATCTTAACCCTTGATAAGTATACAGTTCAGTGGCATCAAGGACATTCACATTGGTGTACAACCATCACCACCATCCAACTCCAGCACTCTTTCCATCTTTCCCAGCTGAAACTCTGTCCTCATTAAACACTAACTCCCCCTCCCCCTCCCCCAGCCCCTGGCACCCACTGGTCTATTTTTTGTCTCTGGGAGTCTGACTCCGCTAGGGACGCCCTATAAGCGGAATCGTACAGTATCTGTCCCTTTGTTGCTGGCTTATTTCACGCAGCATAATGGCCTCAAGGTTCATCCGTGCTGTAGTGTGTGTCAGAATTTCCTTCCCTTTTCAGGGTGAATAATCTTCCATTATATGGATGGACCACATTTGTTTATCCATTTTCAGGCATACCTCTTAGTATAGGTCTGGTTCCAGATCACCTCAATAAAGCAAATATTGTAATGAAGTGAGCCACTCAGGTTTTTTGGTGTCCCGGTACATATAAAAGTTGGGTAACTAAGCCCAGGCACTGCAACTACTGAGCCTGAACACCCTACAGCCCATGCTCTGCAACAAGTCGCCACTGCAGTGAGAAACCTGCTCACCCCAACAAGAGAAAGCCCATGTGCAACAAAGAAGGCAGCCAAAGATAAATACTCATTAGATTAAAATAAATCCATTGTTAAAAAATGCGAACTACCACCTGAGCCTCCAGCAAACTGTAGCAGTAACACCGAAAATCACTGATCACAGATCCCCATAACGAGAATAATAATGAGAACCCTTGAAATCTTTCAAGAATTGCCCAAATGTGACAGACAGACACAAAGTGAGCAAACGCTGTTGGAAAAATGGTGCCAACAGACTTGCTCAGAGTAAAGTTATCACAAACTGACTTGTAAAAAAAAATCAGAGTAATCTGTGAATTGCAATAAAGCAAAGCTGAAGAAATCCAGGTGTGCTTTATCTGTCAACAGAAACTGGACACGTGGAAGCTTCTGGGATGGACCAGGGATTGAACACATGTCCTCTGCGCCGGCCAACAGATTTCCAACCAGAGGACCACGATGTCCTACTTTTTAAATAGACGCCAGGGTTCACGGTGAGCAACTGGGAACTTCATCTTCCCTTATTTACATACATGTTTCTGGCAGAATTGTATCCTAACATGATGCATTTGGGTACTCGAGAGTCTTTTTTTAACACCTTATTGTGCATTTAAATGTACCTTTCTGCAGTGTATCAGCAAAGTTGGGAAACAGGGTTAAACCGCTTTTAAAACACTATATTAGATACAGCTTCAAATAATAAACCTAATATGTTCATAGGAGAAGTATTCTTAAATTGAAATTAATAAGTACCACTGTTGGTATTAAAAATATAATACAATAGATACACCACTCACCACCCAGATATACATCCTAGAAATACCTGGAAAACAGTACAAAGTACCTGTCGTACTTTTTCAGACTGATAACTGGACTCACTGTTTTGTTTTGGTGGACTTGCCTGAGCAGGTGTCCAACTTGAAGCAAAACAACTTGACATTTTTTTAAAATTGAGGTATAATTAATTTACAACATTGTGTTAATTTCAGGTGTATAGAAACCTGATTCATTTATGTATATATATAAATAAATATTCTTTCTCAGATCCTTTTCCATTATATATAATGTAGAAACCATATAGCATAAGTTCCCTGGGCCATACAGTAGATCCTTGGTTTTTCTGGAACTATATATATAATGTATATATCTACTGTATAGCATAAGTTCCCTGGGCCATACAGTAGATCCTTGGTTTTTTGGGAAGTATTTAATATATAGTAAGGGGTATCTGTTAATCCCAAACTCCTAATTTATCTCCCCCTGCCCAATATCTTGACATTTCTTAATGTGGACCATTTTTAAAGTCTTTACTGAATTTGTTACAATATTGCTTCTGTTGTGTGTTTGTTTTTTTGGTCCTGAGGTATGTGGGATCTTAGATCCCCGAGCTGAGATTGAACCTGCACCCCCTGCATTGGAAGGCAAAGTCTTAACCACTGGACCACCAGGGAAGTCCTATAACATCCTGACATTTCATTGGCTTTATCTCCTGCCATTGAAAGTCCCTCTCAGTGTTAAAATTTTTTTTCATTTTGGGGCAGAATTACTGTTGGAATTATTTTTTGCACAAAACTGTGCAAAGCTTAACTATATCGAGCTTTTTTGATAAATAATTTTGATATACTAAGAGTAAAATTGTATTGGCGAGGCAGCTCTTGTTGACAGGGTGGGGGCCGGTCCGCTTGCCAGGGAAGTCCTATAACATTCTGACATTTCATTGGCTTTATCTCCTGCCATTGAAAGTCCCTCTCAGTGTTAAAATTTTTTTTTATTTTGGGGCAGAATTACTGTTGGAATTATTTTTTGCACAAAACTGTGCAAAGCTTAACTATATCGCGCTTTTTTGATAAATAATTTTGATATACTAAGAGTAAAATTGTATTGGCGAGGCAGCTCTTGTTGACAGGGTGGGGGCCGGTCCGCCCACTAGCACTTAGCTCCTGTTTCCTTGTTCATTCTTTTCCTACTTTCCTTTCTTGTTTTTAACGTGCAAAGAAACCTGCTTCACATCATCACATAGATGGGAAGAGGCAGAGTCTTACAGAGGTCACGTGATTCTCAGGGTCCCCGCGCAGCTATATACAAAAAACCCCATTATGAAAAACTGTTGGTGATTTCAGCTGAGAATCTCAGGTCACGATTTCCAATAGTCATCCTTGAGCTTTACTAAAACAAAGGCTTAGAAACCAGCTTGGCTGAGGTACTCAGAGACTAGGGGTTCACTTTCTGAACCTCACGCCAGCATTTGGAGTATCTCCTTTGGTTTGCCCCCATTTTCTTTTCTTAAGGCGGGGGAAGGGGAAGTTAGGGGAAAGAAAACTTCTTGGGAGGTGTGTTCTCCAGCAAGTGAGTTTTAGGAACGATGGACAAGCTGAGGGCTTGGGAACTATTCACTTAATACTCTATGGGTGGGGCCTTCCCTGGTTGTCCGGTGGTTAAGAATCTGCCTGCCAGTGCAGGAGACATGGGGTCGATCCCTGATCTTGGGAAGATCCCACATGCCGTGGAGCAACTACGCCTGTGAGCGACAACTATGGAGCCTGTGTTTGAGAGTCCCTGTGCACTCAGAGCCCATCCTCTTTAACAAAAGAAGCCTCCACAATAAGAAGTCTGTGCACCACAATGAAGAGTAGCCCTCGTCGCAACTAGAGAAAGCCTGCAAGCAGCAATGAAGACCCAACACAGCCATAAATAAATAAAAATGAATCTTAAAAAAAGAAAAAACTCTATGGGGAATTCCCTGGTGGTCCAGTGGTTGGGACTTTGCACCTTCACTGCCAGGACCTGGGTTCAGTCTCCGGTCAGGAAACTAATAAGATTCTGCAAGCCACATGGCACACCCAAACCAGAACAAAACCAAAAACCATAATGCTGTTCAGTTCTAAAAAGGAATGGCGTTCTGACATATGCTGCAGCATTTTGCTAAGTGAAGGAAGCCAGGCACAGGAGGACAAATAGTGGATGATTCTATTTACATGAAATATCTATAAGACGCAAATCCAGAGACAGAAAGTAGAACAGAGGTTCCTAGGGACTAGGCAAGTGCGAACGGGGAGTTAATGCTGAATAGGGGGGATGAAAAAGTTTTGGAAACTGATAGAGGTGGTGGTTGAACAATATTGTGAAAGTGATAAATATCACTCAACAGCACGTTGAAAAATAGTTAAATGGCAAATGTTTTGTAAAATATATTTTACAGCTACCACAGACAGAAAACCTCTCCTGTGAGCCTGTGTTCCCCTTGGAAAGTAGGATCTGGGGAGGGAAAGGTGTTAAAAAATATCTAAAAATCAGTGCAGGCCCTGTACCCCCCAAACAAAGGGCCAGCCACTAAATGAATACCCCCTCATCAGCCCACATCAGCCAGCCCTGCCTGTGGCCTACCTGGGGGCGGCTGGGGCTTAGCTGAGACCAGGGACGAGGATGGAGCAGCAGCAGGAGGACTCTCCACGACAACCCAGGGATCTGGGGCCAGCGGGTTCAAAGGGGCCGGCTGGGTGGGTGCAGGCGTGTGGCTGGGCGTGGCCACTGGACCCTTCCCCACAGCCACAGGTGGCGGGATGTCCCCTTCATCGATGGCTTTGCCCTTCCGGACCGAGGCCAGCAGGTTTTCAAGTGTCTGGGAGAAGGTGTGAACATAGGTTTGGGAGGAGCCTGGAGCTGGGTGCAGGGGGCAGTGGTGAGGACCTGGTCACCCTCTTGTCTGCCCACTCACCTTAAGCCCCCGGTCGTAGCGCCGCATCTTGGCACTGTCTCCAGCTTGCCTAGCGCTTTCAATCGCAGTCTGGTAGAGGGCCAGCCTCTCCTGCAAGGTGGCCTCCAGCCCTGGGCTGGGGGTTGTGGCCTTTGGCTGCGGGAGGGGCCAGGTGCACAGTCTGGGTGGTGACCCCTCTCTCAGATCCACCCTGATAGCTTCCTGGGTTGAGTACCTACTGTATACCAGGTGTGTTGCCCCCTCTAACCCCGAAGGGGCAGAAATCATCACCCATCTCCCAGGGTGGAGAACTGGGGATCAGAGGCACCCCACCACCTGTGCGAGGTTCCGTGGTTGAGAGGGGAGGGGGGAGCCCTTGAACCCGGGCTGCACAGACCAGTGTTGTCAGAGGTATACCTGGGCCACAGGAGGGTGGGACTCTGAAGCCTTCTGCTCCTCCCCAAGGACCTCATTCAGTTCCGCCTGCAGGGACACATGGCCGGGGGCCAGTCGTGAGGGCCTGCTGGGTGGACAACAATGGGAGGGAGGTCTCCCGCTCTGCCCCGGGTGCTCACCAGCAGGTCATCATCAGCCTCCACGTCCTCCTCGTCTGTTCCCTCCTCTTCATCCTCATCCGGGTCTCTCATGCATAAGCTGGCCATCTTCTCAATGGCTTCCATGGGCAGGGGACCTGGAGGCAACGGGAGGCCCCAGTTGAACCAGGATCCTTCAAGAGTCCCTGGCCTCCTGTCCCATTCACCCATGGCCATGAAAATTAGGGTAGCAGGCAGTGGGCAGTATGTTTCCCTCTCCTGGCTCTTCCATGGCACCCCACTGTCCTTGGGCCAGCAGGCATGATCCTACTCCCTGTCGATCTCCCTGGCCTCATCTCTTCCTTGACAAGCCTGAGTTGGAACCCCAGATCCGCAACTTTCTCACTGTGGGACCCTGGGCAAGTAGCTTCACCTCCCTGGACCTGTCTTCCCATCTGTTAGATGGGGACAATAACAGTTTCTCCCTCACCACAGACTGCAGGGACTAAAGGTAAACGCAGCTCTTAGAACAGCAGACTGTCAGCATTTTGTTATTCATGTAACTCTTGTTACTCACGGCACCCATGTTCTATAAAGTTGGAATTAGTGAATAATGGACCAACTGGCCCTGAAAGAAATATAGCATTAGGTTCCCATGAGCCTCTGGGCACAACACTGTTGTCAAACAGGCAATATATATCCTTGTTTTATGTGTGTTTCTACTTAGAGACACCTTCTAGCATTTTGTTATTCATGTAACTCTTGTTACTCACGGCACCCATGTTCTATAAAGTTGGAATTAGTGAATAATGGACCAACTGGCCCTGAAAGAAATATAGCATTAGGTTCCCATGAGCCTCTGGGCACAACACTGTTGTCAAACAGGCAATATATATCCTTGTTTTATGTGTGTTTCTACTTAGAGACACCTTCTTTAATATATATTGTTGATTCATTAACACGGAACTTGAAGCCAACAGCAGTATAACTGATGCCTGAATGAAGCTTATCTACAAGGTACATCCTAGTCTTCTCACACTAAGGAACAGGAGACAGCACTCTGGCACAATGCTTGGGGTCATGTGGATCCGCAGAATCAACAAAAAGCACAAACGTGAGAAAAGCGTGACATTCAACAGACCAAGCAAAGGACACTATTTATGCGCTGAGTCAAGAAGGGAGAGTGTCGCCTCAGCAGGGAACAGGCACACTGGGTGACTCAAACTTTTGGCAGCTCCATGTATGTCTGTGAATGACTGCAAAAGTGCGACAAGCAACTGATTTGGAGGTTACAAATAAATTTAAACCAATAGATGAATTTACAAATTCAGAATCTGTAGCTAACAAGGATCAACTGCATTAGCTGTAAAGTGTAAAGGTTCCATGTGCCCAAGCTCCAGCCCCACTTGACCCCTGCAGAGTCCCCTGCCCCCTGCCACCTCTTCCAGGGCCTGTGCACAAACTGTGACTCACCTCCTCCCCCACTCTTCACCTGGCCCTCCCCATTGCAGGTGCCTCCTCCTGGAATCCCAGTCGCGCCCACAGGTCTCCCCGGATCCCAGCCCTGATCACAGAACCATGGGTTGGAGGACATGCCACATCCATTATTGGTGATTATTCCCATTTTATAGACAGGGAAACTGAGCCCCATATAGTTGCTGAAACTCAGCAAGTCACACAGCCAGTTAGCTACATAAGTGGGACTTGAATCCTCACTTTGGGGCCAGAGCCAATCGCTTACCTCTTCCCCAGAATGAGGTTGCCAGGCGGATAGGGACCTCTGTCTGCATATTCTCATCGCCTCAGTGCCCAGCTCCAAACAGGAGCTCAGAAAATGTTCAGGGATGTACTGAGAGTCTTACCTTTGCCTTTAAGCTTCTCCAAGGCTTGGGGCTGGCCTCCCACCAAGGCCAAGAACTCAGCCTCCAGTTCCTCATCGTTAACTCCATCTTCAGGGATCATCAGGCCGTCTGGGGAGAGGTCAACTAGCAGGCCCAGCTGTGGAAACAATGGGGCTTCTGTCATACCATGGGATGCACCCCAGCTAGCTAGAGGCAGCTATGATGGACCTGGAGTCCCCTGGGGAGGAACTCAGGGCTCCTGAGGAAAGCCAGTCAGCTGGAACAGGCTCCAGACACAACAGGTGTCCAAGATGGGCCAAGTCACTCCTCTGGCACAGATCAACATGGGGCAAAGGGCAGGTAGAGAGAGACCCAACTGCCTCCTCTGAGCCCACACCCATGATGAGTTGCCAGCCAAGTTCAGTGGTGAAATAAGGCACTACACCCTGCCCCAAAGCAAAGTCACTCTGCACAACCGGGTTTTTCCATTCCAGCATCTTCAGCAGAGGGAGTTGTGCAGGAAGGCTGGAGGTGTCAAGAGTAAAAGGAAGCATAGACAGCACTGATGTTGGAAGTGAGGTCTTGGCTGTGTGAAGCACCTGTCTTCCTATCCTATCCTTGTTAATGACCAACCATAATGTGATACTATTAGGCTGAAGAACACAAATTACCCCCTTTTCTTTGGGTCAAAAACGGCCAAGTATCAGCAATCATACAACGGCTCCATCTAATAGTAACGATGATGACACCATTTATTGAGCGCTATGTTCTAGCACTCTCTGTAAACTAACACAGATAGTTGTGAATTTTCACAGCTATCCTGTGACATACACTCTTAAGGCCTCCATTGAACTGATGAGAAGACTGAGGCTTAGAGGTTAAAAAAAAAAAACTTACGGAAATAACCGAATTATCCCCCAGCAGATCCAGGCAGACCTTCCTAGTTCCTGGAAACGACAGAGGGACCTCAACAACTTCTCTGGCCCAGGTCAGATTGGGCTTGTCTGGCTCCTAGGCTGGAAGAAATGGACCTGTGGTGGCGACTCTGGCCTCCCCCAAGGCCCCAGGCATCCTCCAAAGGGCCTCCCCATCCCTTGAAAGGTCCCCAGGTCTCCCCTCTAAAGCCCTCAGATGACCCGGCATGTGTCACCTCGAAAATCCTGGGGTGTCCCTGAAAGGGCCCCAAGTACCCTAGCCTGGAGGAAGGGAGCTTCACATAAGCTGCCCCATCTTAGAGACTAGAGGGGCCATACCCCGGCCCAGGTGCTCTCAGATCCTGGGTAGAAAATAGGCAATTCCCTCTGCAGCGTGGAGGAGTTTAAATTCTCACGCCGAGATAGCCCAAGGTAGCTATGATTCCCACCCTCTGCCCTATTGGGGCTCTGTTGACCCTTGGGGCAGCTAGATAGGTCTAGGTGGGGGAGGGGTGGCCTCAGCCAAGGCCACTGGGTCCTGTAACCGAGAGATGGGAACTGCCTGTAATGATGAGATTTGCTCCTTGTTTTCAGATTTCTCTCGGGAGTGAGAAAATGAGTAAGAGGAAGAAGCTTCGGACCTCAGGTATTTGGACGATCAAGTTGACACATCTTTATTGCTGCTTCTGCTTTTAGGAGGAATGTGGGCTTATTGCAGAAATGCTAAGGTGACCACACCAAGCTCCTTAAAATAACAACAATGATTTAATACACACGATGACTTAGTGCAAGTGTAAGTTATGGAGAAATGCTTATAGTAAAAAGTGAAAGCTTTGTGGAGCTTCCTCCAGCCTGTAGTGGGATCCCACAGGCTAGGGGAGGCCTGCAGGCTTCAGGGAGGGATGCAGCTTCTATGCAGGTCCACTCTCAGAGATGACCGTGAATAGAACTTGATGTGCTGGTATGTGGCTTGAGCAAAAAACCTAGGTTCATCTCCCTGTGTGATGGCAGATAACTTACTCTGTGTCTCACTTTCCTTCTGTAAGTAGGGGATAATAAAGAGCACATACCATTTCCTTTATTTTCTTTTAAAAATATTTAAAAATTTATCTTTAATTGGAGGGTAATTGCTTTACAATATTGTGTTAGTTTCTGCCACATATCAACATGAGTCAGCCATAAGTATGTCCCGTCCCTCCCTCCCACCTCCCTACCCTGTCCTTTAGAACAGTGATTCTCAACCTGTTGCAAGGAACAGTTTGATTCCAGAGGACATTTGGCAATGTCTAGAGACTTTTTCTTTTTAAGTACTTATTTATTTGGCTGTGCAAGTCCTAAGTGTGGCATGTGGAATCTTTCAGTTGTGGCCCGTGGGATCTAGTTCTGAACCCCCTGCATTGGGAGCAAGAGTCTTAACCACTGGACCACCAGGGAAGTCCCTGAAACACTGTGGGGTTTTACAACTGGTGTGTTTGTTTGGGTGGGTGGGAGGTACTGGCATTTCATGGGTCAAGAGCAGAGATGCTGCTCAAAATCATAGCACACAGAGGACAGCCCCCACAGGCCAGAATGACCTGGCCCCAAATGTCAGTAGTACCCCAAATGTCAATAGTGCCAAAGCTGAGAACTTTGTCCTAGAGCGCACGTGTGAATTAGCATTTGTAAAGCACTGAAAGTTGACGCATGGCAGGACACAAATATATGCTGCTGTTATGATTGTCCTTTCAGATTATTATTTTTTTTAATTTTGAAACAATTTTGAGCTTACAGAAAAGTTGTAAAAATATTTCAGTGTTCAGTCTACCCTTTCCTCACCTTCCGCTAATGTTAAAGCCACCCACAACCATAGGATGATGGTCAGCCATGTTCTTGTTTAGTCACTCAGTTGTGTCCGACTCTTTTGCGACTCCGGGGACTGTAGCCCCATAGATTCCTCTGTCCATGGGATTTCTCAGGCAAGAATGCTGGAGTGGGTTGCCATTTCCTTCTCCAGGGGATCTTCCTGATCCAGGGATCAAACTCGTGTCTTGTGCATTGGCACTTGGATTCTTTACCACTTGAGCCACTAGGGAAGCCTGGATCAACCACATTGTGTAGCATAAAAAACAAGAAATAAATCTCAGTACCCTACTTCTTCCAGACTTTTTCTTTATATACACAAATACAGTGTTTTTATTGGATAAATATAATCATCAACATACTGATCTGCAACCTCTGATTTTCAACTTCATGGGTTTTCAAGATCATCTTTACCTCTCAATATACATAGAGAATTGCCTCGTTCAGAAGGAAAACATCCAGTATTATGTGGTATAGCTCCATTCCCCTGTCATTGGCTAAGGAATTTAAATTTTTTAAAAATTTAAGAATGGGATGAGTTGGGAGACTGTCTCTTATACACATCTAGATGTGTATAAGAGACAGGAGGCAGGAATCAGGTTCTCACCACCGAGTTTGCCAACAGCTTCATCCTGGACTTGAGTTCAGTCACTCAGTTGTGTCCGACTCTATGAGACCCCATGGACTGCAGCATGCCAGGCTNGGCAGGACACAAATATATGCTGCTGTTATGATTGTCCTTTCAGATTATTATTTTTTTTAATTTTGAAACAATTTTGAGCTTACAGAAAAGTTGTAAAAATATTTCAGTGTTCAGTCTACCCTTTCCTCACCTTCCGCTAATGTTAAAGCCACCCACAACCATAGGATGATGGTCAGCCATGTTCTTGTTTAGTCACTCAGTTGTGTCCGACTCTTTTGCGACTCCGGGGACTGTAGCCCCATAGATTCCTCTGTCCATGGGATTTCTCAGGCAAGAATGCTGGAGTGGGTTGCCATTTCCTTCTCCAGGGGATCTTCCTGATCCAGGGATCAAACTCGTGTCTTGTGCATTGGCACTTGGATTCTTTACCACTTGAGCCACTAGGGAAGCCTGGATCAACCACATTGTGTAGCATAAAAAACAAGAAATAAATCTCAGTACCCTACTTCTTCCAGACTTTTTCTTTATATACACAAATACAGTGTTTTTATTGGATAAATATAATCATCAACATACTGATCTGCAACCTCTGATTTTCAGCTTCATGGGTTTTCAAGATCATCTTTACCTCTCAATATACATAGAGAATTGCCTCGTTCAGAAGGAAAACATCCAGTATTACGTGGTATAGCTCCATTCACCTGTCATTGGCTAAGGAATTTAAATTTTTTAAAAATTTAAGAATGGGATGAGTTGGGAGAATAGCATTGAAATATGTATACTATCATGGAAGAAATGAAAAAAAAAGTGAAAAAAAAAAATTTAAGAATGACTCCTTCACCTAGTGGCTAACGAACTTCAAGAGTAGGATGAAGGGCGGGAAAGAAATCAACAGATCAAAGATATTTGGTGTAAGGGCCTCCCTGGTGGCTCAGTGGTAAAGAATCCGCCTGTCAGTGCAAGAGACAGGGGTTCAAGTCCTGGTCTGGGAAGATCCCACATGCCATGGAGCGAGTAAGCCCCTGCACCAGAACTATTGAACCTGCACTCTAGAGCCTCGGAGCCAAAACTGCTGAAGCCTGTGTGCCCTAGAGCTTGCGCTTCGCAAAAATGGAAGCCGCTGCAGCGAGAAGCTTTCATACCACAGCTAGAGAAAAGCTTGAGCTGGGACAAAGACCCAGCACAGCCAAAAATAAATAAATAGAATTATTAAAAAAAAAAAAAAAGATGTTTGTGCAGAGATGAGTAACAAGCTGCTTGGAGGCACAGGAATTTCTGTGACCTTGGAGGGGGAAGCTGGGGCCAGCCAAGCCCACCCACAGCAGGTCATTTGGGGCCTCTCTTGGCAGTGGACTCCTCAGCTCAGTGGACCCTGGGCTGGCCCAGGAAAGTTCTTTCTGTGTGTCCTGGATGGGTGGGGAAAAAGAAAAACGATTCTGGCAGGTGGTGAAAGAAACCTTTCCCTCCTTATGTCTTTGGCCTTTAGTGTTGAACACAAGGTTCTGCTTTCGTTTTTCTTAAATTAATCCTGTGGGGATGGATCACAGGAAGAAAATGGGAGCCTCTTCACTCCTGTTGGTATTTTTGCTTTTTATTTGGTACTAATAAGTGTCAGTTGGATGAGCAAAGCAAGCTAGTGTTTGGGTTTCTTAAGAAACTAAACAAATGAAGCCACTATATTTTTGCATTTCCTGGCAGACCACAAAGTGGAAATGTGTTTGTATAAGAAACATTCATTGGAGCTTTGCTCTGGGTGCAGTGCCAGGGTGGGTCCATAAAGTGGACGGCGGGGGGTGGGGTGGTTGGGAAACATGAGATCAAGATGGGTGAAGATGAGATCAAGATGAGATTTAGATCTTGCAGTTGATACCTTCAAAGTCTAATCGCGGGGAAAGGAAAAATGCTTCTCACCAAAGGAGCTAATCAAATACACAGCAATGGGGTAAGGTTCTAAATGGGCCCATGTGAACCATAACTGACAGAATTAGGAGAAATTACAGGAAAGTCAGTGTGGTCTAGTGGAACCCAAAAAGCCAAATGGACACTGAGGAGGACTCTAGCATTCAGTGCTGGAGGAAGGGAGCCCATTCAATGGATTTGTTGTTTTAATTGTGTCTGACTCTTTGCAACCTCATGGACTGTAGCCCTCCAGGCTCTTCTGTCAATGAGATTTCCCAGGCAAGAAATACTTGAGTGGGTTGCCATTTCCTTCTCTAGGGGATCTTCCTGACCCAGGGATCAAACCAGCGTCTCTTGCATTGGCAGGCGGATGCTTTACCAGTGAGCTACCTGGGAAACTCTCAGTGGGTTTACTTCAAGATATATCAGAAGGATAAGGGGACAACAGAGGACAAGATGGTTGGATGGCATGACTGACTCAATGGACATGTGTTTGCGCAAGCTCCAGGAGATGGTAAAGGACAAGGAAACCTGGCATGCTCCAGTCCATGGGATCACAAAGAGTCGGACTCAACTGAACAACTGAACAGTATGAGAAGCTGAGTTTGGAAAGGTCTTTGTGACAACCTCCAGAAAAATCAGACCTGGGTTTGGTGTATCTGTTTGTTCTCACTCCCTGGTCAGAGATGCAGTATATGTAGGTGTTCAGTAAGTGTTCAGGTACACTTAAGTGTGAAAGCTCTGGAGCTGGACTGCCTGAATCCCATTTCAGAGTCTGATCTCTCCAGGCCTCAGCTTGCTCATCCGTAACATGGCATAACGTGAAGATTCTACCTCAGAGTTTTATCATAACATACCTGAGTCCTCAAGACAGTGTCTGGCATGGAACTGAACTAGAGTCAACCCTTATTGTTTGTTCATTGAATAAATGGTTCATTTGGGGCCAGATTTTGGAGCGTTCTGGCAAGTCAGCCACTACTGGCAATTTTTATATAAGGGGATTCCCTTTGTTAAACAAATAGAAGTTAATAAGCACCTTTAGGGTCTGAATTACTTTCAGTGATGGGAAAGCTAGTTTTAGGAATGTAGCAGGGACCAAGAGGCAACCGAGCTGAGAAGTCACCTCCTTACCACTCGATGACTCTGGGTCCCAGTTTTCCCAGGTTGGATATTCTGCAAGTGTCATGGAAAACCAGAGTGGTACGTAAAATTTAATGTCATCTGCATTTTCTGGGAGGTGATCTGGATTTTCTCATGCGTTTATTCAGTCATCTTCCAAGTATTTATTGAGCGGTTCTTGACCCAGAAATGAAACCAAGGTCTCCTGTACTGCAGATGGATTCTTTACCAACTGGTCTGTCAGGGAAGCCCCATTTATTGAGCACCAACAGTTTATTAGATGCTCATCTAGCCACTTGAGACCCAGCAGAGAGTGAGATAAATGAGGCCCCTCCTTGCTTGGACACGTTGTAGTGGAGGAGACAGTAAACGACCCAGTACATCAGACGCTTGCAGAAAAGATGTAAAGTGAATACAACAGAGCATGGGTCCTAGAGGAGTTGCTGTATAGAAAGGGCAAGAATGGCTTCTCTAGGGACTTCTCTGGTGGTCCAGTACTTAAGACTCTGTGTTTCCACAGGAGGCACAGTTTTGATCCCTGGTTGGGGAACTAAGATCCTGCATGCTCTCTCACCAAAAAAAAAAAAAAAAAAGGCCCCTCTGTAGGGACAATTTGAGCTGAGATCCAAGGGAACCAGCACACACCTCTCACCACTTCCCCAGAGAAACAGTCAGCTGGACAGGTTGTCTTGTGATTCTGAGCCAGGCCAGGTCACCTCAGGATTCAGCGTCCGTCATGGCCAGACTGTAAGTTAAAAGCACTTGAATCCCATGGCCCCATAAGTTCGTGGGTCCCACCTCGGTGACAGTCCATCCCATCTGTCTCTCTCCAGGCAAGTGTCAGAGCAGGAGTTTCCTGCCCTTTGCACAAGCCTGCTCAGGCTGCATCAGTGACCCGGATGTGTTTGGCTGTTGGTCACTGCAGTGTGTGCTCCCACTGTCCCCCGCCCCTTCAGTTCTTTTTTTTCTTTCCATTTGTTTATCTTTGGCTGTGCTGGGGCCTCACTGCTGCGTGCGGGCTTTGTCCAGTTGCGGCGAGCCGCATCTGCTCTTCATGGCGGTGCACAGCTTGTCATTGGTGGTTTCTCGTATTGGGTCCCACTAGACCACACTGACTTTCCCGTAATTTATCCTAACTCTGTCAATAGTGGCCACGTGACATGTAGGATCTTCCCAAAGCAGGAATTGAACCTGTGTCCCCCTCATTAGCAGGCGGATTCTTAACCACTGGACCACCGTGAAGGGAAGCCTCCTTAATCTTTTGTCTCCAAACCAGGAAGGGAAGGACTCCATCTTCCGAAACTTCCAAAGAACCCCAGGATAGAAGACTCTGACGGGGCCACCAGCCAGAGCTCCCTGTTAGACTGTTTGCGTCACCCTGAAGAATCAGAAGGTGGATCAGGACTCACTCCTGCAGAGCAGAGTGGGGAGGAACCAGGACAGGCAGCCTCCAGGTAGGTGGCTCAGAACATCCAGCAAGCCTCTCCTCTGACACTGGGCACAGCACAGTGACCTAGTGGACAGGATGCAAAGGACGGGGGACCAGCCAACATCACCCAGCCAGTGCTGTGCCTCCCCCACAGAGGTCAGGGCCCTTGGATTGAGGTTCTTGAAGTTTTGCTCTAGAGACTTGTCTCTAGTGAGAAAAGTCAATATATATATATATATTTTTTTTAATTAAATTGTATTTATGTCTTGTTTACTCATTTATTTTTGGCTGAATTGAGTCTTTGTTGCTGTGTATGGGCTTTCTCCAGTTGCAGACGTTGCAGTACATGGGCTTCTCATTGCAGTGCCTTTTCTTGTTGTGGAGCACAGGCCCTGGGCATGTGGGCATAAGTAGTGGTAGCACACAGGCTCAATAGTTGTGGTGCACAAGCTTAGCTGCCCCATGGCATGTGAAATCTTCGTGGACCAGAGGTTGAACCTGTGTCCCCTGCACTGGCAGGCAAATTCTTATCCCGTGTGCCACCAGGGAAGTCCTCCCACATTCCTTCTTAATAAAGAGGGGACTGAAGGAGTTGTGGGTCTGTGAAATAATAACCCATAAGAGAGGATTAAGCATCTTTATGTTCCAGGCAGTGTGCTAATAATACTTTAACACATCCGCTTATTTAATCCTCATGGCACTGTGACACAGATTTTTAACCCCATTTGACTGTTGAGGACTCTGAGGATTCGAGCAATCAAATGACTTACCCAGGGCCAATAAGCTCATACAGGGTGGGCTGCAGTTCTGGCTTCATCTGGTTCCTGTGCTCTTCACTACTATGGCTTCCCAGTTCCCATATATTTTCAAGAAATATGTAGTTAAACACGGTGGGAAGAAAGGAAATCTCTGGAGAACCATTTAGTCTCCATGGGGGTAAACCATATGTAACTGCAGCCAAGTAGAAATGGTTATTAGGAGTTGGGAGAAGGATAGTTCCTGGTGTCTGAAGTCTTCAGAGAAAGCACTGTGGATTGGTGTAGCACATTTGCTGCATGAAAAAGTAAGGCATGTGGCCTGGCTGACAGGCCCATTTTCTGGGGTGCGTGTCTGATCTCAGGTCTTGGCAGTCTTAGGGCGAAGCTGCATGTGTGGTAGGAAGAGAGGGGCCACGTGTCACAGCTAAGCCACCCTCCCAGACACACACGACAGTGTCACCATGTCCCTCACCCCAGAGAGGCCATCAGGTCTGATGGAGTCGTGGCCGCTGCCCACCCTGCTGTCTGAGTCCACAGGAATAATCAGAACCCGCAGAAGTGGGCGGGGAAGGTAATGGCACCCCACCCCAGTACTCTTGCCTGGAAAATCCAATGGACGGAGTAGCCTGGTGGGCTGCAGTCCATGGGGTCGCTAACAGTCGGACAGACTGAGCGACTTAACCTTCACTTTTCTCTTTCATGCATTGGAGAAGGAAATGGCAACCCACTCCAGTATTCTTGCCTGGAGAATCCCAGGGATGGGGGAGCCCGGTGGGCTGCCGTCTATGGGTCACACAGAGTCGGACACGACTGAAGTGACTTAGCAGCAGCAGCAGCAGCAGAAGTGGGTTCCCACCCCTTTGTTTCCGTTTCTTTAATGTTTTATTAAGAAATACCGCCTGTGCAGAAATGGAGCAGAAAAAAAGCAACATAAATCAATCAGCCTAGCACATTTACGTTGAGAAATGAAATCTTGCCAGTACCCCAGAAGCCACCCAAACAACCCATCCCAATTAAAAAATTTCGAGCAGACGGTTGCCATCAGTATCTAGACTTATTCTGTCTCCATAACCTCCCTTGGCACGATCCAAGCCCATTAGCGTAGCTTCATGCTTTATCCTGCTCCACTTCTAAAGTTGAAATCATGAAGTTTCAGTTCCAGGTTCTGTTTTTTTTTTTTTTTTTAACAATATATATATCCACAGTTGTTTGGTATAACCTTAAGTCTCACCAGTTTTTTAAAAAGACTTTATTTTTTTAGAGCAGTTTCAGGTTTACAATAAAATTGAGAGGAAGGTACAGTGATTTCTGATATACCCTCTGCCCTCCCACACCTCTCGTGACTGCCATCACTCACCAGAATGGTACATTTTTTTTTTTTTAACAAGGATAAAGCTACATTAACACGTGGACAGGGAAGCCTGGCATGTTGCAGTCCATGGGGTCGCAAAGAGTCGGACACGACTGAATGACTGAACTGAACCGAACCTACACTGATACATGTTAATCGCCCACAGTCCATTGTTACTTCAGATTTTTGTTTTATTGTTTAATTTTGGTTGTGCTGGATCTCTGTTGCTGCCCAGGCTTTTTGCTAGTTGTGGCAAGTGCGGTGCATGGGCTTCTCATTGCAGGGCCTCTCTTGTTGCAGAGCACGCTCTCTAAGGCATGCGGGCTCCTGTGGTTGCAGCTCCCGGCTCTAGAGCACAGGCTCAGAAGCTGTGGCACACAGACTTAGTTGCTACCCAGCATGTGGGATCTTCCTGGACCAGGGATTGATCCCGGGTCTCCTGCATTGACAGGTGGATTCTTATCCACTGGACCAGCAGAGAGGCCCCAAAGCTTACGTTCTGTGTGTTGTACACTCTGTGGGTTTGCTTAGAGGAATAATAACATATATCAGTACAACATCATGCAGAGTTCTTTCACAAGCATGAAAGTCCTAGTCTATTCATTTTCCCTTCACCACACCCTGGGTAACCACTGATCTTTTTCACTGTCTTCATAGTTTGCCCTTTCCAGAATGTCATATAATTGGAATCATATAATACATAGCCTTTTCATATCGGCTTCTTTCACATGGTAATGTGCATTTAAGTTATCTCCACATGTCTTCATGGCTTGAGAGCTCATTTTTTTTTAAAATTTTATTTTATAAAGCAGATGGCATAATTTTGTTTATTTATTTTTAAAAAGTTGGGACTCCGGTGGTCCAGTGGTTAAGACTCCACCCTTCCAGTGCAGGGGATACCGGTTCGATCCTTAGTTTAGGAAGTTCTACATTCCTTGAGGTGTGGTCAAAAATTAATTCAAGTTTTTTTATTGGAGTCTAATTGATTGACACTGTTGTGTTAGCAAGGTGAATCAGTTGTGCACACGTCCTCTCTTTTTTGGGTTCTTTTCCCATGTAGGCCATTACAGAGCACTGAGTAGAGGAGCGCTGTTTCCTCTTACACTGCGTGCTGTCCCACTTCATGTTCCAGAGTTTGTTTATTTTGAAAACTATTTTATTTGTTTATCTATCTTTGACCGTGCTGGATTGGGTCTGTGCGTGGGCTTTCTGGTTGTTGAGAGCAGGGCCTCCTCTCTAGTCGTGGTGTGGGCTTCTCATTGCAGTGGCTTCTCTTGTTGCAGAGCACAGGCTCTGGGACCCATGGGCTCAGTAATCACGGCTTTAAATCAGGGGCTCAGTAGCTATGGCACATGGGCTTCTTGTCCCCCTCGGTATGTGGGATCTTCCCAGACCAGAACTGGAACCGGTGTCCCCTGTATTGGCAAGCAGGTTCTATACCACTGGACCATCAGGAAAGGCCTACCACAACTTAGTTATCCACTCACCCGCTGAGGGCCTCTCAGTTGCTTCCACATTTTGGCAGTTATGAATACACTCGTGTTTTTAGACACTGTTTTTTTTGTATCTGCAACTTTTTAGCATTTGTAGAATTGGGGGCAGGGATGTCTGTCCAAATGAGAATCCCTGTTCTTATTCCAGGAGCCAGTTACTGGGATTTTAAGAGTAAAGTGCTGCCAGAGAAGGCAGCTTGCCTTCTAGGCATGGGACTCCGAATGCTTCTTGGCAGTCTTATGTCCCCTCCTCCACCCCGCCCTTTCTCAGCAGGTGCTCCAGGCCTGCTCTCTTCGGAGACTCTGAGCGCTCCTCTGTCTTTGGATTCCATTGTTTGTCTCACTACACAAGTTAACAGTGTAGTAGGACTTGAGAACCTCCCCTGTTTTGTCTTTCTCCCTCCAGCTCTCCTGATAATGAAGCAGACGCTCCCTCCAGGCTCCTTGGGCAGCCAGAGAAGGAGCCAGTTCCCCTTCCTCCTTCCCAGGTGAGCCTGCTCTGTAGCCTCTCATAGGCACAGAAGATGCTGGGGAGCTTGTCTGTGTCCAGCAGCAGCAGCCGCTGGTGGGAGTGTGTGCCGGGGCTGGAAGGCACAGACTGCAAGACAGAAACTGGTTTTGGGGTTTTCACGCTTGATTTCTAAGACCTCACTCCTCCTTTATCTTTACTGCTGTTTTGTTCTTGTTGTATCTGGTTCACAGAACTCAGTGGGGAAGTTCGTCCCCCAGTTTGCAAAACCCAGGAAGACAGTGACAAGACAAGCAGAGAGGAGGGAAGCAGAGAGGAGGGAAGAGGGCCTCAGGATGGGAGTCTTCAGTCCGGTAAGGTCCTACCATCAGCCAGGCTGAGCTCTGTAGGTACGCCACCTCTTGGCCCTACTTTAGACGTCAAGTTCAATCTTGGTTTCCTTTGACAATGACTAGGCTTCCCAGGTGGCTCAGTCGTGAAGAACCTGCCTGCCGGTGCAGGAGATGCAGGAGACGCATGTTTGATTCCTGGGGAAGGAAGATCTCCTGGGGAAGGAAATGGCCACCCACTCCAGTATTCTTACCTGGGAAATACTACAGATGGAGGAGCCTGGCGGGCTACCGTCCACGGGGTCGCAAAGAGTCAGACACAGTTGAGCATGAATGCAGCCCTGCCCCTCTCCACAGCCCCCCACCACCATATTTAGCCCTAAAGGCATCTGTGGACAGCAGGGGCTGTGTCAGCAGCCTGCAGGCCTGTGAGAGGCGCTCAGGGCAGCGCGCCTGCGCTGAGACTGTAGAGGCTAGAGCTCTGTGCCCCAGACTGGGTGAAAGTCGTGAAACTCAGAGAGGCAGCCCGAGCATAGCACAGGGAGCTCACCTCGGTGTTCTGTGATGACCTAGAGGGCTGGGGTGGGGGACGAGGGAGGAGGGAGGGGATATAGATATATACTTACAGCTGATTCACATTGTTGTACGGCAGAAACCACCACGATATTATAATTATCCTCCAATTAAAAGTAAATTAAGAAAGGCAGCCCGCATTTCTGTCCCTTAACCCCTTTGCTTCTCAGAAGCTGTTGCATGAGCCGAGAGGGCTCTTACAGCGTGCTGTCTCGTCCTTACCCCTGTGAGCTCCAGGGGTCACGATCGTTGTCTCTGGAACACACTCCCCTAAAAAGTGATTGGTGGATGTTCCCAGCAGCTGTGTTTGTAATTTCCCCAGACGAGAAACACCCCACGTATCTTTCAGCAGATGAATGGTTGAACAAATCGTGGTCCATTCACACCACAGAACACAATTTCCAAAAAAAGGAGCAAACTAGTGTGATACACATCACCACTTGGATGGATCTCCAGGGCATTAAGTAGACTCAGAGGAAGTTGTAAAAACCATATGGCCACAAGTTTCTGTCGATGGATGAATGAATTAAACAAAACATGGGTAACATCCATAAACAGAACAGATACTTGTGTATCCACGTTCACACCTTGAACTCACGTCTCCTGCAATGGCAGCCAGATTCTTTACCGCTGAGCCGCCGGGGAAACCCACCCAGGATCCGCACAGATCCCTGTTTGGGTGCACTGTCATCCTCGTGCCTTCTGAGGCTTCACATAGGGGCAGTGATGACTAGAAAAGTCTTCAGAGCAGTTGATTATTGAAGGCCCAAGGCGAAGTCTTTCTCTCTCCACAGGGAACACTGCCAGAACCCAGTGCACAGCAGACCAGGAGCCAGCCTCAGGAAGAGTTCCCAGGACTTGCCATCCAGGAGGCCAGGGACCCAGGACACCAGACCCAGGCAGATGGCACCCGCACCGAGCCCAGTGGCCTAAGCCCCATGACCCCTGGGCCCAGTGATGCGGATCCTCAGCCCTCCGTCTCCACCAACACCTCCCCAGAGTCAGGGACTGTGCCCTCGGCCTCAGAGAGGGCTGGCCAGGACTACCTGTCAGAGCCTGGGACCAATGTGCCCAAGGGTGGAAACACGGAGGAGGGCTGGGCTCCAGGCAATCATGGCCAGAAAGGGCCCCTGCCAGGCAATGACACTGGAGAGACGGAGCCAGAGCAAGGAGCCCCCCAGCAGGGAGGTGCCCGAGCGCTAGCAGGTGCTGACCTACTTGAGGGGCTCCAGGAAGAAGGAGGTAGCCTCCTGGGCCCAGAGCCCCTATCTGCAGCCCTGGGCCCTCCTCGCCCCCTGCAAACCCTTGGCAGGGAAGCAGAGTGGAGCTGGAGCTGCCCTCAGTGCCCGCCACTTGGAGCTATTGTTATCGCAGATGTGAACATGGACCCCGCTGAGCCAGAACACAAGGCTCTGAGGGTGGCTGCGCCAGACAGGGAGGTCAGCTCCAGGGTGCCTGCCTCTCCCAGTGGGAAGGCTCCCGACGCAGGCCGCGGCAGGGCCCTGCTCAGCTGCGCACCTCTCACTGGGGTGACCAGTGGAGGCAGAGGGGAGGCACAGCGGGAAGACAAGCCCGCTGGTGACATCCTGGGGTGCTTTGCAGCCTCCCTGCCTCTGCCCCATGAGACCCAAGAACCCACACTAGGAGCTGGGGATCCCAGCCCTTCAGCCTTAGAAATGGGCCCAGATGTTGGTCAGACCCAGGTGCCAGGCCCGGATCAGGAAGGGTTGGGAGGTGTGTGCTTGCAGCCTCAGCTGTCACAGCCTGCAGGTGAAAAGGCAGCTGAGCTAGGGAGCCCAGGCCTCAAGCAAGATCTCCAGGGGCTCAGTTTGTCCCTCAGAGCCTCTGCTGCACCGATGTACCAAGAAGCAACAGGCGGCCCTCCCCAGGATGCTGGGGCAGGCTGGGGCAGCCCAGACACCCCCACGGGCCCCGCAGGCCAGCCCTGGTGCCCGGCTGACTCTTCCAGGCAGGCCATCTGGGAGGGGCCACCAGCCATGGAACTCGACTTCCTGCCAGACAGCCAAATACAGGACGCCCTGGAAGCCCCTGGCTTTGAAGCCCCACCTGAGCAGGTAAGAACTTCCCCAAGTTACAGCCACATGCCCCAGGGCAGGCGCCAGATGGCCACAAGCCTTCCCAAACCGTCCAGTAGTCGGGGGCAGAGGGGCACGTGGTGACCTGTTTATACAACAGATGAGTCCTGGGGTCTGAGTCACAGCTTCAGTGGGTGTGGAGCCGCTGATGTCCTGGGAAGGTTGGACCAGCCTTTTTCCGAGGGGCCTGTCCGTCTGGGCGCTGAGGAGCCCCGGGGCATGATGCACACATTTTGTCGGCCCAGGCAGAGCCCCTGGTGCACCTGCGTCCTGCACACCTCACTGCCCGGCTCTGCCTGGAGATTGCTTAGGGGTGTCTAGAGGGTGCCAGACCAAAAGGGGCTACCTGAATAAGCAAGGGACCTCAGAACTGGGCCCACGGGAGGGGACCTCGCCCCCCCGCTGGGAAGAACCTCTGTCCGTCTTTAGGGTCACCTGATACCATTCTTTTTCAAACACATACGTGGACTTTCATTTGTCTGCTGGGGTTTTTGTTTGTTTTTCACTTACTGTGCTTTGCAGTTGGTTTTTTGGTTTTTTCTTTTACAAATTGAAGATTTGGGGCAACTGCTGTCAGATGATGATTAGCATCTTTTTAGTTATTTATATATTTTGCCGCGCTGGGTCTTTTCTGCTTTTGCGCGACCTTTCTCTAGTTCTCAGCGAGTGGGGGCTACTTTTTTGCTGTTGCAGTGTGAGGGCTTCTCACTGCGGTAATTTCTCTTGTTGTGGAGCGTGGGCTCTAGGGCCTGAGGGCTTCCGTAGTTGTGGAGCAGGGGCTCAGCTGCCCCGGGGCATGTGGGATCTTCCTGGACCAGGGATCAAACCCATGTCCCCTGCATTGGCAGGCAGATTCTCATCCACCAGGCAAGTCCTGTCTGCTGGCGTTTGCAAGGGCTTTCCTTCGGGGGTCTGCCCGCTGAGCCTGTGCTGGCTGTGGGCGGTCACCTGTCTGGGCAGGTGGCAACCCCACTTTGGCCCCACCTCCCAGTAGGCACCACATCCCTGGCAGCAGCCAGCCCACCTGAGCCTAAGTGCCTTGCGGCCTCATGGTCAGAGGTGGGCGGTTCTCTTTCCACACACTGGGTGTGGCTGAGAGGCTGAGGAAGGTTGAGCACCTGCCCGCGATGAGGCAGCCGGGAGGGAATCACGCCCAGGTGGCCTGACTCTGCGGCTGTGCCTCAACTGTTCTGACCTGGAACCAACACAGAGTCCATGTCACTTCACAAACGTGGCCTCTGTCTCTTTGGCCATCCCTGTTTTAAAACTTTATTTTTGGGGTGTTTGAAAATTTTTTTTTCAACTTTTATTAATTTATTCTTTATTTTGGTTGCTCTGGGTCTTTGTTGTGGCATGCGGGCTCTCTAGTTGGGATGCTTGGGTTTAGTTGCAGCATGTGGGATCTTAGTTCCCCGACCAGGGATTGAACCTGGGCCCCCTGCATTGGGAGCATGGAGTCTTATCCTCCAGACCACCGGGGAAGTCCCCTGTTTGAAAATGTTTTTGAGGTTTGAGAGTCTGCTCTGTGGCAGGAGTGAACAGATCTGGATGGTGAACAGATCTCTGCCCCCAGAGGTTTTCAGTAGTGCCATTCCATCTGCCTTTCCCAGAGTGAGCACTTTGTACTCTGTCATTTCTGCCCTTAAAGAGTTTCTTCCTAAGACGCAGCCCCCAAACAAGCAAAGGACGTCATCTGGTGCCCAGCTGGAGGAAGCCAGCTGTTCCAGCCATGGAGGGAAGCCATGTCTGGGTCGAGGAAATGTGGGTCTCAGGTGCTGCCTTCCCAAGGGATGGCCAGGGGTCATCTGTGACACGGGCCTCCCTGCCCTGGCTCCAGTTCTTTGTACTGTGCATCACATGCTGCTGTGATCACCAGACAAGCAAGATTACAGAAAGCGAGTCACAGTGTGGCTAGATCGTGGCCTTTAAACACAGACGCCCAGGAAAAGGAAGGCACTCAGGTTCTGGACAGAGCTGAAATGTAGTTAAAGCCCCAGCCCTTAAAAATGCACACCCCTCTCTTGGAAAGAAGAGCTTGGTCGTCCCCAGTCTCTGGTATCTTGGGCCGTGGCTGAGGGAGAGGGCTGAGGAAGCAGCAGGAATCTTGGGCAGCGTCTAGCCAGCCAAGGAGAGCCCTGCTGGACGTGCCGCCAGCAAGCACACTCAAATCCCCACCGGGCTGGGAGTGCCAGGAGCCCAGCAGCGCCCAGGGTGGCTGGGCCCGCTGCAGGAGGCACTGCCCTGGCAGGGCCGCGGACGCCCAGGCATGCTGTGTTTTGACGCCGGGCCTTCCTGAACAAGTTGGGGCGACCCAAGCACAGGTTCCCATGGGGAGGTTCCAGAAGGCAAGAACCCTCCCTGGCAGGAAGGCCCTGTGGGAACAGAGTGCTGTGGATGGCATCTTGGCCCGCGACCTCAGCAGGCTCAGCTGTGAGCTCCACTGCTGAGGGGGGCCCCTGGGGACTCGCAGCAGTGACAGGCTGGCTGCAAACCCAGCTGCCCTCTTATCGTGGCTCCCTGGGGACCTGATGCTCACCCCAGGGCTGGTGGAACCCCCTCCACTCATAAAGAGGGCCTCATTTAAAACCCTGACTCCCAGGTCCCTATCGCGGCCCCCGTGGGTGGCCTCCCAAGGGGGAAAGTGCACTACTCTGCCATCAGGACAAGCACTGCCTTTGTTATGGCAAACTTTTACACAGCCCTGGTGGGAGCCATGGTCCTTGTTGGGAAGGAGAACATTCCTTATGATTTTTTTTTTTTAATTTGGCTGTGCCGGGTCTTGGTTGCGCCATGCAGAATCTAGTTCCCTGTCCAGGGATCGAACCCAGGACCCCCTGCATTGGGAGCAAAGAGTCTTAACCTCTGGACCACCAGGGAAGTCCTTGAATTGTATTTTAAGTCACAGAGTTGCCTCCGTGAGAGTCGGCTGGGCGCATGGGAGAAACCACTGCCTAGAACAGTCGTGCCAACCTTGGCACTGCTGGCTTTGGGGGCCTGGCCGCCATCCTGTACACAGAAGGGGGCTGAACAGCATCCCTGGCCTCCAGCCCCCACCCTCTGAACACAAGGAGCACCCTCTTCCAAAGGCGTGACAACCCAAAATGTTTGCAGACACTTATGATGTGTCTTGGGGATGGAGTCATCCCCGAGTGAAAGCCGCTGAGCTGCAGACAGTTCTTCATGTCCATTCCTTTGTATCCCGGGACCCTTGGCAGGTTGAGCTCAAACCCTTTACTGCATCCCCCACCCAGGACTTGGGTCTCCTCAGAATAGACAGCCCTGGGCCAGCCGCTCCAAAGAGGCAAAGAGCCGTCTCCTGCACCACTGAGCCACTGAGCCTGACATTTTCCATGAAAATTAAACCACCGTTGACCTTTAGAAATTTAAGCTTCTCAGGGTTATCTGGCTCTCTCTCCCCCATTAATTATGAATGTTCCCTTCAAAATATATTTGCAAAATCTTTTCCTTGACATGAAACTCGGGGCTTATCTGGCCAACCTCTGCCCCTCCATGCCAGCCGCCCACCTCACCACAGTCAGCATCCCCAGGGTCTTCTCTGACCCCTCCTAGATAGCGCAGGACAGGCCTGAGACCACACCAGGCCTCAGCTGCCAGGGACAGAGAATGTGGGACGGAACCACCCGCTGGTGGATCAGATCAGCTTGTCCAAAGGCTGGGGCCCAGGAGGGGGCCCCGGGGTCAGGCCCAGTATTGGGGGGGCGGTGAGAGCAGCCGGACTGGTGGCCTGCAGGTCTGGCTGTTACGGCGTCTGTCCACCACACCACTTTTCCTCTGCAGGAGGAAAGCACGCCTCGGCCTTCCGAGCATGGCGGAGAAGCCAGACCTGCGTGGCTCCTCTCCCTTCTCCCAGCCAGGCCACTCACATATGCACGCACTTTCCTTTTCCAGTTGTTTCCTGCAGGAGGCGAGCTGGACCCCTGCCGGCCTGGCACCGGCCCGCGTGCAGACAGAGGCCCCCGTGCTGAGGCCCAGCCGAGGTAGGCAGAGTGGGAGGCACCGTGGGACCTTGCCTTGGCAGGAGTCCTCCTCTGGTCTCTGGAAGCGGAGAGCATGGCTGCTTTCCTGGGACTGGAGCCCCCACCGCTCCCCGACCCCAGCCTTTTGAGCTCCCACTTTGTGAATGAGGGTGATGGAGGTGACCCTGGCTCTCCCTCAAGGGGCCTCACTTTTCTTTGTCCATTAAGGTTGCTAAGCCCTGAATTTCTTACTTGTTTATGTGGCTGCGCTGGGTTGTAGTTGCAGCATGCTAGATCTAGTTCCCTGAGCAGGGATCAAGTCCAGGCCCCCTGCCCTGGGAGCACAGAGTCTTAACCACTGGGCCACTAGGGAAGTCCCCAAAGTTTTCATTTTCGTTTTTCGACCATGCCACTTGGCATGGGATCCTAGTCCCCACCAGGGATCGAAGCCAGGCCCCCTGCATTGCAGTGCAAAGTCTTAATCACTGGACTGCCAGGAAGGTTCCCACTCCCACTTGCAAACTTCCCATGCCCCCTGCTCCCTGGGAGTGGAGAACTCCCAGTCAGCACCCTGTACCCAAGCTAGCATCTCTCCCTAGGTCCCTTGGGATGGTGCCCCCAGCTCTGTGGTGGTTTGAATGCACGTTGTGTGTTTTCTTGGAGAGACGGTCCAGAGCTTTCCTTGAATCTCCATGGAGGGAGCGGGGACCCAGTCAGAGCTCGGAGCCGCTGGCCTGCGCGACCTCGGGGCCACCCCTGCTCTGGCACCCTCGGGCCCTCCAGAGTCCCCAGTCTGTCCCATCTTCTTTCCTGCTTGGTTCTGTTCCCCAAGGCAGCCAGCTTCTCTCCCTCCTACAGGCACCGGGTGTGTTCCTCCAGCCATGGAGGTGTGTGTTGCGAGAGTCCACCCCAGAGCTTCCCTCTCACAGTCCATCACCTCCTTTCCTGTTCTTTCTCCCAGCCTTGCTGACTGCCAGCACTGGGCGACAGTCCTCTCCTGTTACCTCGTACTTAAACTGCAGAGTGGTGGCCGATTGATTATTCATGGCCAAGTTTCTGTGTCTGTCTGGCAGGTGTGGAGGAGAGGTGAGGGATGCAACCCTTGGCGGAATTTGTCTCCTTTCTCTTCCTCCTGCTCCTCCTCCTCATGGAAGAGGGAGGCCTCCTACCCCCTGCCCTTGCACACATCTGTATATAGTGCCTGTGGTACCACATGTTGCTTCCCCTGACAGACACACACACCCGCTCCCTGCATGGGGACCAGAGGCAGTTTAATCATCGTGGCCCCACTATTGTTTTTTTTAAACAGTTATTTTTGTCGTGCTGGGTCCTTGCTGCTGCTCACAGACTTCCTCTAGTTGCAGAGAGCAGGGGCTCCTTTTTGTTGCGGTGCACAGGCTTCTCACTCTGGCGGCTTCTCTACAGCACGGGCTTAGTGGCCACGCAGCATGTAGTCTTCCCAAACCCGGGATCAAACCCATGTCCCCTGGACTGGCAGGTGGATTCTTAGCCTCTGAGCCACCAGAGAGGGCCCCTCCTATTGTTTAAGTAAAGAGGAGACAGATCCGTGTGTGAGTCTCTGACGGCCTCGATGCAACCCCACGGGGATGGCTGGAAGCCCCCAGGTGGGTCCTGGGGTCTGCTTCTATGGCCCTTGGCCAAGAGAGAAAAGACAGGAAACTGAGGCCCAGGCTGACCAGTGATCTCAGGGTGACTAAAGCAGATGGAGCAGAACCCCATTTCCTCTAGTGACAGCCCAGGAGATCTGCTAAGCTGTATGACCCTCTGCATACACAGGCTATACCTATTAGATACGGTGTGCCCCGCATGTCTACCCCATAGGCTATACCTATTAGATACGGTGTGCCCCGCATGTCTACCCCTTCTATAGGCACTGGTGCCCTCCAATGCCAGGTCTTCCTGGACCTGCTCTGGGCACTGGGGAAAAACACAGAGCTTCTCCCTAGTTGGGTGGGAGCTGGAGGGGGAGGCGGTGAGCAACAGACAAATTATTAGCTGGTCAGTGGTGGGGAGAAAAAGATAGCAGGGAAGGGGTTAAGATTTTAACCTGTGGTGGATGGGGAGGGAGAGGGAGGGTCCCCCTCCCATTTTCTCCCTCCCCCACCCCCACGGAGGAGACATCCTGGAAAGAACATTCCAGAGCCCTAAGAAGTGCTAGAGGGACAAGAGGGAGTGGGTGGGTCTGAAGGCACGGCAGATGGTGTAGGGCTGCGGGGAGAGGTTTGGGCTGGGTTTCCATTTCCACAGCCCCTCCTAAGTCACTTGAGGGGACGGGATATAAGGGCAGGAGGTGGGGGCTAAGGCGAGTGTGGTAACTGCCCCACAGGAGCCACCTGGTGGGGGAAGGGGCTGGATTCTGGGTGTGCTTTCAGCGGTAGAGCCACGGGGTTGGCCATCAGGGCCCTGCTTGGTGGGAGGGGGCGTCATAGCTGTCAAGGGTGTTCATCTCTGGAGAAGACGGCTCAAGGCTCAGCAGAGCACCCCCAGTGGAGGCTGGTGGGGCTCTCCAGTGAGCTCAGGCCTCTCCTCCTGCCTCCCTTCCCGCCAGGACACGAGTGGGGATCAAGACGTGCGAGGCCGCCAGCATAGAGGATGCGACAGACACCGTGCGGGGCCTGGTCATGGAGCTCTCCAACCTGAAGTAAGGGCTGGGCTGGGCCCCGTGGACCCACAGTCCCTGGGATGGGCAGAGGGGATGGGGCTGGGGGTGGGTGATGGAGGGCCCAGTGCACCAGTGATCCGGGGGTGCCAGGCTGGGCCTGGCCCCCAGTCAGGGGCCTCTGGGAAGCTTCTCCTTCACAGAGTTGTCAGGCTCTGAGGAGGGGCTAGAAGGGTCACAGCCTGCCTGCAGCAGGCTAATGCGGACTGTGCACACGCCTGTGCTTTGGGTTTGACCTGAGTACCCGTGAGTGAGCCGATGTGAGCAGGCCAGTGTGCCCAAGTGTGAGGTGGGGCACAGCCCAGGCCTGTTTCCACCCAGCCGGCTGATTATGAGTGCCCACCGGGACCTGGAGACCTTCAGGCGCCTCAGCTACTACCGGAAAGCGAAACCGGCCAGGAAGGCCCCTACACCCTACACAGCAAAGGGGGCGGGGACCTTCCCCCAAGGGGAGCAGTCCTGGAGGGATCTGTAGCTGGTTCCAAATTGCCTAGGGTTGTGGTGTGTGTCTGCAAGCTCACTAGCCCCCAGAAATGTCCTGCCCAACAGTGGGGAACGATCCCTCTGCAGACTCTGTGTTCCCCCGACCCTGCTATCTTGACCTTCTGACATGCTGGTCCTGGGGGCCCCAGAAACCTTCCCTCAGCTGACCCGGAAGTCAGCTTCCCATGGGAAACACAAGAGGCCCTGCCTCTGTCATCGGCCTCCCCTGGGAGCTGCGTGGGGCGGGAACCTGCTCCTCCCTGTGGCAGGCTTTCTGGGGCCCCAGGAAGCCAGCTGCTTCTGAGCCCAGATGTTTATCTGAGTTTGCAAATTGCAGCTCCTTAGCTAAGGTTACTAAAGGTTCAGAATTTGTTTCTTTCCTGGAGGAGAAAAGGGCTTGCATTGTTGGTCATACCCTTGTTTTTCACCGGATTTCCATTTTATTTCTTCTGGGAAGCCCATTAATAAATGATGCCTTAGCCAGACCTCAGACCGTGTGACCTGTTGTTTGTGGTTGGAGGCGTTTTCAGTTCCTTGATGGCCTGCCCACAAACCTCCCTAACCACCTCTTTCTCCTTCTGCTCTTCACGCTCCTTGCGAAGACAAGTTGGTGTACTGCCAGGGGCCCCCACTCCCAGATGGAGTCCAGGGGTCCCCACGCGTTAGCATGTGTCAGACTCTCCTGGAGCAGGTGGATATGTGCAGAGATGTGCATGTGTACAAATTCCAGCACACAAGTATCTGTGGACCAATCAGCCCACTGAGACATCTGGACTGTCCAAGCTGGAGTTCAGTGCTGAGTCGGCCTTGCCTCTCCTCTGTGGGACAAGCTGCCGAGAAGCCCTGGTCTAGGAGGCAACCCTGGGTGGGAATTGTTACTGATGCAGACACAGCTAATGCCTGGAGGGTGCCGAGGGCAAGCGCGTGCACACCCTGCCCCACCAAGCCTCACCACAGCCCGTGAGGTCACATTGCCACTCGCAGGCCCAAGTGCTGCTGTCAAACCCGTCTTGCAGAAGACATTGCTTCTGTTAAATAGGTTACCACTAGGTGGACCCGACCCAAGACTAATTTGTTGCTCTGCCAGGGAGGTCCTGCACCCTAATTCCTAGGGCCAAGGCAGGGAGGGCCCTCCTGCTACCACCTTCTTATACCTGGGACATCCCATTCAGGTGGCTCAGAGTCCCCCATCCTTTTCACCCTGCAGAATGGACAGCCCCTTCCTTGAACCCACCAAATGTGCCCAGTCACCCCGTTCCGTGGGTCTCAAGCCCCAGTGGCTCTGGCTTATACAATTAGCATTTGTAGGTAGCTGAGAGTGGCTGCGGTACTGTGTCCCCTGACTCCATGGTGAAACCCTTGGCACTGCTAAGGAGGCCTCCCTCATGCCTTCTTTCTCCTCCTTCCCTTTTCTCTCCAAGCCTGGGGAGTAGGCTGTCTTCAAGGGCGTTCTCTGATCCCTGGCTCACCGCAGCCCTGCTCAGGTGGCCTCAGGTCCCGGATCAAGTGGCAAAGCCAAGGGCAAATTCTGGGAAGTCCAAATTCTGCCCTGACTCAACCCTTGGAGACCTCGTAGGCTGGGGGTGGAGGCCAGCTCAGGCCATGCCTCAGATTGGGGAAGGAATGTGGACTGGCACTTCTCACCTGCTGCCCCCTTGAGGCTCGTGGAACAGATCTTGGGGTGGAGGAGGCAGACACAGGGTGGGGATCCCCCCAAGCCAAGCCCCCCAGGAGAACCAGGTCACACTCCCTGGGTGGGGATGGACCTCTGTCCCCTCCCACTCCTGAACACGTACAGCCTCCACAGTGCCCCTTGCCCAAGGCGTTGTCTGGCACAGCTGACCAGGACATATTCCCATTCCTTATGGCCCCCAACCCTCACCCTGCCCCAACCCAGAAGGCCTTCCCTTGCTCTGAAGGGCCTGGCATGTGACTCTGGCCCCCAGTTTCTGGGGCATCGATGGTAACCTGAACATTCACTGAGGGTTTCTGAGGTGAAGACAACAATGGGGGGAACCTCTAATTGTTTCTCCATTGCCCCCTCACATCAGGCCCCCACCTCCATTGTGGTGGATTCTACCCATCTGACATGTCAATATGCAAGAGGTGGCCAGAAAAGTTTGCAAACACAAAAGTCAGGGGAATGAGATTCATGGCACTAACTCTGCTGCAAGTGTCTGCTCAGAAGTGCGGGGCTGGGGCGACCCCCCAGCTGCCATTTCTCAGACCAAAGCACCTCAGCCCAGGGCGAAAAGAAATCCAAATAGCAAGTTGGGAAAATCGGAGATCAGAGTAAGATGTGGAGGCTGAGGGACGGGACAGCCCCAGCGGCGCAGTTCACGATACCTTGTCCCAAGACCGGGCTTCGTATAACGCTGATCCATTCATAAACATTTATTGAGCGCTGACTGGGTGCCCAGAGTTGGGGAAGAAGGGCAGGGGTGCCTGAGGACCACCCCCTTCAGTGACGGGGTCAGGCGCGCTTTGGGCGATGGTCCCAGACCCGGCTCCTTTGCCAAGCCCCCAGGCTGAAGCCACCGTCTAGGGGCGGATCCTCGGAGGGTGGGTCTTCCCTGAAACACCGGCTGGGTCCCCATCCCCAGGTGAAGGCGTCATCCTGCCCGCGCCAGTCTCCTTAGGCAGAAGTAGAGGGGCAGCAGGAAGAAGGAGGAGTTCCAGAAGACTTCCTGGCACCTTTGGAACCTAGATTTTAAAAGCAGAGTTGTGGGGGAGGAGAAAAGCATTTAGTAATAGGGATGATTCGATGATCCGGAAGTTCCGACCCAACCTGCAGAACTGCCGGGGCTCTGGCGCCACCTGCAGGCTCTTTCTGCACTAGCACCCCTGTGCTATTCCCAGCCCCGGGCAGTCCCAGGTGGGACCCAGAGCCAGACACAAAGCAACGGAAACTCCCAACTCTGTCCTGCCGTGCTGCCCCCTCGCGGCCGCAGGGCTCTGGGAACCCCGGATTTGTTACACTCAGAAAGTTTCCTGGGAAGACAGCCTCAGGCAGCCTTTCCGTGCCAATATCGTGGTGAGGGCTCCCCAACCCCACTCCACCCCCACAGAGTCAAGTTTTCCTGTTCCCTTGGGCTTAAGGGGAAAAAGGAAGATTCTGAGACCATCGTCTCTGTGTCCCTTCCTCTTCCTCCCTCTCCCAGTTGTACCTTGTCAGACCTCGCAGGAATACTATCCTGTCCCGCGGGCAGTCTCACAACCCTTCTAACATGTGTTCCCCGCACAGCCGCCGGGATGGGAAGGGGTCCTCCCTGCTGGTGACTTCCCGAGGGGCCCCCAGTCTGATTAGAGAGGCAGTACTGCGGTACCGCCCCGTCAAACCGGTCCCTCTGTTGGCTGACTTCCCCAAGGTTGCTAAAACGGATTTCTCTCTTAAAAACCTGCAGAAGCGGAGGTCTTTACTGCTGATATGTAAGCCTAGTTACTCAAACCCTGCCAGCTACAGAGGTCAAGGGGATCTAGTTAGAAGTACAGATGCTCTGGCCTCACGCAGACTTGCATAACTGGAATCCGAATTTGATGAGCAAGATGGAGGGAACGCTCTGTGGCTGTGCAGACCTTAGGGAGCCTCCAGCCCCCCTCCCGGGGGTGACCCCCACACAGCAAACTCATGGTTCTTTCCTTCCAAACTGTTGCCAACTCGGACACCTCTGCCTGGAGGACCAACTTCTTTCTCCCCCTCAAATCCACCCCCACAGCCCAACCCATTAGCCACAGTCTAACACAGGCACAGTCTAATACACGCTTAATACACAAACCTGCTCTTGTCTCTTTCTCAGCTCCCTAGTACCCAAGTCCAAACTCTTCAAGGCGATCAGCAAGGAGCCCTTCCCCGCAATTTCTGACACCTTCCCCTCCATCTTGCTCATCAAATTCGGACCGTTCCCTCCATCTTGCTCATCAAATTCGGATTCCAGTTATGCAAGTCTGCGTGAGGCCAGAGCATCTGTACTTCTAACTAGATCCCCTTGACCTATGTGCACGCATACTCCCATCCCAGATACACGGAATTTGACCAAGTTCCCTAATGAGTCCCAGTGCCCAGACCCCCTTCAGCACTTCACCAAACTGAATGAGGTTTCCAGAAGTCACTTCCTCCAGGAAGCCCTCCTGGACCGCTTTGTCTAGCTCAGGTGCTCCCTTTAGACTCCCGTTTCTGTTATAACTGTCACTCTCCTATCTACCACTGAGGGCCAAGCCCAGCCAGTGCTTGGCACAGGACAAGTCTCACAAACCACCTGGCCAATGAGTGGACAAGTGAGGCTGTTTCCCTCTGGTCACATGGTGCCTACATTCTGCACAAGATTGCAGCCCCTGCTCTACCTGTTGCCAGACCCCATCACTAGTCCCCACGGCCTCCCTGCTAAGATCACCATGCACCTGAAAAAAACGTTCCCTCTATGGGCCCAGAGAAGGAGAGTGTCTTGCCCAAGGCCACACAGGGAACCCCAGCCCCAGCTTACCCACTGGGGCAACAGTTCTAGAACACAGTTCTAAGCTTTCTATTATGTATGGATTCTGTCCCCCACCCAACCCTCTGAAGTGGGTCAGCCCAGGGGTTAACCCACTTCTCAGCAGCTCTAAGTCAGCCCAGGGCAGACCCCCCTCTGCAGCGAGTCCCCCCAGCCACCTGCACAGGCACCTCCTCCGCCGCTGCCTCCTCCTCGGCGCGATCCGTGTCCAGGGTCCTGCGTCCTCGCCTTGTCCGAGCGGACCAGCTTCTTGCCGGCAGAGTTCCGGGTGGTGTAGCTGTAGACGGAGGTGTAGCCCTGGCCGGTGAGCGGGCAGAAGCGGCGGGTGTGGGCGCGCTCGCGGGTGGCCCCACACTGGGGGCACACGTAGTCGCGGAGGATGGGGCACAGCACCCGGCCCGCTTCATCCTTGAGCACGTGGGACTGGTAGATGGCCCGGGACTCGCCGTTGTGTTTGCAGAAAGAGCACAGGCGTTCGGGAGCTGGTGAGGATTCAGGGCTGGGTCGCTGACCCCCCGGTTCTGGCACTGCTTCTGGCTGGCGGTCCAGCCTGGTCTCCGGCTCCTCCTCCTCCCGCTGAGCCCCCACCAAGCGTGCCAAACCCAAGTAGTCTGTCCACAGGTTGAAGGTCCCCATGGCTGGGCCCCGTGTGCCAGGTGGAGGGGCAGAAGAGAGGAGAAACCCAGCCGCCTCCAAGCTGGTCTCTCTACCCCTGCCTCCTCTCCCTTCCCTTCCCTCTCTGGAGCCGGGGAGTCTGGGCTGTCAGTTCCCTCCTTATACTCCAAGGGGGTGTGAAGAGGGAGGAGCAGGCTGTAGGAGGTTCCCTATTGTCACAGGGGGCTTGCTGCAGCTCCCCCAGAAATGCACCTGCCACAGGGCTGCATGGCCTCTGGGTAGGCCAGGGGTGAGGGGGCGTGACAAGACACAGGCTGCAGGGGGCACCAGCAATAAGCAGCCACACACCCCACCCAGAGGGCACTGAGAGGGCTACCCTTGTCTACCCCTCCTGGAGAACCAGAGTGATGCAGGTGGGGGCATTGGAAGCCCCACCCCAAAGACTAGCATTGCTGTAGCCAGTAACTTAGTAACTTCTTTCTTCCTTCTCCTGGACCGGGGGAAGGGGGAGGGGGAGCCACTGATGTTCCAGCTGTCTTTGGAAGGAGGATGGGCCTGACTTATGGGGTGGGGGGCACAAGGACCAAGGCCCCTAGCTCTGGTCACCCTCAGGGAGCTTTCACACCCCTTGTCAGTGGAACCTCCTTTTAACTGATGAACAAACTGGGGTTTGAAGCCACCTGCCTGGGGTTATTCACAAAGACAACACAAAGCCTGCCTCCCCCACCAGTTACAGGACCTTAGGTGTTGTGGGGTCAGTCTCTGCTGGTCCTGGGGTGGAAAGGGGTTTGAGACTGAGAAGTACGGGAAGAAGAGAGCACAGGCGCAGGTGGGCCTAACGGGGCAGAGAGGAGACCCCTAGCATTCGCCAGCACCTTGATCGCCCTCTCAAATGAGACCTGCGCTCCATCTCAGGAGGATGCGGTGTGCCCCCGAGTCACCCAAGTGGGACACAGACTGGCAGGTGATCAACGGGCATCAGGGGCTAGGTGGGCAACTGAAGGTAAAGGAGGGGTCTGCAGGCACCAGGTAAGGAGGGTGAGAAAGCAGGGCCTGAGACTGGAACTCAGAGAAGAGGTGGTGACATGCCGCCTACACACCTCATTCATTCATTCATTCAAGAAAGCTTCACTGAGCCTTCTGGAAGCAGGGCCCCCTAATCCCTTTCAGAAAGGTTTTTCAGCTGCCCAGTCCTAAATTTGTAATTCCTGTCCACAGCCCTCCAGGACTGATTCCCCCAAATCCAGCTTGTGTCTGTAAGGATTCCAGACACCAGCCCTCCTCGAGGGGTGAGAGGCCAGGGTCAGGGTCAGGTTCTGGCTGAGCAGTTTGGGGTGGGGGAGGAGAGGAGTCTGGGGTGGGTTGTATCCTCCATCCCACTCCCCCGAGGCTGTCTGGCCCAGCCACAGTGACATTCATCCCTCGGTGGGTCTGGTCTCCGTCACAACCCACCGACAACAATGAATGTTGATTGTGACCTTCGCTGTGGCCTAAGGGAGGGGATGTGTTCGGGATCCCCTGCCCCAGATCTGAAAGTTGGGGGTCGTGATGGGTGGGTGGATGGCAGTTCCAGGCCTCGGGGTCCACTCAACGGTCGATGGTTTGCCTGAGCTGCCCAAACTCACCGACAGGTTGAATGTTCCCCCAAACCCTTGGCAGCTCCTTGGGGGGTGGGGAGTGGAGGCTGAGGGGGTCAAGGAACCGGGTAGGGTGAGGGAGGAGGGGGGAAGGGAATGAGAGACTTAGAGAATCTATTAAGTCAGAAAACAGTTAGCAGGAGCCAGCTCCCTGCTCCAGGACACGGAAAAAGGAGATAAATCTAAGTAATACCAACAGCAGATAATTCTGTCACCTTTGCTATGCAAATATAGCAGCTGTGGGCGCTGGGCTTCTAACCCAAGTAGTCAAAGCATTCTCAAAAGGGCCCTCAAAGGTGCATATTTCTTCCAATTGTCAGTTTGGGAAACAGGCCAGAGGGCACCCTTAGCGAGAGGCAGGGGAGGGATTCCGAGTGGCCCCAAGAGGTCTGGAGGCCAAGTGGTTCTGGCCCCGGGGGCATGGATGCAACGGAGAGATAAACAAGTCATTTTAATACAATGTAATACCTTCAGTTAGCTTCACCGTGTTCCGGACACAATGGTTTATAATCACAACAACCCACGGTGGTGGGGGGGTTGGGTTGTCAGAGTCTGCACTTTGCAAATTCGAGCCTCGAGGTGGGGCCGCTGCCTAGCCCGCCTGTGGGTCCAACTGCCGGTTGGACAAGGGCGAAGCTAGAGGATCGCAGAGGGTCCCGGGCTTCCAAACTTCGGCCCTTGTCGGGATCAGACCGGGGCCCAAGCGCATAACCACGCGAAGGTTGCCCCGTTAATGCCCTTCCCCATTTCTTCACCCTCAAACCCGGTCCTCAGTCCCTCCCTCCAGGGGCCACTGTAGAGTTAGCCGCCCACCCCCTCGGGTACCCCCACGCGCAGTCTCAGGGGAGGCTGCTCTCCACCTGCCTGGGTCTGGGAGGTCTGGGACCCACCCCCTCGCCAGAGAACGGCCTGGACTTCAAATTTCCAGTCCCCTTCCATTTCACTGAGGGCAATATCGAGCCCCAAAGGATGAACCGCTTGTCGTAACACTTAAGGCAAACCAGAGCCCCCAGGTGTGCTGAGCTTGACTGAACCCAAAAATGACCTTCCGCAGAGGCGGCCAGAGGCAGCGAGGCGCTCGGAGCCCCACCCTCGAGATCCCCACCTAGAGCCAGCCTCCAGAGACCTGCCCCTCGAAAGCCACCGATTCCAGTCCCACGCCCAAGGCCCGCCCCCTCGGAGCCCACCCACAAATCGCACATCCCTAGGACCCTCCCTCTAGAGCCCGCCCAGATAGACTCCCATGTAGCCCGCCCCCAAAGTCAATCTCCATAAAACACGCCTCCTAAGCCGGTCCTCCAAGAGCCCACCCAGCTCCTCTAAGGCCCGCCCCGGGGCCTCGCCCTCTAAGCCCACCTCCGCTGGCCTCCCATCTACAGCTGTCTCCGGGAGCCCCCGCCCTCTAGGGCCTCTCAAATCCTCCTGCCCAGATCCCCAGAGATCGCGTCCCTACGCGTCCCCAAGGTCGTTCCCAGGGACCTCAGCTCCGCGAAGGTCCGCCGAGGACCCCCTCGGAGCCCGACTCCCGTAAGACCCGCCCTCCACCTGGATTGCGTTCCCCAGAGCCCGCCCTCTCGCCCACCCGGGACCCTTCCGGTTCCCACCCGTCTGGAGCTCCGCGCGGAACCTCCTCTCCAAGGACCATCCACCCGCCCTGCAGAGCCCATCCCCATTCAGGCACAGGGTATCCCGGCCTTTCTTAGGGCGCGTGTTGGGAGAGGCGATCACCTACAGGGAGGACAGTGGTCCTAACAAGCAGAATGCTGGGAAGGGAGGGTAGCTTAGGAGGCCAGGGTAATAAACACAATGACAGTAATTCTAATAATGATGTTCCCTAGGACCCTCCCTCTAGAGCCCGCCCAGATAGACTCCCATGTAGCCCGCCCCCAAAGTCAATCTCCATAAAACACGCCTCCTAAGCCGGTCCTCCAAGAGCCCACCCAGCTCCTCTAAGGCCCGCCCCGGGGCCTCGCCCTCTAAGCCCACCTCCGCTGGCCTCCCATCTACAGCTGTCTCCGGGAGCCCCCGCCCTCTAGGGCCTCTCAAATCCTCCTGCCCAGATCCCCAGAGATCGCGTCCCTACGCGTCCCCAAGGTCGTTCCCAGGGACCTCAGCTCCGCGAAGGTCCGCCGAGGACCCCCTCGGAGCCCGACTCCCGTAAGACCCGCCCTCCACCTGGATTGCGTTCCCCAGAGCCCGCCCTCTCGCCCACCCGGGACCAGTCCGGTTCCCACCCGTCTGGAGCTCCGCGCGGAACCTCCTCTCCAAGGACCATCCACCCGCCCTGCAGAGCCCATCCCCATTCAGGCACAGGGTATCCCGGCCTTTCTTAGGGCGCGTGTTGGGAGAGGCGATCACCTACAGGGAGGACAGTGGTCCTAACAAGCAGAATGCTGGGAAGGGAGGGTAGCTTAGGAGGCCAGGGTAATAAACACAATGACAGTAATTCTAATAATGATGCTTTACATAATTACCCTGTTATTAGGATACAATGAGGGAGGTGAGGTTTTATCAATGAGGAAGGTGAGGTTTTATCAGTGAGGAAGGTGAGGTTCTGAGAGTTTGGACCAGAACTCTCTCTGCGGTTCTTAACGACCAAGAGGTTAGAATGCCAGGTCATGGAGAGGCACCGTGGCCACAGTGCCCTGGGGGTGGGAGAGGGGGCCTCCTGGGACCCCACTGCTCCTTTCCCTGAGGGCTTTGACTTTGACCTACTTCAGGTAGGTCCTAGTAAGGGTCTCCCCAACTCAGGAAGGCAGGGCTGGGGTCAGAGGATGGGCCTTGGGATAAAAGAGAGGTGCCCCAGGCCCGCAGCCCCCAGCCCCACCCTATGGGGGAGGGGCTGTCCAGACATAACCTGGGGTCTGACTGTCTCCCTTCGTCTGTCCTGGTGGGTATAGGCTTCCCACCCTTGCTGCCTGTCTGGGTCCTCCTGTCTGGGTCTGACTGTGCCCCTCGCAGGCTGGTATCAGTTTGGGTCCCCAGCCCTGCTGTGTGCGCCCATTCCTGGCTGTCTGGGGTCACCTGTGTCTGGCCCTTGCCACCTGATCTCCCCTATGTCCGTCCGCCTGTTCCCTCCACGTCTGGAGCTGCCCTTTGGTGAAAGGTGGCCTTGGGTCTGTCTCCTTTTCTCTGTCTGCATCTGGGGCCCTTCATCAGGCGGCTGAGTGTTCCTCCCCCCAAGTGTCCTGAGGCCTTCTCAAGGGCTGAAGGGGCCTCCAGTCTGACTTTGAAGCCCAGCAGCGTGGGAGGCAGGGAGCCGTCTCCTCCCACCCCCAACCCAGGGGCCCTGCCTCTTTCTCCTCCTTATCCCTGGGACCCCACACCGCAGCTGGGAGGGCCTGTCTGGGCTGGGAATGACTGGGTGGGGGGCAGGCTGACCCAGAGCCTATCCCCACCCCAATCCTCATCCTAAGCTCAGGAAGGCAGAGCAGCTGGCATGGGGCCTGGGGGTCAGGGGTTGGAGGTGAGAGGTCCCAGTGGAGCCAGATGGGCAGGCAATGGGTGGAGGCAGCTCTGCTGTCAAGTTGAAGAACAAGGTGCTGGTGTGGAGGTGGGAGCGGGGTGGAGCACAAGGTTAGAGATGCAGGGCTTCCAGGGGTATCTAGTGGCTTGTGTGCCCCTCCTGTGTCCCAGTGTACATATGTCCCTGTGTCTGTGCCCTTGTGTGTGTGTGCACAGGACCTGGGGGCGGGGAACACGCGGAGGAGGAGGTACTCAGAGCCTGGCAGACAAAGAGCCCATTATGGAATGTGCAGTGGCAGTTTACGCAGGAGTCCCCATGTGGGGTCTCGTTGATGGCCCAGGCTGTCTAGACTGGCAGGCAGGGGGCCCCTCATTTCCATGATACCTACAGGGCCTCTCAGGTTGCCACCCCGCCGTCCCCAGGCTTCCTCTCCACTTGCTGGCTGCTCAGGCTTTTGATACCATGTCCTCAGACAAGGGGCTTGTCTGTCCTGCTCAGGACCCTGAGGGCAGGCAGTTCAGCCAGGAACCTGAGTTTCCTTCTCAAGCCCACCAGATGTGGGGCCAGGGCTGGGGGAGGCGAGAGGCCTCCCTGGAGTTGGGGTTGGGGGCCGTGGAGGGGCCTGGGACAGGCTAATGAGAAATTCAGACACTTCTACCAAGGCTTGTAGTGCAGAGTGACCCTGCGTCTGGGTCAGGATGGGCCCCATCTGCAAAGATGTAGGCAGCAACTGCCTATGGGCCTGTTACTTCGGGGCTGTGATGGGCTTGAGGGTCCAAAAGCTACTTTGGTGGGCTATTTTAGGGGATCTGTGGGTGTCTGTTAGTTCAGGTAGGCATGTGTCATAATGGTGGCTGGCTGTCTCTACGCCAGCTGTGTGTGTTGGCACTCCCATGGGCTTGTGTGTGGACGTCAGTGTGATTGTGGGTAATTGCAGGTTGATGTGTGAACTGGTGTACATGGGTGTCTGGTGTCTGTCAATGTCATTGTAGGTGAGTGTGGTCTGTGTCATCTTATGATGGTGCCCCCCGACCCCTCCTCACTAAAAATTCAGCTCCAGGAGGATAGGGATCTTCATCTCTTATAACCCCAGTAGAGAACAATACCTGGTACATAACAGATGCTCGATAAACAAGTGCTGGATTTGTGGCATTCAGGTGACTGTGGATTTCTACATGTCTCTATGTCCTTTTCCTGTATGTCATTTTCACTGCAAATGTGTTACTGTGTCTGTGGGTCAGTGTTTTTTTTTTTTTTTTCGCTGTGCTGGATCTTAGTTGTGACATGTGGGATTTTCAGTCTTTGTTGCAGGATCTTTCGTTTCAGCGTGTGGGATCTATTTCCCTGACCAGGGATTGAACCCAGGTCCCCCTGCATTGGGAGCATGGATTCTTAGCTGCAGGAGCACCAGGGAAGTCCCAGGGGTGCCTAAAGGTATAATCACTTGTCAGGGTGGGTGACTATGGGTGTAGGTACTATTGGACTGTTCATATCTGTCTGTGGGTGACAGTGTTACAATGGTTGTCTAGGAGGGTCAGTTTAACTGTATGTGTGTAGATTAAGATTACTGTAACCTGATGTCAAAATGTCCATCATCTGTGTGTGTTGTGTCAGTTTGTCTGGGTGACTGGGTGTGTCCTTGCCTGGGCAGGCACACACAGATCTATGTGTGCATGTCCAAGTACTTGAGAATAACGGTGTCCACCTGTCCCTGTGTTGGGGCATTTACCTAGCTTTGGTTGTCAGATTACTCTGATGACAGCCTGTGGGTGCCCATGGGACAGTGAGCATAGGAGTGTCTGTGTGTGCAATAGAAAGCTATGTATGTGTCAGTGTTACGTGCAAGGATATGTCTACCACGGTCGGTGACAGCTTCGTTTTTCTGTGGCAACGTTTTCCCAGGTGTCAGCCCTGGGTGTTCCTGTCATTGTGGGTGATGTGTGCCCACGTGGCAGTGTTATGATGGGTGACTGTGTGTGTACATCAGCGTTCTGGCAGGTGATGTGAGTAACAATGGGGATGATTTATGCGGGAGTATAGGGTGTAGATTTGGGGTCTTCATCTAATTGTGACTCTGTAAGTATATCTGTGAGCAGTCCAGGGAGGTGGAGAATCGGTGGGAAAGGAGATGGGACTGAAATGTAGTGGGATGCGGGGTACATCTCAGATCCCATCAGCCAATGAGGGGTCTTCTCCGTCCCCTCCCCCCGCCCCCAATGCATGTCCTCCAGGGCGAGGTCCCTGTGAAAGGCGCCTTGTCGCTTTAAAAGGGTTCCCCAGCAGTGGGATTCCCGGCCAATTTTTCCTTTTTACGGCCACTTTTGGAGGGCGTGTTCCTGTTAGCAAACCTTGGCCCTGGTAAATGCTCTGCAGCCGGCGGTAATGACAAGCGGGGGCAGCGGCGAGGGGGTGGCTGCGGAGGGCCCCGGGGCTCCGGCAGGCGGCGGCGCTGTCGCCCCTTGGCCCGCCGCCGCAGCCAGGCCCGAGGGGGAAGCCCCCGCCGGGATCCGTCTCCGCAGGGCCCGCACAGGCCTGCACGCCCGTGAACTTGGCCGGGAGCGCCTTCTCGAACGCGCGCGCCGGCTCGGAGCCTCTCCCGGTCCGGGATATCCGAGGCCCCCGTCCGCCCTGCTCCCCCAAGAACAAAGCTGGCCGCCGCCCGGCCCCAGGGCCTCCTACGGTCAGGTGTCAGGAGGCCCGGCACCCATGCCCCTCCGACCCTCAGCCTGCGTCCCCGCCCCGCAGGGGCATCTCGGCCCGCCCTCCCCCCGGCGGCCCCCGGCTGGCCTGGGACTTCTGGGTCCGTCCCCTGTGGAGGGGGGGTCTGGTCCTCCGGGGGCCCCTCTCGGGGAAGGCTAGACACAGAGAAGCCGCCAGGGCCTCCCCGCCCCCCTTCCCCGGCCGCCGCAACAATGGAGGGCCGGGCTGCAGAGGCCGGGGCGCCCGCCCCCCGGCCGCGAGCAGGTGCGCGAGGGGGCTGCGGCGGGTCCCGCGGCCGCCCCGCCCCGCCGCGCCTCTCCCCGCCGCCACCGCCCCCTCCCACCTCCCCGCTCCTGCCGGGCGGTGGGTCCAGCCGCGGCCGTGTGCGCCCCGAGGCCTCCTGCCAGGCGCACCAGGATGCAAGCGGGGATGCCCACGGGACTCCAGGACGCAGCTCCCGGGCTCCGCGCAGGGGACACGGGGACACGGGGGCGCGAGCGGGCACACGCTGGAGCCCAGATGCACGTAGACCTCAAAGGCGCACGGGGAGCAGACGCGCACAAAGGCACGCGGACCACAAACACAGGGAAGGGTGTGCAAGGGACTTCCAGACACAAACCCACCGGAGGAGGGAATGGTAGGCCACAGGGGCACCTGCCTCACAACCGTGTTCATAAAAGCCACTACACAGGTAGGGACACCTGGGGCCACACAAAGACATGCAGGATACGGACACGCACCACATCCAAGGGGCAAGAAGAATGTGTTCAGAACTGAAGTAGAGCACACAGAGCATCCCGGGGGCGTACACAGACAATATAGGCACAGAAATAGATAGACTCGCAGGAACGCCCCCAAAACGCGCACACAAACGCCCAGGGGCTCACACAAGGTACACAGACATACCAGTGTAAACAGAACCCACACACCTCCCCGCTCATCAAGTGCACAGCCGTGGTAACACCCTGACACACAACAGTTCAGCACACGTGGATGTATACACAGAACAGAAATACACCCATAAGACATGTCAAGTACACAATCTCAGGGGTACACACAGACACACAAAGTTCACAGAGATACAAATACATGCACAATCCCTCTTGTACAAACTGGGCATAAATATATGCACAATTCCTGCCACACAGGAATTCACAGAACCAACACACATACCCACAAAGTCCCCCCTTCCCCGGGCAGGTCCTAGGGTTACAGGGTCCACGCGTGCGTGCTAAGTCGCTTCAGTCGTGTCTGACTGAAGCGTGACCCTATGGACCATAGCCTGCCAGTCTCCTCTGTCCTTGGGATTCTCCAGACAAGAATACTGGAGTGGGTTGCCGTGCCTTCCTCCAGGAGGATCTGCCCAACCATGGGATCACACCTGCATCTCTTATATCTGCATTGGCAGGCGAGTTCTTCACCACTGGTGCCACCCGGGAAGCCCACAGGATCCATAAAGACGCACAAAATACAGGGATGCTTGGGGCCATGTGTACCTGGGACCATCCCAGGTAAATACACAGGCCAGGTACAGAGGTCACATACAGGAGATGGACTCAGAAGTTGTGCATGGGGTGGGGCTCCCCTGATCCCCTGAGATGCTTACACGGAGTCCCCATGGTCACACACACACACCAGGTACATGGGACACACAGCAGCAACAGTACACTGCTAGAGGATCCCTCCAGGAATCTGCACACAGGTCTCCTCTTATACTTCCCATCAATACACACAATGCTGGCCTGCCGTGGCCTCCTCGACTGGCAGAAAGAGGTCACCTCAGGGCAGTCTGTGGTGCCAGCTGAACTTCATGGCCCAGGACTGAGCTGACCAATTTCTCATTCTGTGTATTTCTTCCCTGCTCCAGTCTAAGACGGGGTAAAGGAAACTTTCGAGCCCCTCATCTCCCGAAAACCCAGGCCTTAACCCTTGTGGGGCCAGGGCCCTGCTCCACCAGGCAACGGCCCTCCCCTTCAGCCCCCTCAGTGTCCTGCCTCAGTTTCTCCTTGATAAGTCTCCTTTCCCCACACCTGCCTTCTTTCCTCAGGTCTCAGCCCAGAAAGCCAAGCTCCAGCAGGCCCAGGTGGGTGGATATTCCCTTGGGAGTCCCCCAGAGGCCTTTGGGGTTCAGCCCTACTCTGTACCTGACTTCCCTGAAAATAGGGACTAATTCCCTGGAGGAGAAGGAAGAGAATGCGAGTAAACAGTAATTGGGCCTCAGTAGGTGGAGACAGCTTTGTGGATGTCCCTTATATACCCTCCCCATTCTAACTGAAAGAAGTTGCATTGAAATAATGTTTTCATTCAATCCCAGTTATCGCAGACTCTTCCCAGCAAGCCCATGAAGTGAATATTGTGATTTTTACATACGGGCAACTGAGGACCAGAGAAGGACTGCTGTTTGCCCAGTGAGGCACAGTCTGTAGGCTGCAGAGCTGGGATTCCGCGCAAGATCTTTCCCCATCTCCCAGGATCCTTTTGAAGAAACACTCCGCCCGCTGAATTTCCCACAGTCAGCAGCAGGGGGCAGCAGACTCCAGAGCCCTCCGGCTGCGGGAGCTCGCTGGCTCTCAATTCCCTCTTCCCCCTAGCCGCTGAGGACTCCGCATAGACCGCTCCCCCCGCCACCCCGCCCCCAGGCTGGAATAGCTACTGCCAAAATGCAGGGCCCCTGCAGAAACAAACTTTTCTTAAATAAAGCCTTCTAGAACCGATGTCCCAAGCAGTGTCTTACTCGCACGGGGTCCCTCTTAAGGTCTAGCTCTGCTCCTTCTTGCTGCAACACAAGCTGGGTGGGCAGCTTCGGCATTCCTGAGCTGGGTCAGATCAGGAGAGAGAATTGCTGGATCCTGGCCCAGCGGTTAGTCCCACCCCCTACCCCAAAGTCCTCTGAATATCCCTCGGAGCCCATTGCAGGATGGGCGGGGCAGAGGGGGAAGCCCCAGTGCCCAAGCCGCCTGGTTCCTTCTGGCGTGGGAACTGCCTGCCCCACCCCAGACCCTAGTTCTGGGGCCCCTGCCAGTGCTGACTCATAGGGGACCCACGGCTGTGACTCAGCCAGCGGTCCTTCCTGAACCTCTCCCTGAGAGATTTTCCACCCCATGTCACCTCCTGTCCACTGGGGGAGGGGGGGGGGTCGCCTCAGGGACCCAGATGTAGCCCTGGTGGGTGTGTCAACCAAAAGGGTATTCTCAACTCCATCAGTCCCTGAGCCTCAGTCCCCAAGGACCCCCCTGCAAGGTTGTGGCCATGACTGGGTCTGCCGGGCTGTGGGGGTCTTGGGAGGTGTCTGTATGTGCCCAGATGTGTGCCTAGGCAAGGCACAGGCTGTGAACACACCTTCCTCCGCATCCGACTGGAGTCCAGGCAGCGACTCTCCAGGTCCATGCGAGGCCTGGGCTGGGAGCTAGTTCACTCAACCACAAACCGGCTTCTCTAGCCGTGTTCCCTGTCTCCGGAAATGGCAGCTCCATTCTTCCAGCTGCTCTGGCCAAAACCCTTTTTAACAAATGCAATCCATTAACAAGTTCAGTTACTGTCTCTTCTAAAGGCATCCTACCCTCTCCAGAGCTCCCACCCAGGACCACCCCACCGTAATCTCTCCCCTGGACCTATGCAGTTGCCACCTCCTTCTTCCTGTGCTCCAACCTCACACAGTCTGTTCCACCATGGCCCAACGGCACCAGTGAACGCCTTAGTCCCTTCTCTGCTCAAAACTTTCCATGCTCCCATTTCATTCATACCAAAAGCCCAAGTCCTCCCCACAGCCCTGCACATTGTATCTTTCTTGTCCCCTCCCTGCCTCACCTCTCCTCCTTCCCTCACTCCCTCTGCTCCAGCCACATGGGCCTCCTCACTGTTGCACAAACACACAGGGTATTGTCCAGCCTCAGGACCTTTGCACTGGCCATTCCCTCTGCTCAGGACTCTCTTGCCCCAGGTACCCACAAGGCTGCCGCCCTCCTTTCCTTCAGGCCTCTACTTAAATAGCATGTCCTCAGTGAGACCTTCCCAGATGCCCCCCGTTAAAACCCCACCCCCTTGCTTTATCTTGTTCTTTTTTGCATCACCCTATTTTCTGTTTTTGGTTGCGCTGTGTCTTCATTGCTGTGCGCAGGCTTTCACTAGCTGCGGAAGCAGGGGCTACTCTTTGTGGTGGGTGGTGTGCGGGCCTCTCCTTGCAGTGGCTTCTCTTGTTGCAGAGCACAGGCTCTAGGCTTCAGTAGTTGCAGCACATGGTCTCAGTAGCTGTGGCTCCAGGGCTACTGGAGCTCAGGCTCATTTGTTGTGGCGCGTGGGCTTAGTTGCCCCATAGCATGTGGAATCTTCCAGGGATCGAACCCATGTCTCTTGCATTGCAAGGTGGATTCTCAGCCACTGTACTACCAGGGAAGTCCACTCTATCACCTTTGAACATTATATGTTGGAGCATTGGGAGGAGAGTCTCAGACTGTTGTCTGGACGTATTGATGATCACTACAGTTCTGACATGTTGGAGAACAAAATGACATGGCACGCACCTGCCTGCCACTGTGAGGTGAGGCAGGCAGTCACGTAGCTAGCCAACTGCAACGAAGTTTTCAGCGCTGAAAGCCAGAAGGATAAGGGAGTGTTGGGGAGGCGTGGGGCCAGTCTGGAGGATGAAGTGCAATCAGGGAAGGCTTCTGGAGGGGATGAGGTCATGCAGGGCCTTGGTGGTCAGTGAGGGGCTTGGATATAAGCATAAGGTGGGAAGATTTGGAAGGGAGCTTTTAATTTAATTTTATTTTTTATGGCTGTGCTGGGTCTTCATGGCTGTGCGTGGGCTTTCTGCAGCTGTGGTGAGTGGGGGCTACTGTCCAGTTGCAGTGCTCGAGCTTCTCATTGCAGTGGCTTCTCTCGTTACAGAGCCAGGGCTCTAGGGCACATGGTCTTCAGTGGTTTCTGCACACGGGCTTAGTTGCCCTGCAGCATGTGGAATACTCCCTGATCAGGGACTGAACTCGTGTCCCCTGCATTTGCAGGCAGATCCTTTATCTTTGGATCACCAGGGAAGTCTGGGTCTCTATTTTTAGTTAAATATATTGAAGTGTTATTTACATAGAGTAAAATTCTGCCTTTACACTTTCTCTGAGTTTTGACATATGCATACAAGTTGTGTAACCATTGTCTGAAATCATGATGTAGCAGATTTAGTGGGAGGTGATCAGCAGGCCCACCAGGGCAAAGCACACAGCTACAAGGACGTGAGTGGAAGCAGAGGGCCGGGGGAGACCCGTGTGGCTGGCTGTCCACCGGCTTGAATAGGACGGAGACCCCGGGGAACAGGTGGAACAGGCAGCTTCAGGAGGCAGACAGTTCTCAGGGGTGGACCAAGTGTGGGGGCCGGGGAACCACAGAGGAAGGATGAGCAGATGGAGTCAGAGACACCTGAGGGCCCCCTCGAGGAGATGATTGGAGGGGAAGGCCATCAACACGTGGTGACCAAAGCTATGCCTGGGGAGGAGAGCGTTTGAGAGGCATTTCAGAAGACTGAGGAGGTGGAGAAAGGCCACCAGGAGAATGTAGTGTCCTGCGGCCAAGGAGGAAGTAGGCAAAGGTAACAGATTCTTTTTTTTTTTTTTTTTGGCCACACCGTGAGTCATATGGGATATTAGTGCCCTGACCTGGGATCCAACCCGTGCCCCCTGCGGTGGAAGCATGGAGTCCTAACCACTGGACTGCAAGGGAGCTCCCCAAAGGCGACAGATTCTGTATAGAGGTCGAGGACAGAGGTGACTGGGAGCATTGGGCTGATTCACCACTTAGTGTGATCAGGCACCCCCTTGAGAAGTACGGAAGAGAAAGAAACAGGCAACAAGCCCAGCACTCTCCAACAAAAGGGCTGTGTACTTTTAAAGCCACAAATGGGCTTCCCTGGTGGTTCAGCAGTAAAGACTCCACCTGCCAATGCAGGAGATTTGGGTTTGATCCCTGGGTCAAACCTTGGGAAGATCCCCTGGAGGAGGAAATGGCAACCCACTCCAGTACTCCTGAGCCTGAGAAATCCCAGCTACAGAAGAGCCTGGTGGGCTACTGTCTATGGGGTTGCAAAGGAGCCAGACATGACTTCGCGACTAATCAATAACAACAGAGCCACACGTGTGAGCTGCCACGTGTGTAATAAAACAATTTTTTAGTAGCCCCATTACAGGTTTGCTTGTTTTTGCTTTTGGTGGGGGCGGGGGGGTCTTATGGCCACAGTGAGTGGCATGTGGCATCTTAGTGCCCCAACCTGGTATCGAACCAGTATCCCCTGCAGTGGAAGCTCAGAATCTTAGCTGCTAGACCACCAGAAAAGTCCCCTAGTAGCCTCATTTCAAAAAGTAAAAAGAAACAGGTGAAATGAATGTTGATAATATATGCAATTTATCCAAAATAGCATGGTTTCAACATGTAATCAAGATTTTTAAAAAATTCTTGAGATATTTCACATTCTTGAAAACAAGCTTTATATTTACAACATATCTCAGTCTGGAATAGCCAGGTTTCAGCTGCCCAGTAGCCAAGTGACAAGTGGCAACCTCACTGGTAAAGCACAAATCTAGACAGGACTCAATTTTGCCCTCTGATGACTCACCTCACTCACATTTCCCTAATCCCCACCCTATCAAACCCTGTCTATTATTTGATTTCCCACACAAAAGTGTGTACACGAATGTTCATAGCAACATTATTCTTGTTTGCTAAAAAGTGAAAAACACCCAAATGTCCATTAACTGATGAATGGATTTTAAAAAATGTGGCGTATCTATATCACATATGATTTGGCAATCAGTAGAATCAGTAGGAATGAAGTTGCGATACATGCCACAACTTGAACACATCTTGAAAAGTGAATGAAGCTAGTGATTAAGTCACATTGTATGAGTCCATTCGTATATAGAGACAGAAAGGAGTATAGAGGTACAGGGGGTGGGGGAGATGGGGGCATCTGGGGAGTGATCGCCTATGGGTACTGAGTTTCTTTGGGGGGTTAATGAAAATGTGAAGGTTACACAATTCTATGAATATACTAAAAACATTGAATTATTTACTTTAAATAGGTTCATTGGGGACTGCTCTGGCAGATCAGTGGTTTGAGACTCCATGCTTCCACTGCAGGGGGTGTGCGTTCAATCTCTGATGGCGGAACAAAGATCCTGCAAACCAAGCATTGCGGCCAAAAAAATAATAAAAACTGTACATAAAAAAGGTTAATTGTATGGTACGTGGATTTTATCTCAATAAAGTTGTTATCAAAAATATTTAATCTTGATGTTTTAGTAAGTAGGTGGCACTACTGGTAGAGAACCTGCTTGCCAGTGCAGGAGACATAAGAGACGTGTGTTCAATCCCTCGGTTGGGAAGACCCTCTGGAGGAGGGCACAGCAACGCACTCCAGTATTCTTGCCTGGAGAATCCCCATGGACAGAGGAGCCTGCCAGACTACGGTCCACGGGGTCGCAAAGAGTCGGACACGACAGAGCAACTGAGCACCCACACGCTGAGTG
>SJYX01015747.1:119191-134920 GCA_006410675.1 Oreotragus oreotragus
ACCCCACCCCCCCAAAAAAACAGAGGGACAGCAAGGAGAGGATGCCTAGGTGGAGGGCTAGCAAAGTCAGGGAGATATGCCGAGACCCTTCCCTTGTTTCCTACCAGAAGTCAGGGGCTTCCCTGAGTTGCAGGCTCTCCTGGGGTGGGAAGAATGATGCCTTCAAAGCCTGATTCCAAGGGCCCTGGCCTACACGCTCAACCAGACAGCCTGACTCAACTTTACCCACTGTATGCGTGTGACCCTCCACTGTGCCCCTAGTGACTCAGGCAAGCTAAAAGCCCCCTCTCTGGGGACGCTCTGCTGCCCACGGTGACTCTTCACAGACATTGCAGAAGCAGGCTGGCGCCTCCCCGGCCCAGGCGGGGGTCCTGGGGGCAGCCCACTAGGGCCTTGGCCCCACAGCACAGTCTCCCCCAGAGGGCCCAGAGTCTGGGGGAGGGGGGTGGGGAACTTTCTCAAAGGGCCTTTGTGGGAGCGGCTGGGACGCTGGGGTGGGGGGGGGGGCTGCTGGGGGACCACGCCCTGCGTGACTCACTCCTCATTGCTGGGCAGTGACTCACGCTCAGGCTCAGGCCTCCCTCCTGCCCCCTACAGCAGGTGCTGCCAGCGCCAACTTCAGGATTGGGGCCCCAGCAGCCAGGTTCATGCCACCCTACCCTGGGCCTGTGATTCACACTCATTTATTTCCAGGGGCGCCTGCCCTCTCCACCCTACATGGTTCAGGCCACAAAGAAAACTTCCCACAGTCCCTCTGGTCCTTGGTGGGGCGGAGGGCAGACCCCTGGTACTGAGATACGCCAGCTATTGTCTTACTACTGATTCGTGGAATCTCCAAACCACTGGAGAGGTGGGACGTCCTTGCTACTTTAACAGATGGGGAAACTGAGTCTCGGTGAGATTATGAACTTTGCTCAAAGATATAAGATCAAACCGAGTCAGAGCACAAACTGATGCCCGACAGTGTAAATATGTAATGACCCCAGCTGTTTTGTAGCCCAGCAGTGGGTTACTGCAGCCTGTAATGTCGCGTCCATTTTACTGATGACCAAACTGAGGCAAGGAGAGCCTGTCACACCCGAGAGTGAGAGGCTGGGCAGAAAATCGAACCGATGTCGGCAGCCGGGGCTTGTTCTGCCACTTCCCAACCGGCCTTGGGCGCCCACTTGGAGGCTGGGGCGCCCCCGCCGCCCGGCCCTTCCAGCCGCCGGGGCCAGCCTGGGCCGGGCCGCCCTCCAGGCTGCCGGGCGCCGCGCCCGCCAGCATCACGCCGCTGTGAGTCACCGTGCGCGCCGGCCCCGCCCCCCGCGCCAACAAACAGCGCGTTGCCCGGCAACTGCCGCTGGTTCCCCGCCCGGTCTGCGCTCGAGGACACGGGTTCGAGCCTCCAGCCGGGTGGGGGCGGTGAGAGGCTCCGGGACCCGATGGCTTTACTCAGACTAGGGATTCAGATTCAGGTCTACAGTCCTGGTTGACATAGAGATGAGGGCGAAGGAGATGGTGGTTCACTGGCAGCGGGATTGAGGATGGGGGAGAACAGAGAGTCCTCAAGGCAGACCTGTCTCTGGTTCTCAGGATGCCGATGCCAGAGCCAGGGGATGGCACTAGGGACTCTCTGTGGGGTGAGACGAACCCTGAGAGGTTAGGTTAGAGCTACTGTCAGGAGGTCGAAACCATTTTCCTATAGGGGTTTGGGGAGCCGAGCTGCGGGTGGGGGTCAGGAGGGCTGTGCTCAGGGCTTCTGACTTTTCACCATCCCCCCCATCCCCAGAGTAGCTAACAGTGAGCATGTTCTATGTTCCAAGCTGTGTTCTACACGCGTGCTCAGTCGTTCAGTGGTGTCTGACTTTTTGTGATTCCATGGACTATGATTTGTGATTCCAGGCTCCTCTGTCCATGGAATTTTCCAAGCAAGAATACTGGAGTAGATTGCCATTTCTTCCTCCAGGGTATCTTCCTGACCCAGGGATGGAACTGGTGTCTCTTGCATCTCCTGCATTGGCAGGTAGATTCTTTACCACTATGGACATTACCTAATGTTCACAATAGCCCTCTGACAGTCCACTGGTATTCCCATTTGACACATGGGGAAACTGAGTCACAGAGAGGCACAGTCCTTCGCCAGAGGAGGCAGGTCACCAAGCTTGAGATCAGGCAGGGTGACTTGGGCTCCTACGCCCCTCTCAGGGGGGTGCATGCCTCCTCTTGGGGGCAATCATATCTGTGGGAGTTTCCAGCAAGGCTATGAGTCCACACTGGAGCTTAGATGGGCCGGGTGGGCTCCTTGAGGGCTGTTGATGCAAGGCTGTGCCAGGTGCCCTCCCAGGCTTCCAGGCTACTTGAGGGCAGGAGAGAGTCCCCCATGAGCCAGCATCACTTAACTCTAGGCTCCTAGGACCCATACTAGCCGCCATCCAGCTGCCCACAGGACCCCTAAGGGAGCTGCTTGAGGGGTTTCCTAGGGCCCAGATCCCATGGGGTGGGGAAAAGAGTAGGTAACAACGCTGAGGCCGGGTGGACAGGTACATTCCCCACCCCCAACCCCGGTTACCTTGGCATCGTTTAAGAAACATTTGTTTTCTTGACTGTATCATTCAAATGGTTGAGTGGGGAGACAGAAGTGTTTAGAGTCAGAGTAAGTCAGAGAGTTGTGGCAGGAGGTGAGGAAGGGTTCCCAGAGGGGGTGGTGGCCTAGGATCTCAACAAGTTGGCCGTTGACAAGTGGATGTGAAAGGCAGGTTGGAAAGAAGGTGGGAACCTGACAAGCAAGGTCTTGTAGGTGACAAGGGGGACCACAGAGGAACTTTTCAAAGTGGAAATGTGATTGGGTTTAATTGGCTCTCTCTGGAGACTGGATGGAGTAAGGCTGGAAGCAAGGAGACAAGGGAGACCAGAGTTGGAGTGTTTTCATGCCAGAGATGATGATGGCTCAGAAATACAGTTGCCAGATTTAGCAAATAAAAATACAGGAGATCCAGTTAGATTTGATTTTCAGTTATAGAGCAAGTAAAAAAAAATTGTTTTTTTTTTTCATAGAAAGATGGCCCAACTATTGCATGGGACATACTGATATGATTCAAAGAAAATCAGATTTATTGGGTGTCCTGTATTTTATCTGGCAAGAGTACTTGAGGGTCTTAGGGGACTCTGGGCATGGGGAAATGATAATATAACAAAGATGGAGCAAATACCCTTTGAAGTAGGTACTACTATCATCCCTGTTCTACAGACAGGTAAACGGAGGCCTAGAGGTGTTTTTTTGTTTTTTGTTTTTCTCTCCCTCTATGGTTGGGTTGGAGGAGGAAACAGCAACCCAGTCCAGTACTCTTGCCTGGAAAATCCAATGGATGGAGTAGCCTGGTGGGTTGCAGTCCATGGGGTCGCTAACAGTCGGACAGACTGAGCGACTTCACTTTCACTTTTCTCTTTCATGCATTGGAGAAGGAAATGGCAACCCACTCCAGTATTCTTGCCTGGAGAATCCCAGGGATGGGGGAGCCTGGTGGGCTGCCATCTATGGGGTCACACAGAGTCAGACACGACTGAAGTGATTTAGCAGCAGCAGCAGCACCATACCTTGAAAAGTACAGTACAGTATAACAGCTGGCATACAGGGGCTGGCATCAAGTGAACAGGCAGGATGAGTTAGTGACTGGAGGAGGGAGAAGGGGTGGGAGATGGAAGAGCTAAAGGATCGTCAGCACGACGGAAGAGATGGAAGAAGATGGAAGGCAAGCTGCACTTTCACTCAGGCCCGATGTTGATGACACAGCTTCTGGTTCCTCGCTGGATTCAATTCTATCTTCTAACTTATGTGATTGGACATGAAAACACACATTCTCATCTTCAAAAGTTTGAAACTTATACGTTTGTATGTAGGGGACATACCGTACCATGCTAATCCCTTCTGGCCTACAAAGTTTCTGATGAAAAATCAGCTGATAGTCTTATGGGGGTCCCCTTGTACATAACTAGCTTTTTCTTACTGCTTTGAAGACTCTCTATATCTTTAACTTCTGGCATTTCAGTTATAATGTGCCATCATGTGGGTCTCTCTGGTCATCCTGTTTGGGACATTCTGTGTTTCTTGGACTTGGAAGTCAATTCCCTTCACCAGGTGAGGGAAGTTTTAAATTTATTTTTGGCTGTGCTTGGTCTTTGTTGCTACATGCAGGCTTTCTCTCGTGGTGAGCAGGAGCTACTCTCCAGCTGGCATGCGAGGACTTCTCATTGTGGTGGCTTCTCTTGTGGTGGCGTGGGGCTCGAGAGCACGCAGGATTCAGTAGTTGTTGCACAGGGCCTTAGTTGCCCCACAGCATGTGGAATCTTTACAGACCAGGGATTGAACTTGTGTTCCCTGCACTGGCAGGCAGATTCATATCCACTGGACCACCAGGCAAGTTCCCAGGGAAGGTTTTAGTTAGCCCAAGAGACAGGCAGTTAGTAACTTTTGTGAAAGGAAATCCCAGTGCTGCTGGACCACATCCTTCCCCTTTTTCAGCAATGCTCCTGAGGGGATGTAAAGGGCATGGGGCAATTACTAAGCTTCAAACTCCCACAGGACCCTTGAGAGGGGTCTCCCTGAGGCTACCTGGGAAATATATAAATAGCACAATTGCCCTTATAGCCCAGAGCTGGGAACCCTAGGGTTACTCTAGAGGTCCTGGTGTTAGTGAACAGAAACACCCCCATCTGCACCTTGCCCCGGAAGCAGGCAACCCGGACACAAGCCTGTTATTACATTCGTTGCTCCACACGGGAACAGCCTCTGTGTCCTCAAGCAGATTTTTCATGTTAATTTCCAATGACATAGACCATTGAAGAAGCAGTAGGTCGTCCTTGATGACCACGGGCAGGAAGGTAAGCTCCACAGCTGGCGTGGAACACAAGCCCCAGTACAGCCCCCATGCACAATAGCAAACACTGCCCAAGCTGTCCTGGTGCAGTGAGGACTGTGAAGGTAGATAAAGCATTCTCTCAGTCTCTGAAATGTCAGGTCCAGAGGGAGGGAAAAGACCTAAGTATTTGTTAAGAAAAGCATAATGAAATCTTGACACTTGCATAGTTTGGGAGGAAGGGTGATGTAAACCTAAAAGTCTTTTTCACCAGAAGACGAGAGATTCCCCAGGCAGTTTATGGGAGCTGCCTAAAACGAGGGGCACAGTCAATAGGTGATGGGGAAAACCAGGCAAAGTAGTTTCCCTGCAGGCTGGTATGCCCAGAAGGGCTCCACAGAGACAACTGCTGCTGCTAAGTCACTTCAGTCGTGTCCGACTCTGTGTGACCCCATAGACGGCAGCCCAGCAGGCTCCCCCGTCCCTGGGATTCTCCAGGCAAGAACACGGGAGTGGGTTGCCATTTCCTTCTCCAATGCATGAAAGAGAAAAGTGAAAGTGAAGTCGCTCAGTCTGTCCGACTGTTAGCGACCCCGTGGACTGCAGCCCACCAGGCTCCTCCGTCCATTGGATTTTCCAGGCAAGAGTACTGGGGTGGGGTGCCGTTGCCTTCCCCGCACGGAGACAACAGGGGGTTATTATGTATTGCTTTACTTATGGCTGTCCTGGGNTGTTAGCGACCCCATGGACTGCAGCCCACCAGGCTCCTCCGTCCATTGGATTTTCCAGGCAAGAGTACTGGGGTGGGGTGCCGTTGCCTTCCCCGCACGGAGACAACAGGGGGTTATTATGTATTGATTTACTTATGGCTGTCCTGGGTCTTGTTTTCTCGAGTTGCGGCGAGTGGGGCTCCCCGCTAGTTGTGGTGCTCGGGCTTCTCACTTCTTGCAGAGTGCAGGCTCTGGGGCGTGCAGGCTTCAGTAGTCGCTGCAGGTGTTCTTGAAGTTGCAGCTCCTGGATTCTAGAGCACAAGCTCAGTAGTTGTGTGCAGGCTCAGTGGCTCTGCCATGTGTGCAGTCTTCCTGGATCAGGGATAGAACCCATGCCTCCTACATTGGCAGGCAGATTCTTAACCACTGAGCCACAACAGGGAAGCCAGGGAAGCCTAGCAGGGAATTTNCAGCCCCCACCCCCTCCCTGGACAGTGTGAAGGACACTTTCTTTTACACACAGAAAAGTCCAAGGCGAATCTTATAGGATGGCTGAGGATTTCATATTTTATTAATAGCCCCTGCAGGGAAACTCAGAAAGCTGGGCACTCTGAAAAGGGGAGTCTGTGTTTTGACTGAGATATTCCTTCCCATGAGACTGATTCTTGGTATTGGATGGGCCAAGCTTGGATGGGAATTGGAAATGTGCACCCTCGGTCAAGGCAAGGCTGAAGCTGATCTGGTGTCAGTACAAGGTTCTGGACTCCTTGAATGTAGGGCCCATGGTTATAGTACCCCTCCTTCCATCCACACAGGAATTCAGGGAAGTTGTCTCTTTGCTTCTCTTGTGTTTGTGGAACTCAATTTTCTGAAGGTAAATTGGAGGCATGAATTCTGCCTCCTCCAGTGTTCACACTTTCATACACTCAGACACAGTCGATTTCTTGAACATTTCTTTGGTGCCAGGCATTATCTTAGACACCGAGGAAGCACGTGGTGAACAGAACACACAGGGACCCTCAGTTCTGAAAGGTTTCATTCTGGNAATGTGCACCCTCGGTCAAGGCAAGGCTGAAGCTGATCTGGTGTCAGTACAAGGTTCTGGACTCCTTGAATGTAGGGCCCATGGTTATAGTACCCCTCCTTCCATCCACACAGGAATTCAGGGAAGTTGTCTCTTTGCTTCTCTTGTGTTTGTGGAACTCAATTTTCTGAAGGTAAATTGGAGGCATGAATTCTGCCTCCTCCAGTGTTCACACTTTCATACACTCAGACACAGTCGATTTCTTGAACATTTCTTTGGTGCCAGGCATTATCTTAGACACCGAGGAAGCACGTGGTGAACAGAACACACAGGGACCCTCAGTTCTGAAAGGTTTCATTCTGGTATTGAAGCCTGGACTTAGTGAAATAGGCATTGTAAATTATAGTAGTGTTGGAGGAGGGGTGTGAAGGACACCTTCACACCCAGCAAGATGCAGGAAGCTGGAGAAGTCCTCCTAGGGATGTTTGTGCTGGAATCCAAGGGATGAGCAGGACCCGATGCAGAAACAGGTGGGTGGGAAGTGGTGTGGAGAGTGCTCCATGCAGAAGGAGGATAACTGAGTACATCGAGTGGCGAGGATTGGGGGGAGGGTGATACTGAGGGGATCTCGTGTGTTTAGGAAGCTGATAAATATCATATTTGGTGCTAACAGAGCAGGCAGTGTCAGATGGTACTGTTGAATGGACAGGACTCGGGGCACCCAGGTTGGCGTCTGTTGGCCATCAGTGGAAGAGCATCGGCATGAACAGCTAGTTGGCCAGTAGGATGCTATTCAAGCCCAACTGTCCATTCTTCTGGCCTTCCTCTCTTCTAAAGTACGGTATACCAGTGGCAGTAGAAGTTACAAGAGTAAAGAGCAGATCCAGATTCTGCTAGTGATCAGAGTATGACCTTGGGGCACATCACTCAGCATCTTTGAATCTCAGTTTCCTCTTAGCAAAGGATGACAGCAGTGTCTGCTTCCAGTAGCCCTGGAATTTAGGATGTTCTCAGGTCAGGGCTTCTGGTCAGTTCAGTTGCTTAGTCATGTCCAATTCTTTGTGACCTCATGGACTGCAGCACACCAGGCTTCCCTGTCCATCACCAACTCCCGGAGCTTGCTCAAACTCATGTCCATCGAGTCGGTGATGCCATCCAACCATCTCATCCTCTGTCGTCCCCTTCTCCTCCCCACTTCAGTCTTTCCCAGCATCAGGCTCTCTTCCAATGAGTCAGTTCTTCACATCAGGTGCCCAAAGATTGGGCTTCTGGTAGGATGCACTGAATGGAAGTTCTGTTCCTTTAACACTGTCCTCCCCCGACCCCCTTCCCTGGTATCCTTCCCTTCCTCTGCCGGGAGACTCTGGCAGGAACCTGCTCTGCTCTTTGACTTTTTTAACTGTAGTATAATTGGTTTACAATGTTGTGTTACTTTCTGCTGTACAACAATGTGAATCCGCTATCTTGCTGTTTGACTTTGTGGGAGATGCTCTTTCCTTGGGAGGGTCTTGCTCTGAGCCTGTGGAGTTAGACATGCAGCCTGGTGTGCTGCGTCCTGCCCTGTCCAGGTGAGCGGTCACTCCTTCCTGGTGTGTCAGCCCCTCCTCTTTCTGGCCTCTCTAGGCATCACTTACCCTCCTCCCCTCTCCCTGCTTCTGTGTGTTGCTCTTGGGAACACATTGCTGACGGACATGCTAGATTGTACTTTTGATGTCAGTTTATTTCTCCTTTCTTCCTTTTTGGGGGAAGGTAGGAAAAAAGTTCCCCTTGTTCTTCGTGTTACTCGCACTGCCTCCCTGTGGGAAGTTGCGGTTCGGCATCCGTCTGCCATGTTTTTACTGATGAAGTTGAATGACTGTGATGTGTTCCAGTTCCAAGCGAAAACTTTAAGAATGGCTGTGCTGGGACTTCCCTGGTGGTTCAGTGGCTAAGAATCCATGCTCACAGTTCAGGGGGCCTGGGTCTGATCTCTGGTCAGGGAACTAGATTCCACATGCCACAACTGAAGATCCTACATGCCACACCTGAAGATCCCACATGCCACAACAAAGACCTAGCGCTGCCAAGTAGCTACATATTAAAAAAAAAGTATCACTGTACACTTCCATAAGCTCCCTTGCTCTTTCCCTTTTTTCTTTATGAATGGCATGTCCCAAACATGAAGATACATGGAGCAATGCTTGTCAGAGCCACCTGCAACTTGCAGCTGACTTGTAACGTGTGTGCAAGCTCAGTCGTGTCTGACTCTTTTGAGATCCCATGGACTGTAGCCCAGCAGGCTCCTCTGTCAGTGGAATTTCCCAGGCACGAAGACTGGAGTGGGTTGCCATTTCCTACTCCAGGAGATCTTCCCAGCCCAGGGATTAAACCTGCGTCTCCTGTGTCTCCTGCATTGGCAAGTGAATTCTTTACCACTGAGCCACGCAGGAAACCCCAACATCCATCGCAAGTGAGGAAATAACTCTGTTTTTGTAAGCCACTGAGATTTGAAGGCAGTTCCTATTATGGCATTACCATGAGAAAAATGATTACCATAGCATTTTTTTTCTTTCTGGAATGTTGCTGGCTTAGACTTTCCGTCTCTACCAGGGTAATTTTTGGTATATTTCATTCTCCAAAGGAAAATGTGAGTTTACAATGGAGGAATCATTTCATTTAGAATTACACATTTGTTTGCATGGCCTCTTGCTAAATAGTACAGTGACTTTAAATAATTTGCTTTTTCAGTTTATATCCCCCTTGTCATTTCTTGTTTTGTCTATTTGTGTTTTTTCTCCCTGCCCTCTCATTTTTTTCTTGAGTAAGTTAGAAAGTGGCTTATCTCTTTTATTAAGTTTTTTCAGAAAAGTTGAAAAGTTTAGAGTTGTATTGATATGCAATTCAATAAATAATATATAATATATACAATGCAATTCACCCATTCAAAATATACATTTCAATGACTTTTTATGTTCAATATCCACTGAACCATGCAGTAATCACCACAACCAATTCTACGTCTTCATCACCCCTGAAATGAAGCCATACATTCCTTAGCCACTCTGCCCCAACTCGCCCATCCCTCCCAGCCTTAGGCAACCACTAATCTGCTTTCTGTCTGTACAGATTTGCCTCTTAGGATATTTCATATGAACTGAATCACACAATGCATTGTTCTTTGTGTCTGGCTCCTTGCACTTAGTGTAATGTTTTCAAGATCCATCCATGTTGTTAGCATGTATGAGTGCTTCACTTCTTTTTATTGACAAACACTGATTGATAGTATGGCTATGCCACATTTTATTAATCCATTCTCCAGTTCATGATCTTTTTCAGTTTTGGTTTATTATGAATGATGCTGCAATGAATATTTGCATACACGTTTTTGTATGGACATATGTTTTCATTTCTCTTGGGTATATCCCTGAGAGTGATATTGCTGGGTCATATGAAAATTCCTCGTTTAGCCTTTTGAGACACTTCCAGACTGTTTTCCCAAGGGACAGAACTATTTTACATTCCCATGTATGGTTTTTAAGGATCTCAATTTCTCCATATCTTTGACAACACTTGTTATCTGATTTATTGATTCTAGTCATCCTAGAGGATCTGACGTGCTATCTTGTGATTTTGATGTGTATTACCTTGAAGCCCAATGGTATTGAACATTTTCTGTATGCTTATTTCTCATTTGTATACCTTCTTAGAGAAGTGTCTATTAAATCCTTTACTCGTTTTAAATTTGGGTTAATTTCCTTTCTATTATTGAAATGTAATTGTTCTTTTTATATTCTAGATAAATAATATCTGATCAGTACTGACTTTGGCAGCACATTTACTAAAATTGGAATCATACAGAGAAGATTATCACGATCCCTGTGCAAGGATGACACACAAATTTGTGAAGTGTTTCATATTTTTAAAAAAGATATCTATGCAGCATGGCAAAATAAATGGAAAATTGGCATAGTATAACTTTGGAAAATGAAATATTATAAACTATTTTATTTATTCACTTATTCTTTAATTCCTAGATGCTATATTAAGCACCTGCTGTTTTTCATTAATCCAATAAATGTTTATTAAGCCCACACATAAAAATCTCTGATCAGATATATGATTGGCAAGAATTTTCTTCCATTCTGTAGATTGTCTTCTCACATTCTTAATGGTGGACAAATGCTTTAAAAATTGATGTATATTTACATATGGAAGGAAATATCCTGAAGGCAATCAGTCCTGAATATTTGGAGAACTGACTCATTTGAAAAGACCCTGATGCTGGGAAGAATTTAAGGTGGAAGAACGGGATGACAGAGGATGAGATGGTTGGATGCTATCACTGACTCAATGGACATGAGTTTGAGTAAACTCTGGGAATTGGTGATGGATAGGGAGGCCTGGTGTGCTGCAGTCCATAGGATGGCAAAGAGTTGGACCTGACTCAGCAACTGAACTGAACTGAACTGAACATATGGAAGAGTCCCATGATTGTCCAGCTGAGCCTGTGAAAGGAGAAATAGATTTAATTTGGAAGTACATTTAAAAAGTCACTTAGTGAACACAGCTAAGATAAAATCTGCAACCTTGTCTTTTTCAGCAACAAAGGTGATGTTTTCCCCTCCATCTGACTGACTGACTCCTTGTCTGACCTTCAGTTGGTTTCACACATGGGACAGGAACAGGGTTTTCATGTACTGGACCTACTCAGGTACTGACATCACTTCCTCCTCAAGTAGCTTTGCATGCGTGCTTAGTCGCTCAGTCATATCTGACTCTTTGTGATGCCATGGACTGTAGCTCACCAGGCTTCTCTATCCATGGGATTCTGCAGGCAAGAATGCTGGAGTGGGTTATCATGCCCTCCTCCAGGAAATCTTCCTGACCCAGGGATTGAACCCAGGTCTCCTGCATTGCAAGCAGATTCTTTACTGGCTGAGCCTTCTGAACATGCAGAATTAAGTTTTAGATCCTTTACTTTCCATTCCAGATATTTCCAAATTTGGCTCTCAGTTCCCTTTCCAGCTTTTACCTCAGCCTGCAATCCCTCCTCCACCTTATACTCAAATCTCCAGCTCCCTAGCCTGCTGACAAGATCCGCAAGTACGTTTATAGCCCAGAAAGCCTTCCTTTTCTGCCTCAGTCTGCTTTGTACAAGAGGTGTGTGTGTGTGTGTGTGTGTGTGTGTGTGTGTGTGTGTGTACGTACATCCAACCAGCTTTTGAGATTTTTAGAAACTAGAGATTATGACTTCTTCTTTGTTGTTGTAATAACTTAAGTTATCTTACATATATTTACTAAACAGCTGTCTGATTATTAAATTGGTTTCTGGTGGAATAGATAATAGGGCTTCCCTGGTGACTGGAGTTGTAAAGAACTAGCCTGCCAATGCAAGAGTTGTGGCAAGATGGGTGGGGAAGATCTCCTGGAGGAAGAAACAGCAACCTACTCTAGTATTCTCACGTGGAAAATTCTAAGGTCGGAAGAGCCTGGCAGGATACAATTCGTAGCGTCACAAAGAGTTGGACACAATTGGGTGACTGAACATGGACACACTAGAATAGATAATAGATTGTGTCTTCAGCATGTTGACTTTTGGACGTGATAGACCAGGCCAGGTGAAGTCTGCTGTCTGAGAGTGATTTGAAGGCAGCTGAATGGGAGGGTGGGGGGAAAACCCTGAATCAGAATTTTACAGAATTTTAAAATAGGCAGTTATGTCTATCCCATTAAATTGAAATTTTTCTGAATTTAAGGATTGCTGCTGCTGCTGCTGCTAAGTCGCTTCAGTTGTGTCCGACTCTGTGTGATACCATAGATGGCAGCCAACCAGGCTCCCCCATCCCTGGGATTCTCCAGGCAAGAACACTGGAGTGGGTTGCCATTTCCTTCTCCAATGAAAAGTGAAAAGTGAAAGTGAATTCGCTCGGTCGTGGCCGACTCTTAGCAACCCCATGGCCTGCAGCCTACCAGGCTCCTCCATACATGGGATTTTCCAGGCGAGAGTATTGGAATGGGGTGCCACTGCTTTCTCTGGAATTTAAGGATTATCATTGTCTTATTTATCTAGCACTCTACCAGGTCCAGAGTTAGTACCTCATATCTGTGGAATGAATGAATGAAGGGTTCTAGACGTTCCTGTGAATACAGCTGAAGAAGAAACTACAACTAAAGAAATTTTGGACAGAAAAGAATATAGAGAAATAAACCAAGAAATCTAATTTAATTTCCTTAAACTGTTTCCTACACTTCCTAGAATATTGTATCTAGTAGATTTCAGTAAAAATGTTTAGTGTACATAGTATGTGATCAATACAAGTAAATTAAGATCATTCTTGTTTTTCTTCTCTAGAGCTAAGAGACTGGCACCCTTAGGGATCGTGTAGAGTGAAATATGCTTAGAGGAGGTTAGTGGGTCTCATCCAAAGTTCCTTTCTGTGACTTCTGGGCTCATGGCAGGAGGGAACCAGAGCAGGGTCTTTGAGTTCCTCCTCTGGGGACTCTCTGAGCAGCCAGAGCAGCAGCACAGGCTTTTTCTGCTATTCTTGTGGATGTACTTGGTCACGGTGGCTGGGAACCTACTCATCATCCTGGCCATCGGCACTGACACGCATCTTCACACACCCATGTACTTCTTCCTCGCCAGCCTGTCTTGTGCAGATATCCTTTTCACCTCCACCACTGTCCCCAAGGCCCTGGTGAACATCCAGACCCAGAACAGGTCCATTTCTTATGTAGAATGCCTGACTCAGCTCTACTTTTTCTTGACATTTGGGGACATGGACATATTTCTCCTGGCTACAATGGCCTATGACCGCTATGTGGCCATCTGCCACCCTCTCCACTATGCCATGGTCATGAGCCGCCGGTGTTGCATCATCCTGGTTACTGCCTGCTGGACCCTTACGAATCTTGTAGCCATGACGCACACATTCCTCATATTCCGACTTTCCTTCTGCTCTAAGAAGATCATTCCCGACTTCTTCTGTGATCTGGGACCCCTGATGAAAGTGTCTTGCTCTGACACTCGGGTCAATGAGCTTGTGCTCCTCTTCTTGGGGGGAGCAGTCATTTTAATCCCCTTCGGGCTCATTCTGATCTCTTATATCGGCATTGCTTCAGCCATCCTCAGGGTCCCCTCTGCCCAAGGAAGGTACAAGGCCTTCTCTACCTGTGGATCCCACCTTGCTGTTGTTGCCTTGTTCTTTGGGACTGTGATCAGGGCTTATCTGTGTCCCCCATCTTCCTTCTCCAATTCAATAGCAGAGGATACGGCAGCTGCCGTCATGTACACAGTGGTGACTCCTCTGCTAAACCCCTTCATTTACAGCCTGCGAAACAAGGACATGCAGGGAGCCCTGGGGAGACTTCTCAGGGGCAAAGTCTCCTTCTCCTGTAGTCAGTGACTTTACAGAGAAACTGCAGGCGTCCTTTGTCCCCTCAGTGAGGAACACCACAGACATTTCTACCTCAAGTGTCTCATTTCTAAATCCCATATACATCCCTTATTACCACTAGCTTCCCTTGCCTCTCCAGCATGAGTCTGATATTACTGAAGAAAATCAAGACTTTGCATCTTTCTTTAATCTGTTGAGTTGCCTTTTTTCACTTATTTTGCTTATTTTTCACAGGAGTGAATATCTTTTGCAATGTTCATAATTCTAAAAGTTTGCATATCCTCTTATACTAATTTATCAAAAGTGGACCATTCACTTTGCTGTACAGCAGAAACTAACACAGCATTGTAAAGCAGCTATATGCTAATTAAAAAAAAAGTTGATTAGTGGAGTCATGGAAAGTAGTTCATAATCAAAATATTAGCAAGTCAATATTGGGTGGCAAAGAGTTTACAACTTTCAGTGAACAAGTATATTTTTTCCTATAACAAGAGGAAATTACATAAATATTACATGAAGGTTATGAATCAAAACTCCTTGCAACCATTAAAACAAAGCTCTCAGCAGTGCAGGAATGATCTATGTTATTTTCAGTAAATAGGCTTATGAACAGTTTATAATGCGAAGATAAAGGAATCTTGTGTCCTCTCAAGAGGAAATGTGTGCCCTCTAGTCTCAGCCAAGACTGAATGAAAGACAGTTGGAACTCATGATTTTTATTTCTGCAGCATAAAGTTCACAAGTCCAGATGAAGACCAAGAATGAATGCAGAGACATTGTCTAAAGTCAAGACCATGGAACAAATTCATCACAGTTTCAAAAGGAAAGTGATTCCTGAGTGGTTCCCAGATCTGGATCCTAACATAAGTACCTCCTTTTACTTTGTACAAGTCTAGTCTTCTCGTCTATGGAATGAAATTATTGATATTTTCCTGCCTACTTAACCAGGATTTTGTAGGGAAAATGATAGTGGTTTGGTTATTATAAGAGAGGAGCTCTAAATAATTGTAGCTTGAAGAAAATTGAGCATTTATTTTTCTCTCATGTACAAATATACAGTTTCATGATATGTTGACTACATAATCATCAAAGATCCAGGCTGCCTCTCTCTTGGTTCTCTGCCAACCTTAAAAAATGGTCCAGGGATTTCCATGGTGGTCCAGTGGCTAAGACTCTGTAGTTCCAATGCAGGGAGCCTAGGTTGGATCCCTGGTCAAGGAACTAGGTCCCACATGCCACATATAAAAGGTTCCACATGCCGAAACTGAGACCCAGTGCAGCCAAATAAAGAAATAATTTTTTTTAAAAGAATAATTCCATCTTATGGTCCAAGGTGACTGTTAAACTTCTGCCAATAAGTCTTTATTTCAACCAACAGGAAAGAGGAAAGGTCACCTGGAGAATGCATACACCTCTTCCCTTTATATCTTATTGGCCAGAACGTCATCACTTGACCTCAACTGGCTGCAGTTGAGCCTGGGAAATGTTTTCATTATACTTGGTGCCCATATGCCCTGCTAACATTATATTAGTATGGAAAAAGCAAAAACCTGTATCAGGGGAAAATCAGCTACCTCTGCTACAATGGGGTGCCATGATGGCAGTTAAAAACCCTGCTAGCTCTGTGGGAGAAGGCAAGGGTGGGATGATTCGAGAGAATAGCATTGAAACATCTATCTTATCATATGTGAAACAGATCACCAGCCCAGATTCGATGCATGAGACAGGATGCTCAGGGCTGGTGCACTGGGATGACCCTGAGGGATGGGATGGGGCGGGAGGTG
>SJYX01015747.1:141589-161725 GCA_006410675.1 Oreotragus oreotragus
TACAGTTAATGTACAATATTATATGTTAGAGATGTATTACATAGTGATTCACAATTTTTAAAGGTTATACTCCACTTAAGTATTTTTATTTTATTATTTTATTTTATTTTACTTTACAATACTGTATTGGTTTTGCCATACATCAACATGAATCCGGCATGGGTGTACATGAGTTCCCAATCTTGAACCCCCCCTCCCTCCTCCCTCCCCATACCATCTCTCTGGGTCATCCCAGTACACCAGCCCCAAGCATCCTGTATCATGCATCGAACCTAGACTGGTGATTCATTTCTTATATGATATTATACATGTTTCAATGCCATTCTCCCAAATCATCCCACCCTCTCCCTCTCCCACAGAGTCCAAAAGTCTGTTCTATACATCTGTGTCTCTTTTGCTGTCTCACATACAGGGTTATCGTTACCATCTTTCTAAATTGCAGGATACATAGTTCATGTACAATGTTATGTAAGTTACAGGTGTATGACAGTGATTCACAATTTTTAAAGGTTATAGTCCATTTATAGTTACTATAGAATATTGGCTATATCCCCTGGGCTGTATAGGCTCCTTTTATTTAAAAAATTATAAATAATATGATGACAAGTATAATTTTTTAAAGCTGATTCCATTTTGGATGGTTTATTAGGATATAAATCTTTAGAAGTGGAATTATGGGATCAAATTACATGAACAATAAGATTTTTTAATATCTTATTTTTGATTAATGATTTTTATTTTTGGCTGCCTTGGGTCTTCGTGGTGGCGCGTTGGTTTCCTCCAGCTGCTGTGAGCTACCCTTTGTTACCGTGCTTGGGTTTCTCACGGCGCTGGCTTCTCTTGTTGCAGAGCGTAGGCTCTAGGACATGTCGGCTCAGTGGTCGTGGAGCATGGGCTTAGTCACTGCGAGGCACGTGGGATCGTCCCAGACCGGGGATCAAACCCGTGCCCCTGCGTGGGCAGGGGAATTCTTAACCACTGGACCACAAGGGAAGTCCTAATATCTTATTTTTACAATAATATTTATAAAATTAATAATGTATTGAATACAATTAAGGCCTGATCTTAATAATTTGATACATACACCTACAGGATTCTCTGATACTATACAAACCTCTTGGATTTAGCAGAGCGTCAAAGACAGGGAGGGAAGTGGAAAAACTTTATAGTGAAAAAAAAGGGGGATAGTTTCAGGTGTGCCCTAGACTGGAGGTTGGTGGCAGAGGACAGATAAAGGAAAGGAGTAAGGTAATTTTCTTCCTGTTTCCATACAGTGCTATCCAGAATCTCCCAATACTATGTTGAGCAGTGGTGGTGTGAGCAAGCATTTTCTCAGTCCTGTTTTCAGAGAGAAGATGACAAAGAGGACTTCATATCCCATCTTAACTCCACAAAAATGTCCTTCCTGTTGTGCCTGCAAATGGCCCTGGTTTTCCTCTCTGTTCTCTGGGCACTTTGAATTTTCTCTGCCGATTCTTCCTCTTACACTGGACTGCCATGTTGGTATTTCCGGTCCTTCTTTGACCTTGATTCTGTATCATCGTTCCTTCCTCTCTCCCTGTTCTGTACATGATCTCCTCTGTCTCCACAGCTCTATATATTTTATATGTCCTGATGTCTTCCAAATTTAAACCACTATCCACTATCTTTTATATATCCACATACCCTCTTGTCATTCACCTCCCCTGCTCATCTATTGAGGAAGGCACTGGCACCCCAATCCAGTACTCTTGCCTGGAAAATCCCATGGGTGGAGGAGACTGGTGGGCTGCAGTCCATGGGGTCGCTAAGAGTTGGACACGACTGAGCGACTTCACTTTGACTTTTCACTTTCATGCATTGGAGAAGGAAATGGCAACCCACTCCAGTGTTCTTGCCTGGAGAATCCCAGGGACGGGGGAGCCTGGTGGGCTGTCATCTATGGGGTCACACAGAGTCGGAGATGACTGAAGCGACTTAGCAGCAGTAGCTCATCTATCAGGAGTTCAAACTCTTCCCCATATTAATCCATTATGCACCCTTCCCCAGTTCCCCAAGTCAGAAATGGAGGGTCATCCTTGATTTTATTCTTTCTTATATTTCCAGGATCCAGCCCACCACTGAAGCGCCATGATTTCGCCGCCAAAAGTAGCTAGATCATTTCTTTTTCTCTCTTTCCTGCTTCCATCCTAGCTCAGGTCATGTTCCCCACATGCCTGGGCCACCACTTTGTTTGCGCCTGTTTCTGTCTGTCCTCAACCCAGTCTCCTCATGGCACTAGAGTGATCCATTCAACCTAAATTAAATCATCCCACACCACTTGCTTACAATACTCAAGTGAATTCTCATTGAACTTATAATTTTAAGAAAAAACAGATTAAGCCAGACTTACTGGCTTCATCTGCACATTCGTAGCTCCCAGCCTCAACTTGTGTCATTCACAACATGAGTAATACCAGCACTGACTCTGTCAGTCCTTGAATATACACTTTTGTGCCTTTGAAGATGCTGTGTCTTCTCTCTGGAAAGCTCTTTTTTCAACTCCCTGGGTAGCTGACACCATCTTAGCCATCTGGTCTCAGCTTATGCGTCTTTCAGACAGATTCTGTGACCAACCAAACTATTGGATTGGCTGAAGCGTTTGTTCAAGTTTTTTGTACGATGGTGTGAAAAAACCCAAATAATTTTTTTTTTTTTTTTTTTTTGCCAATCCAGTAGTTGCTTTCTCCTCCCTCATTATTCTCTATTTCAGATTATAGCTTCTTTGGGGCATGCATCAGTTTGTGGTTATTTTCCTTATCTCTTTACTAGTCTTCAGGCTCCATGAAAGGAGGCAATCACGTCCATTTTGTTCATGGTGATTTCCCAGTATCTAGCTCAATGCCTGCATCAATAAATAATACAACATAAATCAAGAAGAGAAGTAAGGAAGATAGACTCCCAAGCACAACAAGCATAAATGAGGTTGGTTTTTGTTGAGAGGCTTTGGGAGTCTGGGCTGTTCCAGAAGGGGGTTCAGGTTGTAATGACCAAATGACCTCAGGTTGTAAGGACTTCAGCAGCAGGACAGAGGCCAACTATACAAACTAAGTGGGAAGGTGTGTTATTGTTAGATTTGAAAAGTAGGAGGCAGTGGGAGCGGGGTAGCTAGAGCAATTCCATAAATCAATCATGGCCCATCAGTGGAACTGGGAGCATGCCTGAAACCATACATACTCTCCTCCAGCTGCGTGTCTTTGGCATAACTCTACTCTAAATGATGACTCCAAACTGAGTGCTGTTTTGTAACTACCAACTGTGGTGCAGTGGTAAAGAATCTGCCTGCCAACGCAGGAGATGCTGGAGATGTGGGTTCTATCCCTGGGTTGGGAAGATCCCCTGGAGAAAGTACATTCTAAGTAAATCAAACATATGTCTTCTGCATTAGCAGACAGATTCTTTACTGCTGGGCCACCTGGGAAGCCCTTAATCCCTTCATATTTAAAAGTAATTAACAATCCTTCCAATCCTAATGCTCTATAGTTTTCAACATTCTATCTCATGCTCTGTTGCATGTCATTCTTCAATCTGCAAGAAAGGGTTTATGAGTGAGATGAAAAGGCTCAGAGAGGTTGTGTGCTCTCCTCTAGGTCATACAGCTGGGGAGCAACACAAGAGGTACTAACGGCCAGGTTTTCAAAACCCAGTTTTGAGCTCTTTTCCAAATCATGCCTACATTCTTTCTGCTGAGTCACACTGCAGAGGGATTTGTGTGTTTAAGGGAATCTCAGTTCCATACAGTTCAGTTCAGTTCAGTCGCTCAGTCATGTCTGACCCTTTGTGACCCCATGAGTTGTAGCACACCAGGCCTCCCTGTCCATCACCATCTCCTGGAGTTCACTCAAACTCATGTCCATCGAGTCAGTGATGCCACCCAGCCATCTCATCCTCTGTGGTCCCCTTCTCCTCCTGCCCCCAATCCCTCCCAGCATCAGAGTCTTTTCCAATGAGTCAACTCTTTGCACGAGATGGCCAAAGTACTGGAGTTTCAGCTTTAGCATCATTCTTTCCAAAGAACACCCAGGGTTGATCTCCTTTTGAATGGACTGTTTGGATCTCCTTGCAGTCCAAGGGACTCTCAAGAGTCTTCTCCAACACCACAGTTCAAAAGCATCAATTCTTCAGTGCGCTTTCTTCACAGTCATGTTCAACTCTTTGTGGCCCCATGGACTGCAGCACGCTAGGCTTTCCTGTCCATCACCAACTCCCGGAGCGTGCTCAAACTCATGTCCATTGAGTCGGTGATGCCATCCAAACATCTTATCCTCAGTCATCCCCTTCTCCTCCCACCTTTAATCTTTCCCAGCATCAGGGTCTTTTCAAATGAGTTAGTTCTTCTCATCAGTGGCCGCAGTATTGGAGCTTCAGCTTCAACATCAGCCCTTCCAATGAATATTCAGGACTGATTTCCTTTCGGAAGGACTGATTTGATCTCCTTGCAGTCCAAGGGACTCTCAAGAGTCTTCTCCAACACCACAGTTTAAAAGCATCAATTTTTGGCACTCAGCTTTCTTTACAGTCCAACTCTCACATCCATACATGACTACTGGAAAAATCATATTTTTGACTGTACAGACTTTTGTCGGCAAAGTAATGTCTCTCCTTTTTAGTGTGCTGTCTCGGTTGGCCATAGCTTTTCTTTCAAGGAGGAAACATCTTTCAGTTTCATGGCTGCCGACACCATCTGTAGTGGTTTTAGAGCCCAAACAAAGTTTGTCATGTTTCTGTTGTCTCCCCATCTATTTGCCATGAAGTGATGGGACCAGATGCCATGATCTTAGTTTTTTTTTTTTTTTTTTTAATTTTATTGTCCTCTGTTAGTGAGTGAGTGAGTGAAGTGGCTCAGTCGTGACCAACTCTTTGCGACCCCATAGACTGTAGCCTACCAGGCTCCTCTGTCCATGGGGTTTTCCAGGCAACAGTACTGGAGTGGATTGCCATTTCCTTCTCCAGATCTTAGTTTTTTGAATGCTGAGTTTTAAGCCAACTTTTTCACTCTTCCTCTTTCCCTTTCATCAAGAGGCTCTTCAGTTCCTCTTCACTTCCATCTGGCCACTGACTTTTACAGACTCAGAGCAGTTTTTTCCAAAATGTGGAATTAAAATCACACAGTGAATGTTGAAAAGAACTTGATTCTCAGAACAGACCTATTGAATCATCTCAAGAAAGGGCATGTGAGCTTTCTTTATAATTTATGTTTTAAAATTTTGGGGTCACACTGTGGAGGCATGTGGGATCTTAGTTCCGCAACCAGGGATTGAACCCATGCCCCCTGTATTAGAAGTGCGAAGTCTTTAACCCCTGGACTGCCAGGGGAGTCCCTGAATCTGTCTTGTTGTTTTTTTTAATGAGAACTGTAGGAGATTCTGATGCGTGTCAAAGTGTGGGGGACACGTGCCTTGAGGACTAGAAAGCAGATGGGCCAGTGCCCTGGAGTGTCCTCTGGCTTTTCCCAGCCTGTTACCTACCTCCCACCCATACTTCTGTCAGGAGAGCTCTGAGCACCAGGACCCAGCTGGTTAGGGAAGGGGCTCAGCCAGTGCTGAGCACTTGATTTATTTCCTTGTTTCTCTTCCTCACAACAGCAGCTCTGAGCAGGTATCACTTGTGTCAAGTAGGGGTAAACTGCAGATTTTCTATTTTATTGTGTAAGAGCAAACTGAAATTTTAATTTATCAGTTGTTACAAACTTTCCATATATAAATGAAAAAATTTAAACATCATTATTTATGATAGATTCAGAGTTTTCCACTGATTTAATGGATTATATACTTTAAAAAATAACTTTATTGAGACATAAACCAATACCCCTAAAATTCACCCATTTATTTACCATATGTAAAATAGATGGCAAGTGGGAATTTGCTGTGTGACACAGACAGCTCAGCCTAGTGCTCTGTGACAACCTGGAGGGGTGGGATGGGGTGGGAAATGGGAGGGGAGTTCAAGAGGTGGGGGCAGAATATATGTATGCCTGTGGCTGATTAAAGTTGATGATGTAGTTTAAAATTTTTATTGTGGTAAAACTCACATAGAATAAAACATACTATATTAATCATATTTAACTGTACAGTTCAGTGGCACTAAGTACATTCACATTGCTGTGCAACTCTCACTACCATTTATCTCCCGAATTTTTCACCTTCCTGACCTGAAACTCTGTCCCCTGTAAGCACTCACTTCCCAGTCCCAATCTCCACCTCCCCATCCCCCCAGCCCCTGGCATCTACCAGTGTACTTTCTGACACTATGAATTTGACTTTTCTAAGTGTCTCATGTAAGTAGAATCAAACAATATTTGTCTGCACTTAATATATATTGGAAAGCATAAAATTCACTCATTTAAAGCACACAACTGAATGATTTTAATATATTTACAGAATTATACAACTGTCATCGCAATCTAACTTTAGAACATTTTCATCACTCCCCATACCCATTCAGTTACTCCTATTTCTCTCTTACTGGAAACCACAAGTCTCTTTCTGTTCCTGTGTACTTAGTCCTTTAGTCATGTCCTACTATCTGTCACCCCATGGACTGTAGACCACCAGGCTCCTCTGTTCATGAAATTTTTCAGGCAAGAATACTGGAGTGGGTTGCCATTTCCTAGGTACTCTGTAATTTTTAAGGAAAGCCTCTAATGTTGAATGTTTATGTTGTTTCTACATGTTTACTCTTGTTAACAAGGGTCTGCTGAATCTCTAAGATAGTACAGTTTTTTACATTTTGTCTGATTATATTCTTAAGATGAATTTCTAGAACTAGAACTTTCTTAATAAAAAGCATGTCCTTTCTGTTTATTTCCAAAGTTACAAAATGACAGAGTTGAGCATGCACTTTTCTCCTGTTTGGTATCCATAAAAAAAATACTCAGTTATATGGAGAAAATATTTTTAAAGAACAACCGTGTGTGTGTGTGAATACGGATTTTTATAGCATATGTCTATGATCTTCAAGAAATATAAAATTAAATTTATAAAAAAGTGGAAGACCAAGGACAAGCGGTCTGACATTTGCTTCAATGTTCAGCACTATTATAATAATTTTTAGCATAAAAATCATGTTGATGTATGGCAAAACCAATACAGTATTGTAAAGTAAAATAAAGTAAAATAAAAAAATAAATAAACTGAACACAGGAGTTTAAAGGCCACTAAAAGAAAAATCAGAAGTTCTTGGATCTCAAGTATCTTCAATAACTGTCGGTATAATTTATGACTATTATCCCTGCTTCCCTGAGAGCTTCTTGGCTCTGTTTCTCGAGTTCTGTGTAGCTCCACTGATCTGTTCACTTCAGCACCAGCGCCACACTGCTTTTGTGTTTGACAGAAAAAATGTTCCCTTTCTAGCATTCTTCTTGACATTGTCCAAATTAATTTAAAAAATCTTTTTATTTATTTCTTTGGCTGCGCTGGGACTTAGTTGCGGCATGTGGGATCTAGTTTCCTGAACAGGGATCCAACTGCATTGGGCGCTCGGAGTCTTAGGTCCATCTCGGAGCTGGACCACCAGGGACGTCCCTCAGGTTTATTTTTAGATGAAACTTCAAATAGTCATTGTTTCCGGGAAGTCCTGTTATGATTTTGACTTGGATAGGTTAAATAAATCTTAGATTAATTCAGGAGAATACACACATGTGCAATACTTCATCTTTATATCTAGAAATTAGTGAGTTTATCCATTTATTATTTAAAAAGAGAAATGGAGAATTGGAAAGTTAAAGTCATGTCTGACTCTTTTTGACCCCATGAACTGCCCATAGAATTCTCCAGGCAAGAATGCTGGAGTGGGTTGCCATTCCCTTCTTCAGGGGGAGAATTGGAAGGTCTTGCTCAATTCTTGTTAATATCTTAAAGCTTAGATTATTTTGCTGATAATATTGTTCACATTGTATTTTCACCAGATAACTGTTTACCTATATATAATATTTATAACAGTAATAGGCAATATTTATTGTATGTCCACTACATGCTAATACTTTGTGTTCAGCACTTTATTCCATCATTTTACCCTTACCACAATTCATTGTTTACAAGGGGAATGCTAGTGTGAAAGAGCTCAGGTAACTGGCCTAAGGTTTCACAGTGAGTGACAGAGCTCAGATAATGAGTTCCAGCATCTGAAATATTCATCTTAAGTCTTAATCACTGCACTCTGGTGGACTTACTGGGCTCACTGTTAGTTTTGAGGTCTGTTCATTCATTGCGTGATTGGCCACTTTACTGATGCTGATTTTTATTTCCAATGACATTTCAGTTGATTGTCTTAGATTTCCCCAATACATCATCCTATCAATGAAAATGATAATTTTTCCTTCTCCTTTCCAATATTTTTATTCTCTCCCTTTGTCCAGTTGTATAATAACAATTTCTTATAGTGCATAAGTGGAGAAGGCAATGGAACCCCACTCCAGTACGCTTGCCTGGAAAATCCCATGGATGGAGGAGCCTGGTGGGCTATAGTCCATGGGGTCACTAAGAGTCAGACACGACTGAGCTTCACTTTCACTTTTCACTTTCATGCATTGGAGGAGGAAATGGCAACCCACTCCAGTATTCTTGCCTGGAGAATCCCAGGGATGGCAGAGCCTGGTGGGCTGCCATCTACGGGGTCGCACAGAGTTGGACACGACTGAAGCGACTTAGTAGTAGTAGTAGTAATAGTGCATAAGAAAGAAAGAAAGTGAAGTCACTCAGTAGTGTCTGCCTCTTTGTGACCCCATGAACTGTAGCCTACCAGGCTCCTCCATCCATGGGATTTTCCAGGCAAGGGTACTGGAATGGGTTGCTATTTCCTTCTCCAGGGGATCTTCCAGACTGGGGTCGCACAGAGTTGGACACGACTGAAGCGACTTAGTAGTAGTAGTAGTAATAGTGCATAAGAAAGAAAGAAAGTGAAGTCACTCAGTAGTGTCTGCCTCTTTGTGACCCCATGAACTGTAGCCTACCAGGCTCCTCCATCCATGGGATTTTCCAGGCAAGGGTACTGGAATGGGTTGCTATTTCCTTCTCCAGGGGATCTTCCAGACGCAGGGATTGAACTCAGGTCTCCCGCATTGCAGGCAGAGGCTTTACTGTCTGAGCCACTAGGGAAGCCCTTTTTACAGTGCATAACCTGTTTTAAATATTATTTAAAAATCTGTTCATTTTTGCACAGTAGCAGTATCATTGCCAATGAGGTTTATTTGAGGCACAATTATTGCTAACTAAACATCTACTCAGTATCATGATGTACTAATCTTTAAGCACTTCAAGAATATGGTAAGATAGTAGAATTTAAAATAAGACATAGACATTATTCCTGTAATATTGAGTATGGCAGATAAGAAGTATGGCAGACCATATGACCCAGAAATCCCACTGCTGGGCATACACACCANTCCTTCCAAAGAAATCCCAAGGCTGATCTTCAGAATGGACTGGTTGAATTGCCTCACAGTCCAAGGGACTCAGAGCCCCTCAAAAATAGTCAGTCACTGTTTCTCAATCTATTTGCCATGAAGTGATGGGACTGGATGCCATGATCTTAGTTTTCTGAATGTTGAACTTTAAGCCAACATTTTCACTCTCCACTTTCACTTTCATCAAGAGGCTTTTTAGTTCCTCTTCACTTTCTGCCATAAGGTTGGTGTCATCTGTATATCTGAGGTTATTGATATTTCTCCCGGCAATCTTGATTCCAGCTTGTGCTTCATCCAGCCATGCATTTCTCATGATGTACTCTGCATATAAGTTAAATAAGCATGGTGACGATATACAGCCTTGATGTACTCCTTTACATATTGGAACCAGTCTGTTGTTTCATGTCCCGTTCTAACTGTTGCTTCCTGACCTGCATACAGGTTTCTCAAGAGGCAGGTCAGGTGGTCTGGTATTCCCATCTCTTTTAGAATATTCCACAGTTTATTGTGATACACACAGTCAAAGGCTTTGTCATAGCCAATAAAGAAGAAATAGATGTTTTTCTGGAATTCTCTTGCTTTTTTGATTATCCAGTGGATGTTGGCAATTTGATCTCTGGTTCCTCTGCCTTTTCTAAAACCAGCTTGAACAGCCTGGATTGGAGCATTTTGAGCACTCCTTTACTAGTAACGTGTGAGTCCAATTGTGTAGTAGTTTGAGCTTTCTTTGGCATTGCCTTTCTTTGGGATTGAAATGAAGACTGATCTTTTCCAGTCTTGTGGCCACTGCTAAGTTTTCCAAATTTTCTGACATTCTGAGTGCAGCACTTTCACACCATCGTCTTTTAGGATTTGAAATAGCTCAACTGGTATTTTATCACCTACTTTAGCTTTGTTCATAGTGATGTTTACTAAGGTTCACTTGACTTTATATTCCAGGATATCTGGCTCTAGATGAGTGATCACACCATTGTGATTATCTGGGTCATGAAGATCTTTTTTGTACAGTTAGCAGAAACCAAATTGGCCAAATACCTTGAGTTAGTGCTACTAACTTCCAGAATTATGAGACTCTAAAACTATATTGTTTAAGCCATCTAGTGTCTGGTATTTTGTATGGTAACCCATCTAACCAATACAGTTGCCTATAGGGAGATATCATCATAATTTTAATTGATTTTCCTAATGGCTAATGATATGAACAACTACTCATGTGCTTATTTGCCTTCAAGACAACCTCTTTAATAAAGCAACTTTGAATCATTTGCAGTGATGAGAGTCAGTGAATGATTTATTATGCTCCCTTTACCTGATATATGGGGGAGCCTTGTGGGCTGCCATCTATGGGGTCACACAGAGTCGGACACAACAGAAGCCACCTAGCAGCAGCAACAGCAGCAGGGATATTTAAACCACTTTGTTGGTAGGAATCAGTGAACTAAAATGGACTGGGATGGGTGAATTTAACTCAGATGACCATTATATCTACAACTGTGGGCAGGAATCCCTTAGAGGAATGGAGTTCACAGAGTCGGACACAACAGAAGCCACCTAGCAGCAGCAACAGCAGCAGGTATATTTAAACCACTTTGTTGGTAGGAATCAGTGAACTAAAATGGACTGGGATGGGTGAATTTAACTCAGATGACCATTATATCTACAACTGTGGGCAGGAATCCCTTAGAGGAATGGAGTAGCCATCATGGTCAACAAAAGATCCCGAAATGCAGTACTTGGACGCAATCTCAAAAATGACAGATTGATCTATGTTCGTTTCCAAGGCAAACCATTCAATATCAAGGCAATCCAAGTCTATGCCCCAACCAGTAACATGGAAGAAGCTGAAGCTGAACGGTTCTATGAAGACCTACAAGACCTTTTAGAACTAACACCCAAAAAAGATTCAAAAGAGATACAGAGATAAAGAGCAGACTTTTGAACTCTGTGGGAGAAGGTGAGGGTGGGATGATTTGAGAGAATAGCACTGAAACGTATATTACCATATGTGAAACGAATCGCCAGTCCAGGTTTGATGCACAAGACAGGGTGCATAGAGCTGGTTTACTGGAATGACCCTGAGGGATGAAATGGGGGAGGAAGGTGGGGGGGGGGATTCAGGATGGGGAACATATGTACATCCACAGCTGATTTATGTCAATGTATGGCAAAACTGCTACAATATTGTAAAGTAATTAGCCTCCAATTAAAGTAAATAAATTAATTTTTTTAAAAGTATGGCAGACGGGAGGTGGGAGGGGGGTTCATGTTTGGGAGTTCGTGTAAAAAAATAAATAAATACAAAAAAAATAAATAAAAATAAAAATAAAAAGTATGGCAGTGAAGAAGTCAATCCTAAAGGAAATCAGTCCTGAATATTCACTGGAAGGACGGATGCTGAAGCTGAAGCTCCAATACTTTGGCCACTTGATGTGAAGAACTGACTCATTGGAAAAGACCCTGATTCTGGGAAAGATTGAAGGTGGGAGGAGAAGGGGACAACAGAGGATGAGATGGTTGGATGACATCACCGACTGGATGGACATGAGTTTGAGTAAGCTCTGGGAGTTGGTGATGGGCAGGGAAGCCTGGCGTGCTGCAGTCCATGGGGTCACAAAGAGTCGGACACGACAGAGTGACTGAACTGAACTGAACTGAGAAGAAGTTGCTGGAATGACTAGAAGTTGCACATTGTCCATGTTATATGTTTATGCCTGTTATTTCTTTGTTGATAATCTGTATTAAAATATACAATTTAGTTCAAGATATTTTAATACCAAGAGAATAGTTGGTTTTGTATATGTGAATGTCCTTGTTTAATAGAAGTAACTTAGTAAACAAACGTTTGTTGGTGCTGATGTTGCAGACTGTTGGAGAAATGCATGGAGGCAACCAGAGTGGAGTCTCAGAGTTCCTCCTCCTGGGGATCTCAGAGAATCCTGAGCAGCAGTGGGTCCTGTTTTGGATGTTCTTGTTCATGTACCTGGTCACAGTGGTGGGAAATGTGCTCATCCTTCTGGCCATTGGCTCTGACTCCCGCCTGCACACTCCCATGTACTTCTTCCTGGCCAGCCTCTCCTTCACCAACCTCTTCTTCATCACCAACACAATCCTCAAGTTGCTGGTAAACCTTCAGTCTCAGAACAAAGCCATTTCATACAGAGGGTGGTGACTCAGCTCTATTTCCTGGTCTCCGTGGTGGCTCTGGACAACCTCATCCTGGCCACGATGGCATATGACCACTGTGTGGCCATCTGCCCCCTCCATTACATCACAACCATGAGCACTGGGCTCTGCATTTTGCTCCTCACCTTGTGTTGGGCCCTCTCTGTCCTCTGTGGCCTCATCCACACCCTCCTCATGACCAAGGTGACCTTCTGTGGGCCCTGGAAGATCTGCTACATCTTCTGTGAGATGTACATCCTACTGAGGCTTGCCTGCTCTAACTTTCACATCAGTCACACAGTGTTGATTGCCACAGGCTGCTTCATCTTCTTCACCCCTTTAGGGTTCATGATCACGTCCTATGTCCAGACTGTCAGAGCCATCCTCCAGATACCTTCAGCGTCTGGGAAACACAAAGCTTTTTCCACCCATGCCTCCCACTTGGCTGTGGGCTCCCTCTTCTATGGGACACTTGGTATGGTATATCTGCAGCCCTTCAAAACCTACTCCATGAAGGACTCAGTAGCCCCAGTGATGTATGCTGTGGTGACCCCCATGATGAACACTTTAATCTACAGCCTGAGGATCAAGGCCATGCATGGGGAACTGGGGAGATTCCTCTTAGGGAAAGCTTTCCAGAGGTTGACATGAGGTAATCTGGGCATTGAAGTTGAGATTGCTTCAATTCGTGTACGAGGCGTTATCCTATGGAGGATACAGGAGTGATGAGGACACACTCGTTGTTTAGTCACTAAGTCATGTCTGACCCTTTTATGACCCCATGGACTGTAGCCCGCCAGGCTCCTCTCTCCGTGGTATTTGCCAGGCAAGAATACTAGAGCGGGTCCATTTCCTTCTCCAGGGAATCTTCCCTACCCAGGGACTGAACCTGAGTCTCCTGCACTGGCAGGTGGATTCTTTATCATTGAGCCACCTGGAAGCCCCATGAGAGCATAGATCCAGCTCAAAATGAGCTCATACCTCCGTGATGAGGAAAAGACACCTATGTTTAGCCTGTGGCCCCAGAGACCTCATCAACCTTGGCAATAAATAAGGTCATTCTAACAGTAACACTAAAACTTTGCAGGATCAAAGTCTTCAACTTATCTGACCATAGGAACACAGCGCCACCATCCCAGTCTTTCATAATATACCCAGTTGTGGCCTCGAGAGGGGGCTCTCTCGCACAATCTTGGTCTTGAGCTCTGACATGCTCTAGGGGACCTGCTGCCTGTGAGCCATTTGGAGACACCTGCATTACCCCTACTGCAGGTGCCCTGGGTGAGGCTACCCATTCCCTAGGCTCTGCGTTTCACTCCTCATCTTGTGTTGGGCACTCTCTGTCCTCTATGGCCTCATCCACACCCTCCTCGTCCACATCAGTGTTGCTTTCTCAGACCTCAAAGCAATACTGACTGTGGCTTTCTCCTATTTTCCTTTTCCCTGTGGAGAGACCTCATCCCTGAGCAGCCCACCCTATCCTGTGTTATGCCAGCTCCTCACTCCATGGTCCCACCTCTCCTTGCAACCACTCTACCCTGAACTCAAAGCAAAATGTTCAAGTGAGATCAGCACATGCTCATGGACAGGACTGGTGGTGGAAGCAGAAGTGGGGGAGGTAATTGTGAGACCCTATCTCTACTTAGGTTCCACTGGCTGGAACCCACATCTCTTGTGTCTCTTGCATTGGCAGGTGGATTCTTTACCACTAGCGCCACCTGGGAAGCCCACTTCTGTCTGCAGAAAGTGAAGTGAAGTGGAAGTTGCTCAGTTGTGTCCAACTCTTTGCGACTCCTCTAGTCCATGGAATTCTCTAAGCCAGAATACTAGAGTGGGTAGCCTTTCCCATCTCCAGGGGATCTTCCCAACCAGGGGATCGGATGCAGGTCTCCCGCATTGCAGGCAGATTCTTTACCAGCTGAGCCACAAGGGAAGCCCAAGAATACTGGAGTGGGTAGCCTATCCCTTCTCTAGCAGATCTTCCAGACCCAGGAATTGAACCAGGGCTTCCTGCATTGCAGACGGATTCGTTACCAACTGAGCTGTAAGGGAAGCAGTACGTTTGTCTGCATGTGGCTGCTAAATGGTTGTTGCTAGGGCACACAAGCAGAGGACCTATTTGCTTTCTTTCTCAGTGTTTCTATATGGTTCTTTTCTAGCTCTGAGGAAGGAAGGCACCACATTTTAAGATGCCCTAGGGTCTAGGAACTGAGGCAGCCTCCAACCTCAGGCCAGCGAGGTCCTGAGGCCCTCAGTCCCCTAACCTACAAGGAACTGAGTCCTGCCAGTGACTGTGTGAACAAATGTGGAAGTTTTCCTTCCCTCAGTCAGGCCTGGACACAGTTACACCACTGGCTGATGGCTTGATCCATAGCCCTGCGAGAGGACTCAGGACAAGTATTTTTGATGAAATTTAGCATCCATATTGAGAGGTTCTGTAAGTTTAAAATATACATGATTCTAAGGACAGTATGAAAAATAAGAATGTAAAATATCTCATTTATAATTTCATAATATTGATTATATTTGTGATGATAACATTTTAGATATATGAATAAAACAAAATGAATCATTTAAATTAATTTCACTTGCTTACTTTAGCTTTAAAATGGTCCCTGCTACAGACTCAGAAACAGTCTTGTCCCCATGAGGCTTCTAAAAAATTTTAAATTATGTATATGGCTCAGATTAAGTTTCTATTGCATGACTCTGGATGATATCTTCTTCCTCCAAAAATTATTTAATTTTACATCTATTAAGCACTAAGATTAGATCACTTTTGTCCAGTCTGGACCGGAGCTGATTCAAAGCTGAGTTTCATTGTTTGTGAAGGTTGGCCATTTACGATTTCCTAATAAACAATCCAGCCCTCCAAAAGAGGGCTGCTGCTGCTGCTAAGTCGCTTTAGTCGTGTCCGACTCTGTGCGACCCCATAGATGGCAGCCCATCAGGCTCCCTCATCCCTGGGGTTCTCCAGGCAAGAACATTGGAGTGGATTGTCATTCCCTTCTCCAATGCATGAAAGTGAAAGTGAAGTCACTCAGTCGTGTCTGACTTTCAGCAACCCCATGGACTGCAGCCTACCAGGCTCCTCCATCCATGGGATTTTTCCAGGCAAGAGTACTGGAGTGGGTCGCCATTGCCTCCTCCAGAAAAGAGAGCAAAAGCTGTCAAAATGCACTTCTTAAAGAAGAAATACAACTAGCCACTTAATATGTGAAAAGATATCCAACTGCAGTTTTAACTGGAATTAAAGATCCAAATAAAAAGACTGCCATTTCTCAACCTTCAGTTTGTAAAACTTAAAGGTATTTATTTATAACAACCCTTTATGAAAGGGACGTGGTAAGCAGACACTGTCATAACTTAGTCGATGTACAAATTAGTGCTGAGTGTCACGGGGCAGATAGAGTGGTGGAAGTGGTGTTGGTAAAGTTCTCAGAATGTCTTCTGGGTTCATCCGCACGAAAAAGTTCACCAGGAAAATTATATCAAAGGTCATTTAATGTGAAGAACCCGGTAGAGATGATCTCATCCCAGTTCTTTATGGAGCAAGTCCAGCCATAGAGAAGCACTTTCTAAGGTCATAGAGCGGTGGTTACAGCCCACACTCATGGTTGTCATTCTCAAGAATTTTTCCCATTGAGAGAAGCTCATTCTCTTTAACCCCAAAGTGTCTGGAGACCCAAGAGTATCAGGAAAGAGACCGATTCTATCTGTGTTCTTTAGACTGTCACCAGGCTCTGCACCCAGAGGCAAGGAGGCTGTTGATTTCAACGGCCCAGTGTGGTTATGGAGGATGAAGCCTCAGCACACACATCTTCCCTCGCTCTTCTCCATCTGTCAGTCCTGCCCTCTGTCTTTCTAGGATCATCTCCTAGCCAGAGGAAGCAGAAGAGGAATACCTAAACTGCCTTATATCATTACACCTTCATCAAAACAAACTTTTCTTTTCCTGGTTAGAGGGGTGGGGCCCAACAGTAACATTAAAGGTGCTAGTTATTCCATGGCCATATGCTAATAGGAAGTGATTCTATAGATGAATTTTATTCTTATCTCCTCTCCTATTCATTCTTCATTTTCTCTACACCCATCCTTGACCTCATCAGCATTCCTTAGTCATCTAGTTTGATACCCTTAATTCTCTCATCCTTTCTCATCTCCCATCCTCTCATGTCCTTTTCCTAATTTCCATTTTTCCTGCTTATTTCTTTTGCTCACCATCCTGTCCCATCCCTCCACGTATCCTCATTTTCATCTTCAGTCCTCCACTCCCAAGTCTTTCCTACTTCTCACTCTCATACCTTTTCTTCCTGTCTTTATCTCAGCCTATCCTTCCAGTTTCTTGACTCCAAGAAGAGATTACAAAGAAGACAAGCTCCAGGTGTAGCCATGGACAGTTATGGGAATGATAAAGCAGAGAAACATCAGAATTACCAGGACAGGGTAAGCAGTCTTTCCAAGGGAGGATGAAAAAAGGTTACAAATCAATAATGGATGAACTGAATGCTGCATGAACATCAAGATGAGGAAATTCATCAGCTGTACTGATGTGTTAAGAGAAAGTTAGAGGTATCACTCCTAAAGACTACATTTATGGATATTTTTTGAGTTAGGAGGTTTGGGAGAGAAAAGCAAGACTTTTGAGAAGGTTATTTTGGTTATTCTACATGGAAAATTCTAAGGAAATTATAGTACAAATGCCTCTTTCAAAGACTTTATCATTTATATGAGGAAGGAGACATCAAATAAGAGAGAAAGACAGTAGAGGATGGCAATAGAATGTTCCTTTCTTGATCTTAAGATATATCACAAATACTTTAATATAGTTTTTATTTAGTGGGCGCTTTCTTTCTGTAGACCCAACCTGTGCTCTAGACATACTCTGAGATTCTTGTGTGTGAAAAAAAGGAAGTAATTTTCTGGGAGGCAAAAGGCTAATAATAAAGTAGAATAATCCTTGGCACTGAGCCCACAACTTAGGACAGCATTCTGCACCCTGATCTAGAGGGAATCTCACATACCCACATGAAGAAAATTGATATTATTGGTTACTTGGGCTGTGGTTAACCAAATAACCCTTCCCTGTTAGGACATTGCTACCCAAGACCTACCAGACCTCCAAGTCCTCAACTCTACCTGGAAAGTGAGCACAGCCAAAAACAAAGTAGCAACTTGCTCTGGGAACTTTCTCGGCAGAACCTAACTTCATATCCCCCTATTGTGTTTGTTTTTTCTCTACTGCACATATCACTATGTGTTCTACCATATAGGATGCTTGTTTTTACTTGATGCTGTTGTCTCCCTTCATTAGAATATGAGTTGTGTGAGTGCTCAGACTTCTATTTTGTTCATTAGTGCCCTGGGAGAATGTCTAGGCCACAGAAGAATTCAGTAAATACCTTTTGTATAAATAAATGAATGAATTCTGTAGGGTTTCTTTGCAAAACAAGCACACAACACAAATCTTCAGGCAGCAGAGCTAGGAAAATGGTTAGGAACCATTTTTCCAGGTTACTGCCCTCATGGAAAATTTTCCCCAATCCAGAAAAGGCTGGAAAGGAAGGACCCTACCACTCCTCATGTCAGTGACCGCCTTCCTACAAGTACCCGCCACAGGGCACCCTGAACGTCAGGGTTTCTAAGGCTGTAGATAAGTGGGTTCAGCATGGGGTTGATAACTGTGTTGAAAACTCCAACTCCCTTATCCTTGTCTGAAGCCTCCTCTGAACCCAGGCGCATGTAGTTGAAGATACCGGTCCCATAGAAGAGGCAGACCACAGTGAGGTGGGAGCCACACGTGGAGAAGGCTTTCTTCCTGCCCTCGGCTGAGCGGATTCGTAGAACCGCAGCAGCCACATGGATGTAGGAGATGATGATGAGAACCACAGGTGTACCTGCCATTATGAAACCCACGCCAAAGAGCAGCAGTTCATTGAGCTGGGTGCTGGAGCAGGAGAGCTGGAAGAGCTGTGGGAGGTCACAGTAGAAGTGGTTGACCTCGTTGGGACCACAGAAGTTAAGGGTGGTTAGGGCAATAGTGTGAATCAGGGCATTGGTGATGGCACAAGCCCAGGACACAGCCACTAGTATCCTCTGAACCGTCGGGCTCATGCGAGTGCTGTAGGTGAGAGGTCGGCAGATGGCCAAGAATCGATCATAGGCCATGGCTGTCAACAGGAAGCAGTCCATCCCAGCCAGAAGGTGGAAGAAGAAGAGCTGGGAGAGGCAGGCTGCATAGGGAACTGTGCGCTTGTGGGACCGGGGATGAGCCAACATGGCAGGAACAGTGACGGTGATGCACCCAATGTCCAGCGCCGATAGATTCCCCAGGAAAAAGTACATGGGGGTGTGGAGTTTGGGTTCCACCAAGATGGCTGCCAGGATGCTGAGGTTGCCCCCGACAGTGACCAAGTAGGCAAAGAGGAAGAGTACGAAGACCATAGGCTGTAGGTTTTCTGCTTCCACTAAGCCCAGTAAAATAAATTCAGTTACAGCTGTCCTGTTGGTTCTAGCTTCTGGCTGCATGAGTCTCTGTAAGGAGATGTCACAAGAGTGGAAGTTTCAATCTACTTAATGTACTTATTCAACATAAATATTTTAAACCATATATGTTCAGAGCCCCATGGTAAGTTCCTAGCTGTCCGGGTGATGGTTTTCCCACTCCCCAGGGTCACTTACACCTCACTCACTGACTCCCTTCATCCCTCCATGTCTTTACCCTACTCTTGGCTGAGATGCCCCAAACCACCAGAGCTTTGTCCCTCCCATCTTCTCCCAGTTGAAAAATGTTAGAATACTTGGGAAAATAAATTCAGATAAAAGCAAACTTCCTCTTTGAATACAGTGAGACTAAAATGTAAATCCCCCAATTTACTCTGTGGGATCAGCCCAAACCAACAAACAGATTTCAAAATAGAAAAATTAATGGTATTTGGAGAGAAATATCTAGAAAGCATTTGAAAACACAATCTAGGTTCCAAGACTCCTAGAAACAATGACAATCAAGCCAAGGTATAGCAAGAGTCAGAAAGAAGATACCCATGACTGTGGCTATCAGGAGCTCCAGCCCTTTCTCCAAAGTGGGGGACATAGTCCAAAGAATAAAATAAAAAATCTTTATGTCAATAAATTGCTAGTATTATTTGCTAGTATTGTTGCTAATTAAGCCCTTACACGAGACTTTGAATAATGGCTTATTTTAAAATAATTTCTTTTCATAATATCAGTTACTTGCTTCTGGAATCAAAATTTTAAGCATGACCTGTGGATTGGTTGCTCCTAGATGCAGTTAGTTTTCTGCACAGCAAGTTGCATCTTCCACTTGCCCTTGTTTCAGGCATGGTAGACTGACCAGTAGCTCTAACGGCATGTGTGCATGCTCTGTAGTGTCCAACTCTTTGTGACCTCTTGAATTGTAGCCAGCCCAAGTGAAAGAGGAGAGTGAAAAAGTTGGCTTAAAGCTCAACATTCAGAAAATGAAGATCATGGCATCCAGTCCCATCACTTCATGGGAAATAGATGGGGAAACAGTGGAAACAGTGTCAGACTTT
>SJYX01015747.1:169324-194135 GCA_006410675.1 Oreotragus oreotragus
AAAAAAAAAAAAAAATCCAAAAGCTCAGGGAGATAGAGAAGGTTCCGGACCATTTGTCCCAATTACTGGCCCCAGAGAATTTTTCCTTTAGTCCAAAAAGAGAAAGGGAGAAATTGACACAAGACCTCATCACACCAGTGACCACCTCCCCTTGATCACCCGCCAGAGGGCACCCTGAACATCAGGGTTCCTGAGGCTGTAGATGATTGGATTCAGCATGGGGTTGGCTACAGTGTTAAAAATTCCAACAGCTTTATCCTTGTCTGAAAGCTTGGTTGAACCTAGTCGCATGTAGTTAAAGATACCTGAACCATAGAATATGGCAACCACAGTGAGATGGGAGCCACACGTGGAGAAGGCTTTCTTCCTGCCCTCTGCTGAGCGAATTCCTAGAACCGCAGCTGCCACGTGGATGTAGGAGGTAACAACAAGAGCCACGGGGGTACCTGCCATTATGAAACCCACACCAAAGAGCAGCAGCTCGTTGAGCTGGGTGCTGGAGCAGGAGAGCTGGAAGAGCTGCGGGAGGTCACAGTAGAAGTGGTTGATCACACTGGGACCACAGAAGTTGAGCGTGGATATGGCTACAGTGTGGGTCAGTGCATTTGAGAAGGCGCAAGCCCAGGACACAGCCACCAGTATCCTCTGGACTGTCGGGCTCATGCGGGTGCTGTAAGTGAGGGGTCGGCAGATGGCCAGGAATCGGTCATAGGCCATGGCTGTCAACAAGAAGCAGTCCACCCCAACCAGGAGGTGGAAGAAGAAAAGCTGTGTGAGGCAGNGGGGGTACCTGCCATTATGAAACCCAGACCAAAGAGCAGCAGCTCGTTGAGCTGGGTGCTGGAGCAGGAGAGCTGGAAGAGCTGCGGGAGGTCACAGTAGAAGTGGTTGATCACACTGGGACCACAGAAGTTGAGCGTGGATATGGCTACAGTGTGGGTCAGTGCATTTGAGAAGGCGCAAGCCCAGGACACAGCCACCAGTATCCTCTGGACTGTCGGGCTCATGCGGGTGCTGTAAGTGAGGGGTCGGCAGATGGCCAGGAATCGGTCATAGGCCATGGCTGTCAACAAGAAGCAGTCCACCCCAACCAGGAGGTGGAAGAAGAAAAGCTGTGTGAGGCAGGCTGCAAAGGGAACTGTGCGCTTGTGGGACAAGAGATGACCCAGCATCGAGGGAACGGTGACGGTGATGCACCCAATGTCCAGCACTGATAGGTTCCCCAGGAAGAAGTACATGGGGGTGTGGAGTTTGGGCTCCCCCAAGATGGCTGCCAGAATGCTGAGGTTGCCCCCGACAGTGACAAGGTAGGCAAGGAGGAAGAGTACAAAGACAGCTGGCCGCAGCCCTGGCGTCTCCACCAAACCCAGCAGGATGAATTCAGTAACAGCTGTTCCGTTGGCCCCAGGTTTTGGCTGCATTAGTTCCTGCAAGGAAATATCCAAGAAGATAAGGAATAATTCCTCTCGATATATTCAAAAAGAAGAAATAGACTTCTTCCTATGTCCTGAGCCCTCTACTAAGTTCTCCCTTTCCAAGTAAGGACTTTCCCACCATCCAGTCCACACCACACTTGTTAACTCACTGCATTTGCTACAACATTCTCAGCTACATGGGAATCCTTTCACCATGTAAACATATATCAAATGATCATGTTATACTCTGACAGTTTTGCTTGTTGATTATTCCTGTATTAGGCTAAAAAAGTAGCATTTTATAAGCTTAAAAAACTGAAAAGTCAAGCAATAGACCTAAACTAATATAGGAACTTAGTATATAATAAAAGCAGCATCTTAAAGGAATAGGAACAAGGATTATTCAATAAGTGCTTATGAGGGCAATAATATAGCTATGTTGGAAAACTATAAGTCATAATTATATATTTTGCATATATTTTGCAAAAATAAATTCTAAATGGATCAAAGTTTTAAGTGAAGTATTGAACCACAAAGTTATTGGGGAAATGGAGAATTTAATAGTAGTAGTGCAAGGATAACTCAAAATATAGACAAAATTTTAATAATCAAAAGTAACATCTTAATTATTTTAAAATTCTGGCCAACTGGCTAAATGGACCCACTTCTTCCCAAAGCCCATTCTCTGCATGCTTCTAGATTAAGGTTGGCCACAAGGGGAATTTGCATAATATCTGTAAGGCAGAAGTGAAAAGGAAAAAGGACGATTTGGCAACATCTTTCAAATTATAAATGTATTTTTCTTTTTACCTGACAATTCCATGTCTGGAAATTTATCCAACAGATATATGGTCACACAGCAATGATGTCTGTGTGAGCTTATTTGTTGCAGCATTGTTTGTAATAGCAAATAATTAGAAATAATCTATCTGTTCATTATTAAAGGGCTTACTAAGTTAATTATGGAATATTTTTCCAAAGGAATATTATGCAGCTGTAGGAAAATAGCTTTACCTGTGCTGATTGAAAGATATCAAAGTAGTATTATTAAATATAAAGTACAGCTTGTAGAATACATATACCATATACTATGCTTTGTTTACTGTGTGGCAGAAACCAACACAACATTTAAAGCAATTATCCTTCAACTAAAAATTAAAATTAAAAAAACCCCACCACTCTGTGAATATGAATTGAATTGTATGCTTTAACCAGGTGAAGTGTATGCTCAGTCACTAAGTTGTGCTCGACTCTTTGTGGTCTCATGGACTGTAGCCTGCCAGGGTCCTCAGTTCATGGAATTTTCCAGGCAAGAATACTGGAGTAGGTTGCCATTTCCTTCTCCAGGGGATTTTCCCAACCCAGGGGTTGAACTGACAGAATTCCCTTGGAAGCATTCCCTGCTAATGATTACAAGGAGACTTACCCCGGGCTACAACAGTGCATAGTTTTAAGTACTTTGCATGTGGTTAACTCATTTATTCCTCACAACCTCCCTATGAAACAGATACCATTTTAATCTGCATTTTACAGAAAGAACATGAGTCACATATAGCAAGTGGCTGAAGGCAAGGTCTTAACTAGGATATGCTGACTTTTAACCTGTTCTTAACATTTACACATACCATCAGGACACCTCAAGGATCATAAAGCCATGTCCTTCTCCTGCAACTCTCTCTCAATGTATTTCTTTCTTTTTTTTTTTTCTCTCAATGTATTTCTGACCCATTCTTATGACTCAAAGGCTTACTCTCATACTCATGATAGCTGTGCCTTTGTAAATCACAGTCTTGCCTTGTAGGCTGCAGTAGCTCAACTCCAAATAAGTGCCTTGGATGGATCATGGCCACGGTCAGCAGCTGCCCCCTGATTTCCCTTTTTATTTAAACCATGTCTTAAGATTGCAAACTCTGTGAGTTCCTAGATTCCCACCTTTGCTGATGCTATTTTCTCTGTATTGAATGTCTTTCTTCCAATGTCATATGTTCAAAATCTTCACAATTCAGCTCAAATGCTGCCTTCCTTCAGAGACGCTGCCCTGATCTGTGCCCATTTTAAAGTGATACTTACATCTTCGACATTCCCATTACATTTTAATTGTATTCTACGTGGCACTAAACATTGTGCCTTCAGTACAGTCATTTAGTGATTTAGTCATTTAGTAATTTAAGGATGAGATTCATGGCTGACTCAGCCTTAAGAACTACATGCATAAACTCATTGTAATTATGCATCATTTTGTAAATAAATGAATAGCCGCACTGGTTGACAAAGAGGTTTTCTGGCCAAAAGGACCTCATTGTGGGCTAAGGTGGTGAGGAAAGGATTTGCGGACAAGTGTGAATTGTGCTAGACATGATTTGGAGGAAGTCAAGTCGAGTGAAAGGCACAGGGTGACTGCTGTAGGGATAGAGTTGATTTCTCCATTTGTCTTGATAAGCATGCAGGGGTTGTAGCATCCATGCATTTACAGATAGCTCTTTGTATGAACTTCCCACATATTTTCTACAATCAAAAGAGGGACTCTTCCAAAACAAGTAAGTCATGAGCCAGAATCCTATGCTCTTCTAGTAGCATCTCTCCATTCCTCAATTAACAAGGAACAAAACTTACAGTCTCCTAAATTCTGGTTGTTCACCAGATTAGCCGTCCAGGGCTTCAGTGGCTGATGAAATCACAGGTGTAATCTATTAATGAGGTGACCCTTCTAGATCACCATTCTTGGAGATCCGTATGAGTCCTGGGCTTCCCTCATTATGCTGTGACCACACCCTGCTCTGAAATTCCAGTAGGTCCTTCATGCTATAGGGTTGGTCTCAGGGATCTGGTCAAGTTGCCCAGTAAGGACTGAGTTCTGGGCAGGGACTTGAACACTGAATAAAATCAGAAAACAAGCTTTATCTTATAAAGAAGGAAGAATTGGTAACGGTGCCTGGAAGTGAAACCTCAAGTTTTGGATCATAGTCCCAGCTTTTCCACTCACCTGATATGTCATCCTGTGCAAGTCTCTTTATTTTTGCTTTTGAGACCTTGGTTGCTGCATCTGTAAAACCAGGAAGCCTGACTTAGTGACCACTGAAATCCTTTCTCTGTTACATGGGAGCAGACGGAGGGTCATGTAAGAAGTCACTTTGCTATGGCACAGAGGCCAGCGAGGTTCCATGGAAAGGGCTGTAAAAAGGGGATGAGAATCTGTATAAACTCAGTCCTCTGCTACTTTGGGGGAAGGAAAGGGGCCATATATACAGAAATGAGATAAAGAGAGGCTGAGGCCATCTCTGTCATGGGACTTCTCCACCATGGTGTTGTCCCCTGGAGACCTTGAAATTAGCCCAGGAAGGGGAAGGAGGCAACGGGGAGAGCTAAGGACGGGTACACAATACAAGCCCTAAAAAATACTGCAGTGGCAAATCAGTGGTGCCTCATGATTCTGTTGACTTAGAATTTTTTCAAACATCTTCATTGCCATCCCTCATATTAATTTATGGAGCTGGTTAGGGCAGCTCTCCTAATAACTCTGTTTAACAGATGGGGACGTAAGTCATGAGGGAACTAGAGGCAGAGCCAGGATTGAATCTGGGGTCCCAGGTTGGAAGTTTTGCTTTCCCAGATGTCTGGTCCAAACAGAACCTTGCAGGTATAGACCAGCTGACTCCTGAACCCCGCAATGAGGAATAAATCCAAGAAAGGAGCCAAAGGCTCCTTTTCCAACTTCAAATTTGTAACAAATCTTCAGAAAGAAAATACATTCCCACCTGGGGCTTATTAACAAGGGACACACACTCTTGGGGATTCTATAATGATCCTGAGGGTGGTAGAAGCTGAGGATCCCGCTGGGAAGTTGCCCACCACCTAATTTTCTGGGCCAAGTCTTTAGAAAATGAGAGTCTACTGTTAGAGATGACAGGGATTGAAAATTGAAGAGGCTGTGTAATGCAACCCCTGGATTCTCATGTCCTCAATTACACCAGAACCCATATGACAGCACACTCTCTGTAGGAGCCTGCTGGACTTTGTAAAGGAATAGACCTGCTCATCCAGTTGCGAACAGCTACTGAACCCCATTGAACCCCAGTTTTCCTATTTGGAAAATGGGTATTATTCTCTCTCAAGGTTGCTGGGAAAATTAAACAAAGTGACACACATAAAGTTCCTATTAAGAGACCACTGATGATGTTAGTAGCATAATAATAACATTTAATACACTGTGTACATGACACTACACCATGAGCTTTATGTACACGGAATCTCAACCAACTCTTCCAACAATCTTATGAGATAAAAATTGCAAAATTTTTTGTTCTGGTTCTGTGAAAAGTGCCATTGGTAATTTGACAGGGATTGCATTGAATCTGTAGACTGCCTTGGATAGTACAATCACTTTTACAATATCGATTCTTCCAATCCAAGAACAACAAGTGCACCTTACCCCAGGGCCCCGGCTTCTCTCCCACCCTGAGTGTCAGCCCACCAGACCTGGCGCCAAGAGGGATCCCCTCTGCTATAGCTTCCCACTATGGGCAAAATGAAACAGGAGGCTACCTGCAGCCTTTGCACCCAGGACCCTGATAGGCTGCTATGGTCACCTACAGGGCTCCCGCAGTTTTGGCTACCAAAGACCTCCACCGTTTTTGCCGACATTGACTTCAGTAGGACAAGCAATGCCAACTAATGTGCTTCTGCACAGCAAAGGAAGTAATCAATCAAAGGCAACCTACAGATTGGGAGAAAATGTTTGCAAACCCATATTTGGTGGCTTCCCAGATGGCTCTGTGGGTAAAGAATCCGCCTGCAATGCAGGAGACACGGGAGATGAGAGCTCACTTCTTTGGTCAGGAAGATCCCCTGGAGACAGAAATGGCCACCCACTCCAGTATTATTGCCTGGAGAATTCCACTGACAGAGGAGCTTGGTGGGCTGTAGTCCATGGGGGTCACAAAGAGTCAGACACTACTGAGCAACTAAGCCCATGTATCTGATAAAAGGTTAACACCCCAAATCTATAAAGATCGCATACAACACAGTACTAAGTAAAAGCAAAAAGTCCAATTTTGAAAATGGGCCACAGACCTGAATAGAAACATTTTTCCAGAGAAGATATCCAGATGACCAACAAGTGTGTGAAAAGGTGTTCAACATCACTAGTCATCAGGGAACTGCAAGTCAAAACCACAGTGGTGTCACGTCATACCTGTTAGTATGGCTACTGTCAAAAAGACAAGAAATAACAAACGCTGGTGAGGATGTGAGAGAAGGGAGCCCTCACACACTGTTGGTGAGAATATAAGTTGGTATAGCCATATGGAAAACAGTATGGAGTTTCCTCAAAAACTTAAAAATAGAACTGCCATATGGTCCATGGATTCTCCAGGCAAGAATCCTGGAGTGGGCTGCCATTTCCTTCTTCAGGGGATCTTCCCCAGCCAGGAATCGAACCTGAGTCTCTTACGTCTCCTGCATTGGCCGGCAGGTTCCTTACCACTGGCGCCACCTGGGAAGCCCAGTCACACACACACAAAGGAAATGAAATCACTAGTAAAGAGACATCTACGCTCCCATGTTCACTGCAGCATTGCTCATGATAGTCAAGACATGGAGGCAACCTAAATGTTCTTCAGCAGATAATTGGATAAAGAAGATGTACACGAGGAGTAGCATTCCACCGCGAAAAGGAAGGAATGCCTGTCACTGTGACAAAATGGGTGGAATTTGAGGGCAAGCTCGACTGTCCATGGACTTCTCCAGGCAAGGGAATGGCAACCCACTCCCACTCCTCTCCAGGAGTGAGTCGCCATTCCCTTCTCCAGGGGATCTCCAGGGGATCTTCCCAACCTGCATGGGCAGGCAGATTCTTTACCACTAGTGCTACCTGGGAAGTCCTAATTAATCTCATTTAACCTTAATTACTTTCTAAAGACCTTATCACCAGATACAGTCACATTGGGAGTTTTAGGGCTTCAACAGATGAATTTTGGTGAGACATAATTCAGTCCACATCATGGATATTAAACCTTTGAAAATATATTCAATTTAATGTGAACATCAAAGAGATGAATATTGAAACACTCATTGGTAATTTTCAACCTTTATATTGTGAAAAATTAGAAGCATTTATTAATAGCAGTTGAAAAAATTATGAGGATGAAGTGATTTCACTCACTATTGGAATAACAGAATAGTGCAAATATTTTGTAGAATAAGAGTGAAATACATAGAAAAAATCTAAAATTTTATTTCACTCAACTCAGGAATTTTAATTAGAACCTATAGAATGTTAGAGGATAATAGAAACTCATCTCTGAAGAACAGTTTTTACATCATTGGTTGTAAGTGCAGTAAATCTAGAAACAATCTAAACTCCATCAAAAGGAATATGGTTAAGCAAATTATGATTAGCTCATAAATTAACATTAGGCAGTCATTAAAATGGATTAAGTAAGTTTCAGATATTTAGCATGTAGAAAAGTCTACCGTGTAATATGTAAACATAAAACATGGCATATACGCCTCTATTGATATGAATATACATNTAATTTATGGAGCTGGTTAGGGCAGCTCTCCTAATAACTCTGTTTAACAGATGGGGACGTAAGTCATGAGGGAACTAGAGGCAGAGCCAGGATTGAATCTGGGGTCCCAGGTTGGAAGTTTTGCTTTCCCAGATGTCTGGTCCAAACAGAACCTTGCAGGTATAGACCAGCTGACTCCTGAACCCCGCAATGAGGAATAAATCCAAGAAAGGAGCCAAAGGCTCCTTTTCCAACTTCAAATTTGTAACAAATCTTCAGAAAGAAAATACATTCCCACCTGGGGCTTATTAACAAGGGACACACACTCTTGGGGATTCTATAATGATCCTGAGGGTGGTAGAAGCTGAGGATCCCGCTGGGAAGTTGCCCACCACCTAATTTTCTGGGCCAAGTCTTTAGAAAATGAGAGTCTACTGTTAGAGATGACAGGGATTGAAAATTGAAGAGGCTGTGTAATGCAACCCCTGGATTCTCATGTCCTCAATTACACCAGAACCCATATGACAGCACACTCTCTGTAGGAGCCTGCTGGACTTTGTAAAGGAATAGACCTGCTCATCCAGTTGCGAACAGCTACTGAACCCCATTGAACCCCAGTTTTCCTATTTGGAAAATGGGTATTATTCTCTCTCAAGGTTGCTGGGAAAATTAAACAAAGTGACACACATAAAGTTCCTATTAAGAGACCACTGATTATGTTAGTAGCATAATAATAACATTTAATACACTGTGTACATGACACTACACCATGAGCTTTATGTACACGGAATCTCAACCAACTCTTCCAACAATCTTATGAGATAAAAATTGCAAAATTTTTTGTTCTGGTTCTGTGAAAAGTGCCATTGGTAATTTGACAGGGATTGCATTGAATCTGTAGACTGCCTTGGATAGTACAATCACTTTTACAATATCGATTCTTCCAATCCAAGAACAACAAGTGCACCTTACCCCAGGGCCCCGGCTTCTCTCCCACCCTGAGTGTCAGCCCACCAGACCTGGCGCCAAGAGGGATCCCCTCTGCTATAGCTTCCCACTATGGGCAAAATGAAACAGGAGGCTACCTGCAGCCTTTGCACCCAGGACCCTGATAGGCTACTATGGTCACCTACAGGGCTCCCGCAGTTTTGGCTACCAAAGACCTCCACCGTTTTTGCCGACATTGACTTCAGTAGGACAAGCAATGCCAACTAATGTGCTTCTGCACAGCAAAGGAAGTAATCAATCAAAGGCAACCTACAGATTGGGAGAAAATGTTTGCAAACCCATATTTGGTGGCTTCCCAGATGGCTCTGTGGGTAAAGAATCCGCCTGCAATGCAGGAGACACGGGAGATGAGAGCTCACTTCTTTGGTCAGGAAGATCCCCTGGAGACAGAAATGGCCACCCACTCCAGTATTATTGCCTGGAGAATTCCACTGACAGAGGAGCTTGGTGGGCTGTAGTCCATGGGGGTCACAAAGAGTCAGACACTACTGAGCAACTAAGCCCATGTATCTGATAAAAGGTTAACACCCCAAATCTATAAAGATCGCATACAACACAGTACTAAGTAAAAGCAAAAAGTCCAATTTTGAAAATGGGCCACAGACCTGAATAGAAACATTTTTCCAGAGAAGATATCCAGATGACCAACAAGTGTGTGAAAAGGTGTTCAACATCACTAGTCATCAGGGAACTGCAAGTCAAAACCACAGTGGTGTCACGTCATACCTGTTAGTATGGCTACTGTCAAAAAGACAAGAAATAACAAACGCTGGTGAGGATGTGAGAGAAGGGAGCCCTCACACACTGTTGGTGAGAATATAAGTTGGTATAGCCATATGGAAAACAGTATGGAGTTTCCTCAAAAACTTAAAAATAGAACTGCCATATGGTCCATGGATTCTCCAGGCAAGAATCCTGGAGTGGGCTGCCATTTCCTTCTTCAGGGGATCTTCCCCAGCCAGGAATCGAACCTGAGTCTCTTACGTCTCCTGCATTGGCCGGCAGGTTCCTTACCACTGGCGCCACCTGGGAAGCCCAGTCACACACACACAAAGGAAATGAAATCACTAGTAAAGAGACATCTACGCTCCCATGTTCACTGCAGCATTGCTCATGATAGTCAAGACATGGAGGCAACCTAAATGTTCTTCAGCAGATAATTGGATAAAGAAGATGTACACGAGGAGTAGCATTCCACCGCGAAAAGGAAGGAATGCCTGTCACTGTGACAAAATGGGTGGAATTTGAGGGCAAGCTCGACTGTCCATGGACTTCTCCAGGCAAGGGAATGGCAACCCACTCCCACTCCTCTCCAGGAGTGAGTCGCCATTCCCTTCTCCAGGGGATCTCCAGGGGATCTTCCCAACCTGCATGGGCAGGCAGATTCTTTACCACTAGTGCTACCTGGGAAGTCCTAATTAATCTCATTTAACCTTAATTACTTTCTAAAGACCTTATCACCAGATACAGTCACATTGGGAGTTTTAGGGCTTCAACAGATGAATTTTGGTGAGACATAATTCAGTCCACATCATGGATATTAAACCTTTGAAAATATATTCAATTTAATGTGAACATCAAAGAGATGAATATTGAAACACTCATTGGTAATTTTCAACCTTTATATTGTGAAAAATTAGAAGCATTTATTAATAGCAGTTGAAAAAATTATGAGGATGAAGTGATTTCACTCACTATTGGAATAACAGAATAGTGCAAATATTTTGTAGAATAAGAGTGAAATACATAGAAAAAATCTAAAATTTTATTTCACTCAACTCAGGAATTTTAATTAGAACCTATAGAATGTTAGAGGATAATAGAAACTCATCTCTGAAGAACAGTTTTTACATCATTGGTTGTAAGTGCAGTAAATCTAGAAACAATCTAAACTCCATCAAAAGGAATATGGTTAAGCAAATTATGATTAGCTCATAAACTAACATTAGGCAGTCATTAAAATGGATTAAGTAAGTTTTCAGATATTTAGCATGTAGAAAAGTCTACCGTGTAATATGTAAACATAAAACATGGCATATATGCCTCTATTGATATGAATATACATAAATATGTTTATGTTTATATAAAAATACATAAATATATTTATGAATCTATAAAACTAAAAAGGTAAGTACCAAATTCTTAACAGTAGTTTCTTCTGGAAAACTGCATTATGAAGAGTGAGGACAAAGAGGATAAAGGTTATGATTTTACACTCATAAAATTTTGTTTTCATTTCTATAAACGTGATTTCTAAGAAAAATTTTAAATCAATGGATATTTCTATTTTAGAAAAATAGAAAGAAATGCCAAAGGAAATATAAATTCTCCACTGTTAAAACCCCTAGAATCTTGAAGTATAGGTAGGGTGCTGGAAATCAGGGTCTCAAATTATACTGTACTAGATCTGGATCCTTGTGTAAAAGCAGGTTAGGAATGCTGTTTTCAGAACAAGCCTGACAGGAGGATGTGCTAATACTTGGCACCAGGCTGTGACTTTCCATATTCTAGTCTAGATAGAATCTCTGCTGGAGTATTTTGGGGAACCCCAGCAGGAAAAAACTAAAGGTTCTTCCTATAGGGTCATGAGCCTTCCAGAATATAGAACTACCTGGGTTCCATGTCCATCCGGAGTGTGAAGGGTAGCTAGGACCAAATGACAACTAGTCAAGGGCTCTGGTCTACAGAACCTACGCATCTATCATCAGCCCGAACCTCCTTGAGGAACAAGAAGCCTCGCTTCCTAACAAAAGTCAACTTGCTCAAGATCTAGGAAGGACAGGGACACTAGCTACGGTTTCCCCCTCTTGAGGCATCCCTCATGCAAAGGGCCGCTTCCCCGTGAGCACCCTCCTTAGGGCGCCCTGCACATCAGGGTTCCGGAGGCTGTAGATGAGTGGGTTCAGCATGGGACTGATGATGGTGTTGAGGATGCCAATCCCCTTGTCCTTGTCTGAAGCCTCCACTGAGCCCAGCCGCATCATCCCTCATGCAAAGGGCCGCTTCCCCGTGAGCACCCTCCTTAGGGCGCCCTGCACATCAGGGTTCCGGAGGCTGTAGATGAGTGGGTTCAGCATGGGACTGATGATGGTGTTGAGGATGCCAATCCCCTTGTCCTTGTCTGAAGCCTCCACTGAGCCCAGCCGCATGTAGCTGAAGACGCCTGTGCCATAGAAGATGCCCACCACAGTGAGGTGGGAGCCACACGTGGAGAAGGCTTTCTTCCTGCCCTCTGCTGAGCGGATCCGCAGGACTGCAGCTGCCACATGGATGTAGGAGGTGACAATGAGAATCACAGGTGCACCTGCCATGAGGACACCCAGACCAAAGAGCAGCAGCTCGTTGAGCTGGGTGCTGGAGCAGGAGAGCTGGAAGAGCTGCGGGAGGTCACAGTAGAAGTGGTTGATCACACTGGGACCACAGAAGTTGAGCGTGGATATGGCTACAGTGTGGGTCAGTGCATTTGAGAAGGCGCAAGCCCAGGACACAGCCACCAGTATCCTCTGGACTGTCGGGCTCATGCGGGTGCTGTAAGTGAGGGGTCGACAGATGGCCAGGAATCGGTCATAGGCCATGGCTGTCAACAAGAAGCAGTCCACCCCAGCAAGCTGATGGAAGAAGAAAAGCTGTGTGAGGCAGGCTGCAAAGGGAACTGTGCGCTTGTGGGACAAGAGACGACCCAGCATCGAGGGAACGGTGACGGTGATGCACCCAATGTCTAGCACTGATAGGTTCTCCAGGAAGAAGTACATGGGGGTGTGGAGTTTGGGCTCCCCCAAGATGGCTGCCAGGATGCTGAGGTTGCCCCCGACAGTGACAAGGTAGGCAAGGAGGAAGAGTACAAAGACAGCTGGCCGCAGCCCTGGCGTCTCCACCAAACCCAGCAGGATGAATTCAGTAACGGCTGTTCCATTAGCCCCAGATTCTGGCTCCATGGGTCCCTATAAGAAGATATCCCACAGGGGAAGGGATCATTCTTTTCAAGTTAGTTGATCAGTAGAAATATATTGACTCGCTTTCAGATGTCAAGCCTCAGAGTAAGTGTCCTAGTGGGTATTTTCTCTTTCAGGCCACACCTCACTCATTAACCTTCTCTGTCTTCATCTCAGTGTCCTTACCCAGTGTCCAGGTGAGTTACCTGCTGCCATAACTACATGGGACTTCCCCCCTTCGTCATGAAAGATAAAAATCCCTTTCTTCCTTGGATCCCTAGAACCAAGGAAGGAGGCCATCCCACCACCACCAACCCATATGAGAAGATTTGGGGAAAACAATGCTGCAGTAAAACTGAGCAGATAGTAAAATAGAAAGGAATAGAACTGATCATGTTGTTGTTGTTATTTAGTTGATGAGTCACATCTGACTCCTTTGCAACCCCATGGACTGTGGCCCGCCAGCCTCCTCTGTCCATGGGATTTCCCAGGCAAGAATACTGGAGCGGATTGACATTTCTTTCTCTAGAGGATCTTCCCAACCCAGGGACTGAGCCTTCTTCCCTGGGGTGGATCTTTACCACTGAGTCACCAGGGAAGCCAGAATTGACCATATTTATAAGGACTTTATAATTTATAATTGCCCTTATAAATATATTACAAAGAAATAAATATCTGGCCAACATTGAAGTGACAAAAACATAAAGGTACACAAAATTAGGAATTAAAAGGGCCAAAAATAAATAAAATAGAAATGGAACACTCTTTGTTCCTCAGTTTGAACAATCAACTCAAGAGTAGTCCCTAAACCAAATAAACCAACTGAAAAATGGAAAAAGTGATTGATAAGTACTTCCATGTGTAGGCTCCAGGCTCATATGCTTCTTTGACCAATTATTTTTTTAATAATTATAAACTGTTCTTAAATTGCAAAATATGAAAGCCTTCCAAATTTATATTTTTAAAGTTATCAAATCCTGATAGTAAAATGTAACAATGGCAGCAAAAAAGGAATTATTCTACACTGTCCTTGTTTAATACTATGTATGTAAAAATCTTAAGTACAATACATGAATCCACCATTATCTAGTAGATTTTATAGCAGAGGATGGTTTAATATTGGTAAACCTATTAATATATTGTAGCATATTAATTGGCTTAAAAAGAGGAAAATTTTATAGAGGCAATTCTTAAACATCTGCACATATACTGGATGTAGAGAGAAAATAAAAAAAAGAGAAAAACACACTTGTAGTTACTTGAAATGGAAATATATCACTTTATAGAACACTTTATAGAACATATCCATTGCAAATCTGAATCATTCATAATGGCAGAGTAGTAGTCACATTTGTATTAAAATCAGGAGCAAGTAAAGCTATGGCCTTTGCTGCTTCAACTATTTCTCATTCTAAAAGTTTTGGGCAAAGGAAAATAAAAATGCTTAGGTAATAAAAATAAAAAAATAAAAGAGTAATTTGAGAACAATAACATTGCCTCAGTAGAAGAAAGAAAAAACTTGGAAACTTGTGGATTTATTAAGATATTAGCAAGTTAAATAAAAAATAATACACAAGTCAATAGGTTCCTTACACACCAACAAAAGTCAGTCAGGGTTAGTTGCTCAGTCATGTCCAACTCTTTGTGACCCCGTGGACTGAAGCCTGTCGGGCTCCTCTGTCCGTGGAATTCTCCTGGCAAGAATACTGGGATGGGTTGCCATTCCCTTCTCCAGGGGGTCTTCCTGACCCCAGGGGTTGAACCTGGGTCTCCTACATTGCAGGCAGATTCTCTACCATGTGAACCACCAGAGAATCCCATATAGTCAGCGATAAAACTCAAAAGTTTAATTGTAGGGTGAAATCTTACAAAATGAATCAGATTACTTTCATAGTAATATATCTTTCAATGTTCTACTTATCTAAATTCCAGAGATCTTTAAAGGCCAGCAGTAGTAGCTCAGTAGTTCCTCCCATCATATTTCCACCAGGTTCAAGGTGCTCAAGTCCCTTACATAAAATGGCTTAGCACAGTCAGCCCTCTGTGTCCATGGGTTCTGCATCCATGGATACTGAGAGTCAACTGTTAACAACTTTTTAAACTGTACCAAGGTAATCTTACCAAGAGGAAATTTTTAGTTAAAAGGACCAGCTTCTCTTTGTCAAAGGAAAATCTATAGCTATAATGTAACAGAAGCAGAAGAAGAGGTTAAGACGAGGTGGCAAGAATGCACAGAAGAACTGTACAAAAAAGATCCTCATGACCCAGATAGTCACAATGGTGTGATCACTCACCTAGAGCCAGACATCCTGGAATGTGAAGTCAAGTGGGCCTTAGGAAGCATCATGGCGAACAAAGCTAGTGGAGGTCATGGAATTCCAGTTGAGCTATTTCAAATCCTAAAAGGTGATGCTGTGAAAGTGCTGCACTCAATATGCCAACAAATTTGGAAAACTCAGCAGTGGCCACAGGACTGGAAAAGGTCAGTTTTCATTCCAATCCCAAAGAAAGGCAATGCCAAAGAATGTTCAAACTACCACACAATTGCACTCATCTCACATGCTAGCAAAGTAATGCTCAAAATTCTGCAAGCCAGGCTTCAACAGAAGGTGAACTGTGAATTACCAGATGTTCAAATTGGATTTAGAAAAGGCAGAGGAACAAGAGATCAAATTGCCAACATCCATTGGATCATGGAGAAAGCAAGAGAGTTCCAGAAAAACATCTACTTCTGCTTTATTGACTATGCCAAAGCCTTTGACTGTGTGGGTCACAACAAACTGTGGAAAATTCTTAAAGATGGGAATACCAGCCCACCTTACCTGCCTCCTGAGAAATCTGTATGCAGGTCAAGAAGCAACAGTTAGAACTGGACATGGAACAACAGACTGGTTCCAAATCAGGAAAGGAGTACGTCAAGGCTGTATATTGCTTATTTAACCTATATGCAAAATGCCTGGCTGGATGAAGCACAAGCTGGAATCAAGAATGCCAGGAGAAATATCAATAACCTCAGATGTGCAGATGACACCACCCTTATGGCAGAAAGTGAAGAACTAAAGCACCTCTTGATGAAAGTGAAAGAGGAGAGTGAAAAAGTTGGCTTAAAACTCAACATTCAGAAAACTAATGTCATGGCATCCGATCCCATCACTTTATAATAAATAGATCGGGAAACAATGGAAACAGTGACAGATTTTATTTTCCTGGGCTCCAAGATCACTGCAGATGGTGACTGCAGCCATAAAATTAAAAGACGCTTGCTCCTTGGAAGAAAAGCTATGAAAAGCTACACAGCATGTTAAAAAGCAGAGACATTACTTTTCCAGCAAAGATCTGTCTAGTCAAAGCTATGGTTTTTCCAGTAGTCATTTTTAGATGTGAGAGTTGGACTATAAAGAAAGCTGAGTGCTGAAAAATTGATGTTTTTGAACTGTGGTATTGGAGGTTAACTCTGTTATCCTCCTGCATGGCCATTTCTCTACAGAGCATTCCACTATTCTTCTATTCACTATAAATGGCTTCAGGACAGATTTAGGCCTGACTCAGCTTTGTATTCTCAGTGCCTATCATCACACTTTGCATACAGCAGAGGCTTAACATTTCTGAAATAAGTAAATAAATGAATTCGGCAACCAACACCAAGGAGTTGGGAAAGGATTTCTGAATCAGCTGGAATTTATGCAAGAAAATGAAAGGTTGATATGATTTGAAAGAGATATGGATTTTAGTGAAAGGCAGAGCAATACTACTGTGCCGATTCTTTAGCTAGATTGGACATCAGGAACAATTAAAGTGAAAGTGAAGTCGCTCAGTCATGTCAGACCTCCTTCAGAGGATCTTCCCAACCCAGGGATCAAACATGGGTCTCCCGCATGTAGGCAGATGCTTTACCATCTGAGCCACCAGGGAAGTCAGTTAAGCAGTAGTTAAAACAATCCTGGTCACTGACACATGTCTTTTCTTGAAATAGCCCCCAAATCAGGAGGGTCAGACCCTGTGAATAAATAAGGCTAGGCAAAAAGCTTGCTTCCCAAGTGTTGCTAGTGATAAAGAACCTGCCTGCCACTGCAGGAGATTTAAGATATGCAGGTTCGATCCCTGGGTCAAGAAGATCCCCTGGAGGAAGAGTAGAGTATACCTCACAGAGATGCCATGGAATCCTCACTCTTAGTGGTGAAGCTTACTTACTGCTACCAAGATTCCAGGATGATCACTGGGCTGTTGATCTAAGAAGTCCATCTTAAACAAGATCACCATGATGACCTTAACTGGAGAGGTTCTCCTAGATTATGACTCTTGGGTGTTCAAAGTGAGCCCCAGTCTGTCCATACTGAGTGTTTATGGCTCCCTGCTATGATGTTCCAACTAAGCCCTTTATGCATCTAATAAGGAAGGCTCAATCAGGCCCTCTGATGGAGGGATCTGGTCCACGGTTGCCGGAGGAATGGGTCCAGCAGAAAAACTGGATTTGATGAATGCCTTCCTGCTCACTCCAATGAAAACAGAAACCTGGGTTCATCCAAGAATGACAAGCATTGGCAAAGTGGCCTGGAATGGGAAGTGTCAGCTCTTCCTCTCACCTGTTGTGTTACCCAGAATTAAGACTCTTTCTCTACTGAATCCCCTGTGAAAGAGATCCGACTTGCTTGATAACAACTCAAGTACCTTCTCCATTATTAGGGAGCAGAGGGGAACCCTGGAGAATANGGAATGGGAAGTGTCAGCTCTTCCTCTCACCTGTTGTGTTACCCAGAATTAAGACTCTTTCTCTACTGAATCCCCTGTGAAAGAGATCCGACTTGCTTGATAACAACTCAAGTACCTTCTCCATTATTAGGGAGCAGAGGGGAACCCTGGAGAATACTTACCTTGTTACAGGTACAGGAGCCAGGGAGGTTCCTGGTGAAGAGAGGGCAGCACTGTGCAGGCCCTGGTCCCGGAGAGCAAGGGAGGGGCCATATATAAGAAAACAGGTGAAGGAGAGATGAGCTCACCCATGTTGTGAGGCGCTACCCACTGCATGCCACCCCTGGGGCCCTCAGAAATTAGCCCTCCCAGGAAGGGAATCTGGGGATCAAGTAATAATAATAATAGCAATCACTAATATGTTCTACATTTTAATGTGTTATCTTCCTTAATCCTTCCAATAACTCTGATGTAACTTTGTTGTTTGCCTCACAATGCAGAGGAGGAAACTGAGGCTCAGTGAGGCTCAGTGATTTGCTTGATGCTCTACACAGCTAGGATGTAACAGAGCTGGATCTCAAACCCCATAATATGGTTTTAACAACTTTGTAGAAAACTTTCCATCCTTACTGGAGTGGGTTGCCATTTCCTTCTTCAGAGGATCTTCCTGATCCAGGGATTGAACCCCTGTCTCTGCATTGCCTGCATTGGCAGTCAGGTTCTTTACCAGCTGAGCTACCAGGGAAGCCTTCTCTTCTTCCAACTTCTTCAAAAATCACCTACTGCCACGTCATATGGAGAAGGCAATGGCACCCCACTCCAGTACTCTTGCCTGGAAAATCCAATGGGCGGAGAAGCCTGGAAGGCTGCAGTCCATGGGGTTGCTGAGGGTCGGACACAACTGAGCAACTTCACTTTCACTTTTCACTTTCATGCATTGGAGAAGGAAATGGCAACCCACTCCAGTGTTCTTGCCTGGAGAATCCCAGGGACGGCGGAGCCTGGTGGGCTGCCATCTATGGGGTCACACAGAGTCGTACACAACTAAAGCAACTTATCAGCAGCAGCCATGTCATACGCCCCGTTAACTGTCTCTGCTGCTGAGATGGACTCTTACGTTGGTGCCAACCTTTTTCAGCTCCTTCATGGTCAATTGTACATGATGCCTCTGCTTACAGGATATTAGCCATTTGCAAAAGTGTTCGTGGGCGTATTTCATTTTCCAGTGCTTGCTGTCCATCTCACAATTGCCTGGTACCTGTCATGCCGGGGATGAGCTTGAGGCTTTCTGTCCAAGCTGTGCTGATTTTGCCCAAGCCCAGTTCTCAGCTCTGGCCTCTAATTCTAGCTAAAAGCTGCTGCCAGCCATGGTATGACTCTCTTACTGTCACACTAAACTGCTCCTGCCTGCCCTACAAGGCATCGCAACATGTTTTTTAAGGTATAGTAATTAAGATTGTGCCGTATCTGAGCAAAACAAGAGAACCAGCTTCCCTGATGGCTCAGTAGGTAAAGAATCTGCCTACAAGGCAGGAGACGAACACAGATTTGATCCTTGGGTCGGGAAGATCTCCTGGAGAAGGAAATGGTAACCCACTCCAGTATTCTTGTTTGGGAAATCCCATGGACAGAGAAGCCTGGCGGGCTATGGTCCAAAGAATCACAAAAGAGTCAGACATGACTGAGCCGACTAAACACATCAGAGAAATGAAGCAAAACAACAAATTAGACAGTCTGAAAATAATATGTGGGGATTTGGTAGTGATGTGGGCAGCCAACAGAGCAGCAGGAAGAGGACATGCCTTTCAACAAATGATGCTGGGGTAATCAGATAGCCAGAGGGAAAATGACATTACTGCCTTTCTGTCTTCACTCCGTATTTCAGGACGATGAGATACTTATATTGAAGATTAAAGATGCTCAGACTGTAAAAATAGTCAATGGAATACCTTCATGCTCTTCTAGGAGTTCAGTCATTCTTAAAGAAGTTCAAAAAAGGGACTTCCATGGCAGTCTAGTGGTTAAGACTCCACACTTCCAATGTAGGGGATGCAGGTTCAGTCCCTGGTCTGGGAACTAAGATCTCAAATGCTGCATGGTATGGCCCAAAAAATAATTTTAAAAAAGATTAAAAAAAAAAGAAGTCCAAAACACTTTNTTCCCTGATGGCTCAGTAGGTAAAGAATCTGCCTACAAGGCAGGAGACAAACACAGATTTGATCCTTGGGTCGGGAAGATCTCCTGGAGAAGGAAATGGTAACCCACTCCAGTATTCTTGTTTGGGAAATCCCATGGACAGAGAAGCCTGGCGGGCTATGGTCCAAAGAATCACAAAAGAGTCAGACATGACTGAGCCGACTAAACACATCAGAGAAATGAAGCAAAACAACAAATTAGACAGTCTGAAAATAATATGTGGGGATTTGGTAGTGATGTGGGCAGCCAACAGAGCAGCAGGAAGAGGACATGCCTTTCAACAAATGATGCTGGGGTAATCAGATAGCCAGAGGGAAAATGACATTACTGCCTTTCTGTCTTCACTCCGTATTTCAGGACGATGAGATACTTATATTGAAGATTAAAGATGCTCAGACTGTAAAAATAGTCAATGGAATACCTTCATGCTCTTCTAGGAGTTCAGTCATTCTTAAAGAAGTTCAAAAAAGGGACTTCCATGGCAGTCTAGTGGTTAAGACTCCACACTTCCAATGTAGGGGATGCAGGTTCAGTCCCTGGTCTGGGAACTAAGATCTCAAATGCTGCATGGTATGGCCCAAAAAATAATTTTAAAAAAGATTAAAAAAAAAAGAAGTCCAAAACACTTTAGTCATTTTTAAAAGACTGAGAGATTTGCCTGCATTAAAATGTAAAAATCCCTACACATCACAGGATAACTTTTTAAAAGTGAAAATACAGTTACAAATTAAAAGAGATTTGTGGACTTCCCTGGTGGTCCAGAGGTTAAGAATTCGCCTGCCAATTCAGGGGACATGGGTTTGATCCCTGGTCTGGGAATATTCCACGTGCCTCAGGGCAACTAAGACCATATACACCAACTACTAAAGCCCAAGTACCCTAGAGCCCATCCTCTGCAACAAGAGGAGCCACCATAATGAGCAGCTACTGTGAGTAGCCCCAGCCAGCTGCAGCCAAAGGAAAGCCCACGCAGCAGCAAAGACCCAGCACAGCCAAAAATAAATTCGTACATAAAAATGTTTTAAAAAGTAAAAGAGACTTGCAATATGTATATAGTTCTCCTAGAGCATCCAAAATATTTCCAGAGTTCTACACTCAAAAAAAAAAAAAAAAAAGGATCCAATAGAAAACAAAGGATATCAACAAAAGAGGAAACACAAATGGCCAGTGAAAGGAAGTTCAGCCTTATTTGTGATCTACCAAATGCAAATTAAAATCACAGTTGAGACACCATTTCACACTGTATCGGTCTAACTAAAGAAATGAGATAATGGCAAGTTTTAATGAGAATATAGAATTTTAAAAAATCTTATATACACCTGCTAAGACCCTAAAGTGGTATAAGTCCTTGGGGAAACAATTTGAATTTATCCTTTAAATCTGAAGATGCACAAACTCTACTTATAATTAACAGTCGAAGAGAAGTTCTTGCGTGTGTGCACCAAGAAATATATACAACAGCGTTCACAGAAGCAAAATACCTTGAAACAGGAAAGAAATGATAACCTTTGGTGTATTAATAGCCTACAATGCTATACAGCCTTAAAAAAATAAATGAGCAATAGTTGTAGACACTAACATGAGAATCATACAGACATAATAGTGAAATAAACAAGTCAGAGAAGAATAACTATTGAAAGACCCCATTTATACAAAGACCAAATATAATGGTAAAGTCTAGACGATAGGTATATGGGTGTTCACTGTATAATTTATAAACTTTCATGTGCTCTAAAATGTTTATAATAAAATATTAGGGGAAGACAGTCTGTCATTTTTCAAAGATTTTTCTTTTAATGTGGACCATTTTTCAAAGTCTTAATTGCATTTGTTACAAAATGGCTTCTGTTTTTGTTCTGGCTTTTGGGGTGAAAGGCGTGTGGGATCTTAGCTCCTCAATCAGGGACTGAACCCTCACCCCCTGCACTGGAAGGTGGCGTCTTAACCCCTGGACCACCAGGGGAGTCCCAGGCTGTCATTAAAGAGATGATCTGGCTAAATATCTCGCTATCAAATATACCAGTTTTTATTACCTATCAAACTACTTCTAGGAATCTGTTCTAAGTGTACAGGAGCCATAAGAAGGGGAAATTTTAACTTATCTACCCATAAGGGAATAATCAAGAAAATTTTATATTCACCATCCCTTTATTGAAATGCTCTTCCTTGACCCAGCGTGAATTTGGAGGTGACGCTAGGGAGGAAATGGCATCAGGAGATGAGGTTCTCTCTGATACTCTAGGGGGCTTCCCAGGTGGCACAGTGGTAAAGAATCCACCTGCCAAAGCAGTAGACAGAGGAGATGAGGGTTCGACCCTAGTCAGGAAGATGCCCTGGAGTAAGAAATGACTACTCACTCCAGTATTTTTGCCTGGAAAATTCTAGGCACAGAAGATCCTGGTGGGCTGCAGTGCATGGGGTCGCAGAGTGCGACAACTGAGCCCGCACGCACTTGCCCTGATAGCCTACCCATTATGCTTGGACTTGGGCATGTCAGTGCCCTGCACCCTCTTCTGGGAGGCTCTTCCATCCCTCATGCAAACTGACCTCAGTAAGACCTTCCGTCACTGCCATGTTTGTCTAACTTCTAAGGTGAAGTAACTCATTCTCAAACTGAGAATACCCCTGCTTATGCAACATTGTTATATAAGCATTTTATTTATGAAACATGCTAAAAATAAAAACGAATGCCCAAAACATTATTAAAGAAATAAAAACTGATCAGAAAGAGAGACATTATGGCATTTTTTATCTAGTTGGGAGCTGAAGTCTAGACTTGTAGCAAGATAGCAATGGGTAGTCAAAGGTTCAGTTTGGGTCCTGGAATCTTCTGTTCCAGGTCACTTCTGTGGACAGCTGTCAGTAGAGAAGTCAACTCATTCTAATTCCCCGTCAATGTCTCCTTGGCCTCTGGCAGTCCTGAGTCATTGCGAGGCTCTTCGGTTGACCCTGCCGAGAACTTCTCTCAAACTCGCTGAGAGACAGTGGGAAAGCATTCTCTCTCTCTCTCTCTCTTTTTTTTTTTTGGAGTCTAAACTGAGATCCAGATCACTTTATTTCATCACCAAAGTGGCCTAGTGAAGTTAGACTCAACAGCCAGCTGGGATTAGAAGTAACTGAGGTGAAAACGATGTCCTAAACTGCTGAGACATAGCAAGAAGAGGGCTGGTCCACCCCACCAGAGTGCTTCTCGGGAAGCTAAATATCTCCAGTAGCTCACCAAGAAAGAAGTAACTCTGACATTAATTAGGAATCATTAATATTTTTTAAATGCTTCAAGCCAATTTAGGAGCAAAAGTAGAGTGGTCTTGGTCTAGAAGATACTCCAGATCTTTATCTTTACTCATGAGGTTGGCGGCACAAAGCTAGAAGACATTTAGGGTCGGGACAGTGGAGGGTCAGGAGTAAGGTACAGGAGTGGAGGAAGGGCAAGATATTTGTTTGAGACTAGAGGAAGAGCCGGGTTTGAGGATGGCAGTAGTGACAGGATGTGTGAGGCGACCTTTGAAATGATGGAGAGGGTGAGATAGGAGCAAATCCTGCTCCAACTCCCCCCGCCCCCAACCCCACATGGCAGGCAAGGCTAGGATGTCACAAGTCACTGCTCCCCCTCTCCCAAGATGGTAGGCTGGACTAAATCAGAAATCCAAAGTCCCAGCTCCACCACCAACACAGTGTAAGCTTAACTGCCTTTTAAGACACTCTGAGATTTATTTTAACTCCATAAAGTGCTGAAATGGTTACGAGGGGGAGAAGGATGGAGGGAAGGGATAGGCAGAAGTTTGGGATCAACACGTACCCACTACTATATTTAAAACGGTAGCAAAACAAGGACCTACTATATAGCACGGGGAACTCTGCTCAATGTCATGTGGCAAGCTGGATGGAAGGGAAATTTGGGGGGGAATGGATATGGCTGGGTCACTTTGCTGTGAACCTGAGACTATCACAACATTGTCAGTTGGCTGTACTCCAATATAAAATAAAAAGTTTAAAATTTGCCAAAAAAGGGAGACTTAAAAAGAATGTCAGTTCACAGTAATTGCTCAAAAATATTTTTGTTAAACAAATGAATGTTGCCATGTCCATGAAGGTCATACTTGGAAGCATTTTCAGAAAAGTTCAAAACGTTTTAAAGATACTAGAGATCATTATGTCTGTTTATCCAGCTGATGCCTCCAGGGTAACAATTGGGAGGAGAAAAATCCCACTGTGAGGGTAACGTCACGTGAGTTGTTTACCTCCTTGTCTCTGTGTCCTTCATAAGCTATCCTCACTTGGAGGTCTTTGGGCCAGCATGACTGTCCCCTGCTGTTTGCCCAGGATGTGTTCAGCCCCTTGACTGGGTGGGTGCCAAGACCCCTCACTGCATGCTCCCAACTTGGATTTCATACAGGCCAAATAACGGCTTCTCCCTTCTCCTGAAAAAAACCGGTGGGACTCAGACCCTTGAATGTAAAGGTTAGAGACAGGGAGAAGTCAGTTTTAACCAAGGTTTAAAGCCTCACTATCTTGGAGGGGAGCAAGGCTGTTACCAGATAGTTAAGTCCAGAGCAGATTTAGAATGAAAGCCAGTTCCTATCTAGAGAAATGGAGCTGATGGTCAGAACACGTCCATGCAGAAAAGGTCAGACCATTAGATGGAGGTTGATCCGTTGTGGACTTGACTTTATTCTCAACATTAGTCATTAGACAACATTTTCCTCTGCTCATGCCTTATGCCTTTGGCCCACCTCCCACCCCCATCCTACGCCTGTCTCTTATACACATCTAGATGTGTATAAGAGACAGACCCAGGACTGATCTCCTTTAGGATGGACTGGTTGGATCTCCTGGTAGTACAAGGGACTCTCAAGAGTCTTCTCTAACACCACAGTTCAAAAGCATCAATTCTTCAGCGCTCAGCTTTCTTCACAGTCCAACTCTCACATCCATACGTGACCACTGGAAAAACCATACCTTTGCTGACAAAGTAATGTCTCTGTTTTTTAATATGCTGTCTAGGTTGGTCATAACTTTCCTTCCAAGGAGTCAGCGTCTTTTAATTTCATGGCTGCAATCA
>SJYX01015747.1:195237-218080 GCA_006410675.1 Oreotragus oreotragus
AAGCTCCAACTCCAGCCTCTTCCCATTTGAAGTAGACTCCATGTGAGTGACTTCAATATCCATCCTTCAGCCAGAGGTTGTGGTGGATCACTGTGTGTTTTATTAGTGTGACCACCCAGGGGTGGGAAAAGGAAGACATTATGTCAGTGATCAGGCATGTGGGCAGGATGCAGCACCATAAAAGTCTTTAGCCTCATGTGGCCGCCAGGTCCACGATAGTGTGTGTTGAATGATATGCAGTTAGAACCAGAAGACAGAAGGCCAGGAAGCCAAGTGGCGGTGCAGTTGGAGAAGAGAATTCGGAGCCTTGGTGTCTGCTTCTCCGGCCTGAGAGAGAGCTCAGCTGGGCATCCAGAGAGGTGGCTGAGTTGGGTATCCACCCACCCCACCTGGATCTGAAGCCTGGAAACTCATGCTGTTCAAAAGCTCCTTTTACATTTTCCTTATTCAGTAGAAGGTCAATACTTTGGAGCCCAAACTTGGTGCTCTGTGGTGACCTAGAGGCGTGGATGGGGGTGGAGTGGGAGGGAGACTCCAGAGAGAGGGGATATGTGTATACATAGAGCTGATTCACCTTGCTGTGCAGCAGGAACTAACACAGCACTGTAAAGCAATTATACCCCAGTTTGAAAAACAAAAACAAAAAGGTCTGATTCTCCATTTGTCACCATTGGCACCTTCTAGCTTTACTTGGTTCTACTGCCGGTGGGAGAGAGTCATGGATCTGGGAGCCCCAGGAAATGGCTCAGTTGTCACCGAGTTTGTCCTGCTGGGCCTCACAAAGACCCCAGCTCTACAGCCCATCCTCTTCGTCATCTTCCTTCTTGCTTATGTAGCTACTGTAGGCGGCAATTTCAGCATCCTGGCTGCCATCCTCGCTGAACCCAAACTCCACACCCCCATGTACTTCTTCCTGGGGAACTTGTCCCTGCTGGATGTCGGGTGCATCAGCGTCACTGTCCCTGCCATGCTGGGGCATTTCATGTCCAGTAACAGAAGCATTCTCTATCAGTCCTGCCTCTCCCAGCTCTTTTTCTTCCACCTCCTGGCTGGGGTGGACTGCTTCCTGCTGACCGTCATGGCCTACGACCGCTACCTGGCCATCTGCCAGCCCCTCACCTACAGCACCCGCATGAGCTGGGGAATCCAGCGAGCCCTGGCTGGCATGTCCTGTGTCTTTTCCTTCACCAATGCGCTGACTCAAACGGTTGCTGTATCTACTCTCAACTTCTGCGGTCCCAGTGTGATCAACCACTTCTACTGTGACCTCCCGCAGCTCTTCCAGCTCTCCTGCTCCAGCACCCAGCTCAACGAGCAGCTGCTCTTTGTAGCAGCAGCCTTCATGGGTGTGGCCCCCTTGGCCCTCATCACTGTGTCCTATGGACACGTGGCAGCTGCAGTCCTGCGGATCCGCTCAGCCGAGGGCAGGAAGAAAGCCTTCTCCACGTGTGGCTCCCACCTCACCGTGGTGGGCATCTTCTATGGCACAGGCGTCTTCAGCTACATGCGGCTGGGCTCAGGGGAGGCTTCAGACAAGGACAAGGGCATTGGCATCCTCAACACGGTCATCAGCCCCATGCTGAACCCCATCATCTACAGCCTCCGAAACCCCGATGTGCAGGGCGCCCTGAGACGGGTGTTCACAGGGAGACAGCCCCCCATGTGAGATTTCTTCCTCTGGCTTTAAAGAATATCATGGCTCCACTAACTGCTTCCAAGAGGTACTGCAATTAGTGCAAATGGAATGTGAACATGGTGAAATCAAATCAGAAACTGGCTTAGGAAGGAAAGTACAATAAAAACGACAGTAGCTGTTACTTATATCATGATTACCACGTGCCAGGCCACTCTTCCAAGTGACTGACAGCTATTAACTCATTTAACCCTCAGAACAACCCTAGGAAGCAGGCACAGATTTACAAATTACAGATTAGGAAACCGAACCTCAGAGAGGTTAAGTAACTTGCCCAAAGTCACACAGCTAAAGAATGTCAGAGCTGTGATTTAAATCTAGGTGGGCACTGTCTCTACTGCTTCTTAAAGGTATTACATCATTCCAAAGAAGAAGGGTATCTGTAAAGTGGGATGGATGGGACAGACAAGAAAGAAGGGATAAAAGAAAAGGAAGGTCAGTATTACAGGAAAAATATTTTTTTAAAAATGGAGTAAGAAGTTTTGTTTCTTCAATAAATTTACAGTTTGTTCCACAGCAGCTGGAAGAGGCTGGTAGAGGAATTGCTGAAGACTGACTTTAGCAAATAAACCAACAAAAGAGAACAAAGTTTAAAACCAAAATCCATGGGGCAAGGCATTGTTTAGAAAAACCATAGAGATGAGGTAGAGTATTGGGCTGACAATAACAAAAAATATGTGTAATAACACTAATTAAAGAGTTTCAGCTCACCTGAAAAAGTCTCCCTGACTGACTGACTGGAGATCTTTGCCTTCTTGAACGTAAACCTGAACCGAACTCTCCTTCTGCATTGCTAAAAGGAGAAAACCACTTTATTTATTCCATTTATAGCTTTAAACATCTTTTTATATAATGCAATAAAAATGCATGCTTAGTAAAAAATTACAAAGTATGAAAAGAATAAAATTACTCGTAAGTTCGTTTCAGAGATAATCATTTTGATATTTAGTCTATAATTGTTTAAAAAGCTTGTACCTAATATATATTTGTAAAAATAGAATAACCTGCTTTTTTCACTTAATAACATAGTGATAACATAGTAATAAAAGAATAACATAGATATCTTTCCATGACATTCAATAGAGATCTTACTCATTTTTTTCTAGATTGCATAGCATTCCTTTGAATGGATAGAATAAAATGGATTTTACAACTTTCTCTTAGTGAATGTGCTTTGGTTGAAATAATCTTGTTGGATGGAGTGCTGCAATGAACCTAGAAAGAACCTTTATTTAACTTTCAAAGGAATAGATTCATTGATTCTTTCCCCACTGATATAAAATCACCCTTTCACTATCGACCTAATATCCTTCTAGTTTAGGGTCTGTTGTTGGACTCTCTTTTGCTCTTCTTAATCATTATGATATTAAAACACAAGTTAATATGTAGTTGTTAAGGTATTTCTTTTTCATTTCCCTGGTGTTGGTCTGTCTTTGCCATATTTATTCTTACAACTACTTATAATCACCCTTCCAATTAATTTTAAAAATCTGTTTGTAAATTTCTACTAACAAAGTGTCAATGTATAAATTGAGGAAGAACTGACACCTTTGTATTACTGATTTTCCCAATTTGGAACAAGGTATATTACTTTAATTACTAAAGTCTTATTTTATAACTTAAGAGTGTGTGTGTGTTTTTTAAATAGAATTGTGTGAAAGAGAAAGCTAAATTTCCCTTGCCAGGAGGCAGATTTATCCAGAGTGCTTCAGGAGGCCAAGGAGTCATGTCACACAGATAGGGGTTAGTGAGTATATGCTCAAATTGCTGCAGCTGGCTCTGGAGAGTCGCTGATACTTAAACACACCACTTGGAACCTCTGGCAAAAGATTCTATGTGAATTTATTATTCTGATAGTCAGGAATATTTACACTTAGAAAAGTAATGGAAAGGAAACATTTTTGTGTGCTTTATCGAGTTCACCGGTTTTTAGACTCCCAGCTGTACCTGAAGCACAGACATGTAGTTTATAAGATTTGAAAGTAATCAGGAGGCTTTCCTGGGGGCTCAGGTAGTAAAGAAGCCGCCTGCAATAAGGGAGACCTGGATTCAATCCCTGGGTTCAGAAGATCCCCTGGAGGGGGGCGTGGCAACCCACTCCAGTATTCTTGCCTGGAGAATCCCCATGGACAGAGGAGCCTGGCGGGCTACAGTCCACGGGGTCGCAAGGAGTCAGACATGACTGAGCAACTAAGCACCCATGGTTTTCAGCTCTTATAGAATGACATTTGTCAACAGTGGGCCCACATCCTTCTTTGTCAGCAATCATCTAGGACTAAATTTCTATAGACCTCATTAGAGAGGGCCAGTACCCTCCAATTTGCCAGGCTTCCAACTCACCACACCCTTTGCCTTGCCCTTGTAGGCACAGCAGTCTGTTACCCCTGATCCAGACATTTGATGTTCTGCTTTTGTCACTGTTGAAAAATGTTTTGATCTGTAGTGTATGTGTGTTTCCTAGAATTTTCTGATTCTTTCTGAACCCTCAACTTATAGGAAATTCTACTAGCACATAAGGCACTCAAGTAATATCAATAGGATGAAACACTGTCCAATTTGGGGGGTTCCCCAGGTGGCTCAGTGGTAAAGAATCTGCCTGCCAGGAGATACAAGAGACATGGATTCGATCTCTGGGTTGGGACGATCCCCTGAAGAAGGAAATGGCAACCCACTCCAGTATTCCTGCCTGGAAAATCCCATGGACAGAGGAGCCTGCTGGGCTACGCTACAGTCCATGGGGTCACAAAGAGCCAGGCATGACTGAGCGACAGAGTACACACACTGATACAAGAGACATGGATTCGATCTCTGGGTTGGGACGATCCCCTGAAGAAGGAAATGGCAACCCACTCCAGTATTCCTGCCTGGAAAATCCCATGGACAGAGGAGCCTGCTGGGCTACGCTACAGTCCATGGGGTCACAAAGAGCCAGGCATGACTGAGCGACAGAGTACACACACACACACACACACACACACACATACACACACACACACACACACATACACACACACATATTGTCTTATTTTAGGGAAGATGGTCTCAACAGTTAGGCACTATCTAGGGAGAAGAAAAGAGGCACAGACTTGTCACTAAATTGGACCTGACACTAAACAAAACCTGACCTATGTCCATAAAAGTATACTTTTGTTAAAGTATTAACTGATTCCAAAAACTTTCATTGAGTACCTAAAATGTAACAGGAAAAACACTACCTGCCAATCTGGAGTGGTCTGCCTTTTTCTCTGTTCTCTCCTTGCCTTCTCTGTGTGGGGCCAGTTTGCAAACCAGCACAAAAATTTCATAGATAAGATACAAAAGTCATGAATCATAAAAGAAAAAATTGATGAATTGGATATCATCAAAAATTTAAACGTCCATTATTCAAAGGATACTGTTTATGAAAATATAAGTCAGAGACTGGGGAACTATTTGCAAAACATGGATTAAAGGCTAGTATCCTTTATATTTAATAAAATATATATTTTTAAATAACAAGAAGTAGAAAAACAACTAATTTTTATTGAGGGAGAGCAAATTATTTAAATACTTGTTCAATGACATATAGATGGTAAATAAGCACATGAAAAGATGCTCAATATCATTAAGGAAATACAAAGTTAAACCACAATGAGATACTATTGCACACCTAATAGAGAGGTTTAATATTAAATACTGATGATATTAAGTGTTGATGAACAACTGGCAATCTCATTCATTGCTGGGAGGAATTTAAAATGGTACAGCCACTTTGGAAAACAGTTTGACAGTTTCGTTTAACATTAAACATCGACTTAGATAGGTTTCAGCAGTTATTGGAGAAGGCAATGGCACCCCACTCCAGCACTCTTGCATGGAAAATCCCATGGACAGAGGAGCCTGGTGTGCTATAGTCCATGGGGTCGCTAAAAGAGTCGGACATAACTGAGTTACTTCACTTTCACTTTTCACTTTCATGCATTGGAGAAGGAAATGGCAACCCACTCCAGTGTCCTTGCCTGGAGAATCCCAGGGACGGGGGACCTGGTGGGCTGCCGTCTATGGGGTCTCACAGAGTTGGACATGACTGAAGCGACTTAGCAGCGGCAGCAGCAGTTATACTCCAAGGCATTTTCCAAGAAAAAATGAAAACATGTCTCCACACAAAGAATTGTCTGAACATAGTTGTATCTTTATTTGTAATGGCTAAAATCCAGAAACAATCCAAATATTCATTAACTGATAAATAGCAAATTGCAATACATGGAATATGACTTGCTGAAATGTACCACTACTACAACCAACAGGCATGAATCTCCGAAGGATCATGCTAATGAATGAATCCAATTATTTAAAAAGTCTACATAATGTGTGATTCCATTTATGTGACACTATGAAAAAACCAAAACCATAGAGAAAGAAATCCGATCAGAGGTTGCCATTGCTGTGGCGTGGATAGGCGATTGCCTGCAAAGGTGCAGAAGGGAAGTTTTTGGAGCAGTTGAAGTGTTCCATATATTGATGGAGGTGGTAGATACATGACTATATATTTTATCAAAGCTCATCAGACTTCACAATCAAAATCATACTTTAGTTAACTTTTATTTTTTTCAGCTCTGTAATTTCGTAATTGCTTCTTTATGTTTGCATTATTTTGTTAACTTTTTACTTTATATTGGAATGTAGCCGATTAAAAATGTTGTGATAGTTTCAGGTGCACAGCAACGTGTCCCAGCCCTGTATCCATTCTCCCCTCAAACTCCCCTCCCATCTAGCCTGCCACACGACATTGACCAGAGTTCCTTGTGTTGTACAGTAGGTCCTTGTTGGTTATCTATTTTAAATAAGCAGTGTGTACATATTGACCCCAAACTTTTAAAAGCCATACCTTAAAAAACCCAGTGTAGGAAATAGATGAGAGAAACAGTACCAGAGTCAGTGAATCTGGAGTCCAGCCTGAGCCCCACTAGGGACACCCTCTCTGGCTTTGCCAAGTCAACTAAGCCCTCTGGTTCTTATTTTTCCCACCAGTAATATGGAAACTGTATCCTTTCTCAGGAGCATTAGGAGCCTGGAATGAAGTTGTGACTCTAATGTTCCTTTAATAAAGTACAAAATACTAGGCAGAGGAGAGAAACCCTTAAGGACTGAAGGACTGAGGTTGTTTGTCTGCCTCTGGCTTCTTGTGCAATCCCTGAGGAGTGTGTCATTTTTAGGGCCCGTAAGGGCTTGTTAGCTCCCAAATACAGAGAGAGCACCAAGTCACAGTCTGTCAGCCCCGGCATCGCTTCCTTAATAAGGCTTCTGGAGACGGGCCACTTTGGGTCAGCTTGACACGCACTTCCCTCTCTACAAGAACTACCTCTGGGAACTCGGAGTAGAAAGGTAAGTGCCTCTGCGCCAGGACTGCTGATTTCCTTCCTTCATGAGTAAGTGTGGATGAAGATCCCACATGATCTTCAGGTAGCTTTTCCCTTGGTGCTAGAGAGTAAAGAACTGAGCCATCATCAGATTCAGGGGGTGGGAGTGAAATGCAACGGTCGCGTTCTCTACTCTTAGTGACAAGAAGGATGAAGGTCAGAGCTGGCAAGTAAAGGAGGTCAGAGGGAAGAGATTAGGGTCAAGAATGGGGAAATGAAAAGTCTGGGGAAAGCCAAGCATGGGTACTTAGGTTGATCGGGGCAGAGAAATCAATATTTATAGTGTCTTACAGCATATTAAAAAACAGAGACATCACTTTGCCAGCAGAAGTCTGTCTAGTCAAAGCTATGGTTTTTCCAGTACTTGTATGAATGTGAGAGCTGGACCATTAAGAAGGCTGTGTGCCAAAGAATTGATGGTTTCAAATTGTGATGCTTGAGAGGACTCTTGAGAGTCCTTTGGACGGCAAGGAGATCAAACCAGTCAATCCTAATGGAAATCAATCCTGAATATTCATTGGAGGGACTGAGGCTAAACTGAAGCTCCAATACTTTGGCGATGAGCAGACTCATTGGAAAAGACCTTGATGCTGGGAAAGATTGAAGGCAGGAGGAGAAGGGGGCAACAGAAGANCAATCCTAATGGAAATCAATCCTGAATATTCATTGGAGGGACTGAGGCTAAACTGAAGCTCCAATACTTTGGCGATGAGCAGACTCATTGGAAAAGACCTTGATGCTGGGAAAGATTGAAGGCAGGAGGAGAAGGGGGCAACAGAAGATGAAATGGTTGGATGGCATCACTGATTCAATGGTCATGAGTTTGACCAAACTCTGGGAGATACTGAAAGATAGAGAAGCCTGGCGTACTGCAGTTCATGAGGTCACAAAGAGTTGGACACGACTTAGTGACTGAACAACAAATACCTCTAAGTAAACCTAGAGTTAATACAATACAGCCTTTCGTATTGCAGAAGGGAAAATGGATGGACATATAAATAGACGATAGATAGATACTGAGATATTGGCAAAGGGGTTGGCAAAAATAAAAGCACAAAATACAAGTGCTCCAGAACAAACTCTTACATATGTGAACTTAAAACAGGATATCTTTTTTGAGCTTCCCTTTTCTCGTTTTAAAATGATTAGCTATCTTCAAGAATTTCTGTGAAATTTAAATGCAGTAAAATATTTGACAAAAAGTTTATATTCAACTAAATGTTGGCTTCCTATTTTTTCCTCCTTTTTTTTGTCTCCTTCCTCCCTTCCTTTTATCTTTTTTTCCCCTTCTGTTATCCTTTTCCCAAAGTCCTGATGCTAGTTAGTAGTAGACGCTTGTTTATAACACAAGCATCTAGACTCTTAACTCCACAGTTCTTTCCACTGTGCTGAGTTGTGCTTATATATCAGGAGAAAAAAAGGGAGAGAGAGAGAGACAGAAGGAATGAGAGAAGGGGGAGGAAGGGAGGGAGAGAGAAAGAAAGAGAGAGAGAGACTGTGAACGTCTTTGTGTAGAGAAAGAACTACTTAAGGCAAATTGGACCACAGGACCCAAGGCACACTGAACCTTGCATGGACAGGCAAGGTGGGGATGACTGGAGAAGTGGGAGTAGACAGATGCATTCAGGAGGGAGATGAACCTCTGCTCAGAGCAAGGCTAAACTCTTGTCACTGTGTCATGAGACACTGTGTCACTGCTGTTGATTCATACCCAGATTGGGCATGCCTTAATGTTAACTTAGGAAAATCTGCCTGTGATGACATTTCTTAAGGTCAGTCATTCTGCACTGATACAACCTTCATAGCTGTGAAAAGAGTGAAACCCTTCCATCTCGTTTTGATCAACAGCCACCATCCTGGGTCCTCAGAGCAGTTTCCTCCATCCCAGCCCCTTTCTTGGGATCCTCCGGATCTCAACCTGAGCTGGAAATTCAAGAGTTAACGTCTAGCATTGTAAGGGCCATGGGGATCCTGCTCAAGCTCTAATCAGTATCCATTCCTTCAATAAATGTACATACCCCGTATCCCCAGCAGCCAGCAGACACAGATTAAGTAGTGGGTTGCCATCTATGGGGTCGCACAGCATCGGACATGACTGAAGTAGCTTAGCAGCAGCAGCAGCAGCTTCCCCTTTCAGCAGGTCCACATTTTCTCACTCTACATCTCTCAGCAGTGGCCTATGGAGCCAGATGCCTGGAGCAATAAGACTGTGGTCACTGAATTCATCCTTCTTGGCCTAACAGAGAACATCAAACTGCAACCCATCCTTTTCGCCATCTTCCTCTTTGCCTATGTGATCACAGTCGGGGGCAACTTGAGTATCCTGGCCGCCATCTTTGTGGAGCCCAAACTCCACACCCCCATGTACTACTTCCTGGGGAACCTTTCTCTGCTGGACATTGGGTGCATCACTGTCACCGTTCCTCCCATGCTGGTTTGTCTCCTGACCCACCAGTGCCGAGTTCCCTATGCAGCCTGCATCTCACAGCTCTTCTTTTTCCACCTCCTGGCTGGAGTGGACTGTCACCTCCTGACAGCCATGGCCTACGATCGCTACCTGGCCATTTGCCAGCCCCTCACCTATAGCATCCGCATGAGCCGTGACATCCAGGGAGCCCTGGTGGCCGTCTGCTGCTCCATTTCCTTCATCAATGCTCTGACCCACACAGTGGCTGTGTCTGTGCTGGACTTCTGCGGCCCTAACGTGGTCAACCACTTCTACTGTGACCTCCCGCCCCTTTTCCAGCTCTCCTGCTCCAGCACCCACCTCAATGGGCAGCTTCTTTTTGTGGGTGCCACCTTCATGGGGGTGGTCCCCCTGATCTTCATCTCGGTGTCCTATGCCCACGTGGCAGCCGCAGTCCTGCGGATCCGCTCTGCAGAGGGCAGGAAGAAAGCATTTTCCACGTGTGGCTCCCACCTCACCATAGTCTGCATCTTTTATGGAACCGGCTTCTTCAGCTACATGCGCCTGGGCTCTGTGTCTGCCTCAGACAAGGACAAGGGCATTGGCATCCTTAACACTGTCATCAGCCCCATGCTGAACCCACTCATCTACAGCCTCCGGAACCCCGATGTGCAGGGTGCCCTGAAGAGGTTGCTGACGGGGAAGCGGCTCCCTGAGTGAGAAGGCAGGGGTGTCAAGATGCCTCTCCCTCCTTGAGCAAGGCCCTGCTTTCTTGTGCTGAAGGCTTAGTTGTGGGCAGGAGGATATTCAAGGGTGGACTAAGAAGGAAAGTAGATAATTCAGGCCAGGGTAGAATGTGGTTTGTCGTGAACTGGGGAGAAAGGCTGAAGCTTAGAGAAGAGAGTATCTAAATAACTGATGAAAGATGGATTAGAGACAGATGGGAGAAGGGACTTTCCTGGTGGCCCAGTGGCTAAAACTCCATGTTCCCAGTGCAAAAGGCCTGGGTTCAATCCCTGGTCAGAGAACTAGATCCCACATGCCGCAAATAAGAGTTCACAAGTCCCAACTAAAGATCCTGCCTGCCGCAATTAAGATCAAAGATCCTGCAAGTAAGAACCAGCACATGCAAATAAATATATCAATATTTTTTTAAAGGACAAATGGGAGAAAATTATATTATGGGTCAGGAAGTGGGACATAAATAAATTATGTTGTATTTTTAGAATTCAATGACTGTTCAGTTGAAATACATTAGAAATGCTAATTAAAATGTTTGCCCTCAACCTTTTAAGATAAGATATGTTTGTATCTTAGGGCTTCCCTAGTGGCTCAGATGGTAAAGTGGCTTAGATGGTGGCTCTGGTTGCAATGCAGGAGACCCAGGTTCGATTCCTGGGTTGGGAAGATCCCCTGGAGAAGGGAATGGCAACCCACTCCAGTATTCTTGCCTGAAAAATCCCATGGACAGAAGAACCTGGTAGGCTACAGTCCATGGGCTCTCAAAGAGTCAGACACAATTGAGCGACTAACATACCTGTATCAAAGTATTGGGTCTGGAGACTTCCCTGATGGCTCAGTGGTAAAGAATCCACCTGCAATGCAGGAGATGGAGAAGACTCGGGTTTAATCCCTGGGTTGGGAAGATCCTCTGGAGGAGGGCATGGCAACCCACTCCAGTATTCATGCCTGGAGAATCCCATGGACAGAGGAACCTGGAGGGCTACAGTCCAGGGGGGTCATAAAGAGTTGGACATGACTAAAGCAACTGAGTATGCACTCATGCATGGAGTCTGTTTTTTAAAAAGATTCTTCTTCAGGAAATAAACCCATGATTGTGGAATTAAGGTTTGGCATAGCCTGGGAGCAGGATGTGGGGACCTGTCAGAGTACCTTCCAGCATCTTCTTTAGAGCAACACTATCAAATACCTCTTTCTAAAACCAGGGTCCCCATCCCGACTCACCATGAGTGGGAACAACACATTTTCACATCACTGCGTGAACTCTCTCCCCCAGCATCTCCACTGAAAACTCGAGAGTGGGTCATCATTAATTTCCTGAGAAGCAGCATTCACAATAGTTAGTTTACTGTTTATTTTTCAAGGCAAAATACACCGATTTATAAAAGGGCATTCTATCTAATATGTATAGAAAATCAGTAAAGGTGAAAAATTAAGGGAAATAGAAGTTTGCAAGTTACCACTGAATGAGTACTGGAAACCAAGATTTTACCAAAACAACGAAACTAAGGGAACCCATGGAAGAACGGTGACCAGAATGAGAGTTGATTTCACATGAAGTTGTGACTTTCTAGAATTTTTTTCCGTAAATCTTTCAGATACTTCCTGGTCCACACATTGTAAGTCTGAGAAGAGGGACCTTACCTAACACGCTTATTAACTGATGAGGAGGGCAGCTTGGCCCCTCAAAGTGTCTGAGAATATTCCCCAGTCAAATGAAGGTTCCCAGCGTCACTCTCTCTACTTTTCCTGAAGACAGCTGTCTCCCACATCAGGTCTGGTGCCCCTCCAGGTGCAGTGGTTGGTGGCGGGCCCTGCAGCCTCTGGGCCTGGGCCCCTCTGCACTCAGGCCACCCACGATGCCTGATTAAGCCCCTGGCACAGTGTCTATCCCACTCCACGTCATCCAATTTCTTTCTGATGACCACTGTATCACATCCAGACCTTCGCCGGGGATGTCATGTCTCTCTGTCACTCATTTCTTCCTGGCCTCTCCCCTCAGTCTTTCTCAGCCACAGCCTCTAGCTCAGCGAGGATTTTTCTTTGTCAGGAAACTCATGCATCTCTACACTTTTATTGCACGTTTGTAATCTCCTCCGAAAGAGTGTGCCTTGATCAGCAAGAAAGACATCATCATCATTTCTGTATTCCTTGCAGCTTTTTTTTGGCTCTCCCTGACTAGACTGTAAGCTCCTTAACGACAAGGACCATGTTTTCTATTATACATGTCTTCAAATTCACAGCACAGTGCTGAGCGCATAAAGCCATCTCATGGATCAATCAACTGCTACTAGGAACCGATAACTATCAACTGGTATTCCTGACCTGTGACAGGAAATGTGTGTTCTACGTGGGAGGTCAGTGAACCGCCCAGATGTTTTCTAAATGCCCGACACCCAAGATCTTAAGATATGAAGGGAAAAGAAAAAAAGAAAGAGAAGCTTTCTTCTGAGAACATAGTCAGTCATTGAGCTCGCCCTAACAGGAAGAAACTTTCTTGATTTTATGTGTGAGCTGCAATGTCATTTCTCCCCCAAAACTAAGAGAAACTGCCTGAAGTTAGAGCCAGAACTGTCTCCCTCTTGCAAAGGAATGGAAGAGAACTTTTAATTAGCAAAAGCTAATTGGAACTTGGAGCCCCAGGGTTCTGAAATCCTGCAACATCCAAGAGTGGGATCCATTCAACTTGGAGCACATTAAGTGGGTGGGATGATAATAATAAATGAGTGCTAATCAGTATGACAAAGTGTCTTTCTTTAAGTGATGTCCTGAAGTGAATAGTTTTTAACTCTGCTCTGCAAATATGAGCAATTCATATGTGGTATAAATAATTTTAATGAAAAGTGTATTTTTGTTTAAAAAGAAGAATGAATATATTGACATGAAAAGATGTACAGCACATATTGCTGAATTTAGAAAGTGGTAATGATGTGACATGTAATGTGTATCGAGCAAAAAAGTGCTAGGGAACAACCCTCAAGTTTTAGGTGGTGATTTCCACTGCAGAGGAGAATTGGACTGGGCAGAGGGGTGGGAAATGCAGAAGGACTTTCAGTTTCTACTCCATTTACTCTTTTTTTTTCATATTGTTTATTATTTTACTTGCAATCCTATAGAATGACCTACTGAGATGAATGAGGATTTTTTTTTTTTTTTGGTGGAGGTGGGGAGTGTTCCAGGGATTGAACAATGCCCCTAGACGTAGAAGCGTAGAGTCTTAACCACTGGACCACCAGGGAGGTCCCTCCGTTTACTCTTATTTGAAGTTTCTCACTGAATTCTGTGGCTTGCCAGGTGGCTCAGTGGTAAAGAATCCGCTTGCCAATGGAATTGCCGCAGGAGACTTGGGTTTCATCCCAGGGTCAAGACTATCTCCTGGAGGACGAAATGGCAACCCACTCCAGTATCCTTGCCAAGAAAATCCCATGGACAGAGGAGTCTGGTGGGCTGCAGTCCACAGGGTCGCAAAGAGTCAGACACGACTGAGAGACTGAGCACACATTCACTGAATTCTGTAATATAAAAAAATTTTTTTTAAATAAATGCTATTGGTGGATACAGGATTGGGAGGAGTAAAATGAATCAATTGTAATATTTTCTCTCCAGCCTTCAAAGTGTCCTCTGTCATCCTCATCTTTGAGGAAAAAAAAAAAAAAGTAAGTTGCTTATTCACCCAATATGAATGGCTTCCCTTGATCTAGATTCACAGGCTCCAGAGAGACATAAAGTAGTTATTGGTCATCTTATCCATGCTGTCTCTTCCGAGATGAGAGCCAAACCCAAGCATCTCTAGCATTGGAAAATACTGCTGGGGGACCTTTCCCCTCGTCGCATCTCCTGGCCCTGAAAATTCAAATTTCACCCTCCATTCTACACGAATGCCTACCTTACACCAACACCAGCACACCTCCTCCCCCCAAAACCCTTGTACTGCTGCCTAGTTTTGAATCTTTTTTATGTAATTCCAGTCAAAGGTAGTGACTCATCTTGGTGGGGACTCATGCAGACTTTCATGATTCCTTGTGCCACAGATCATGGTCATGGCCTCTGGGAGCTTAAAGAAACCTCTAGAGATATTTTGGTCCAGCCACCCTGACTTCAGAAAACTCACATCCAAAGAAATTTGTTCCAAATGTTCTTGGCCTTCAACACAAATGTGAACTTATTGAGGACAGCCAGGATCCATCTGCTAAGCTCAGCTAATGTCATTTTATAAACCATAAGCATCTATAACACATATGTTATAGTTCTCAGAAACATTTTCACATTGCTTCTTTCTCCCACACCCATGTCACTATCTAGAGGCCCACCATATGTGTCATAAAGATCAAGGCACAGTTAGAACCCAAGAAAATTATGAAAGTAGTATGATTCCTCATTATACTACTGGCACATAACAATATTCACAGAGCACTTTGAAATCTGTGTTCTCATTTGAATTTTGCATCTGCACAGTTGAGTATCACCCACAATGAGGACCAGGATTAGAAAATATCAATAAGAAGGCCACTTATTATCTTCACTTTGCAAATTAAAACAAAAAACAAAAAAACAGAAGCTAAGTGATTTTCCAAAGGCCATGGGGTTAGTAGACCTTCCTAGGTTGTCCAGTGGTAAAGAATCTTCCTGTCAATGCAGGAGACACAAGAGACACCAGTTTGATCCCTGGATGGGGAAGATCCCCTGGAGAAGGAAATGGCAACCCACTCCAGTATTCTTGCCTGGAGAATCCCATGGACAGAGGAGCCTGGCGGGCTACAGTCCATGGGGGTCGCAAAGAGTCAGATCGACTGAGCAACTGAGCATGGATGCATATAGGGTTAGTTAGTAGGGCAGCCTGCAAGTGCTGACTCACAGCCCAGTATTTTTGCCTTCCTCCATGACTGTCTCTAATAAATCACCAAAGACTTCTGAACTAAACAGAGTGATGCTGACTCTCAGCGTAATAAGTCTTGGAAATGGGAAAGGTACGACAGTTTAGAGAAGAGAGCCTTAAGGTATCCAGAGACTTGCTTTCTAACCCAGCCTCTTCTACTTAAGGCCACATGAGTTTTCGAAGCCATTCCTTCCTTCCACATGTCTTGCACCTTTTTTCATTCATCTATTCTATGATAAATACTCAGACCCCGTCCTCCCACAGGATACTAAAGGCTATGGGGGAAAAGGGGGCCTTAGGTAATTAAATTAAATGGACAGGTGATAAGATTGAGAGCGGGAGGATATACCCGTGAATAATTCATGCACAGTGGAGCTCTGATGAATAAAGTCTGGTTCTTGGGCTGTGGCAACTGGAGAGATGCCCAGACTGGAGGTGGTAGCAGGGGTCCAGGCAGAGATGTGACAGCCCGGGAGGCAGAGGTCACTGAAACTGAAAGAAGTGAACTTGGGAAGGAATCCTGGAACATCAGCCAGAAAATATCTACCCTTGTTTTCAGAGTTTATGTTTGTAGGATCTGAAGAGATTAGGATATTAAGGCCCTAAAAGACTCCAGACCTTTATTTGGTATTTACAAACAGTTGCCCAGGCCAGGATATATGGAAAAGCAAATATGAATCAAGCTTCCTCCATGTGCCGGGCAGCAAGCTGAGCAACCCATGCTCCTTGTTGCATTAAACTAGCTGTGATCAAGCAAGGTCAGCAGTGGACCCAGAAGTTAGGAGGCCTGGCTTCTGGGCAGACACTGCTATTAGCTCTGTGACACTGGACAGATCAGTTGCCCTCCGTGGGCCCCAGTTTCTCATTTATGAAACGGGAATCATAGCACACAATTCAAATGATTATCCTGAGAATTAAATAAATTGAAATACAGAATTAGTGTGTTGATAAGTATAGTGTTCCCTGCTGGCCCTTCTCTGGTGGCTTACTCTGTAAAGAATCTCCTTGCAATGCAGGAGACCCAGGTTCAATCCTCGGGTTGGGAAGATCCCCTGGAAAAGGAAATGGCAACCCACTCCAGTATTCTTGCCTGGAGAATCCCATGGACAGAGGAGCCTGGTGGGCTACAGTCCATGGGGTCACAAGAGTCGGACGTGACTTAGAGACTAAACCAGCACCACAAGTTTAATGCAGAAGGTGTTAAAAACCCATGGGGTTTTGAGTTGCGTCTTTCTAGAGTTTGTGGCCTCACACTAGAAAGCACCAGAACAGGAACTTACTGCCCCAAACTTCAGCCATGCCTGGTCAGTGTTAATGTCCTTTGTATCAACGTGGCTCTCACTTCCCTTGAATGAACTAGTGAACGATCCAGAACAATAGAAGCTTCTGCCCTGCTGTGGACACTTGGAAGAGGGCATGATTAACTCCCTAGGTCCCAAAACACTTTGCTGACTTCTCAAGCTTAGCGGAACCTCAGGAGGTTCACCCATCTTCATGGATGTTCACCCATCCATCCGTGTTTCTCACAAAGTTTCCCACTGAGACAGCGGTGACGGGGATGGGAATGAAGTCCTCGAATATTCCACAAATAGAATCCTCTAATTAGCTCCCAAATGAGAGCTCAGGACAACTTGGCTGAGTGGCGACTGGGGATTTGCTGATTGTCTTCTGCATCTCTGCTAACAAGGCCAGAGGGAAGGGACACCCAGAAAAGATTTTGCTTTCATTTGTGTCCTTTAGAAAGAAATCAGACCTTAGAGAGGAGAGTGGAGGAGGCCAATTAGTGATAGATGGTTTCAGTAGTGTCGTTAACAAGATTCATTAGCAAAGTTGCCAACAGACGGAAGATGTGTTCAAAACAAGGTTGCCTGGGTGTGAGTCTCAGCCTCTCTGCAAACACTAGCCACCATTTCTTCACTTTTTCCTGACTTTTGGCATTGTGTGCTTCCATCCTGGTCACACCCCAAAACTCTCCTGTCCACCCACCCCTCCTCCATCACAGCCTGGTTTTCTTCAATCCCAAATTAAATAAATGTGCCTACTCTGTGGTCTGTATTGGCTGTATCATTTTATACCTGCATCAGGATTTCCTTAATCAACCCTCTCCTAACCCTTTAGACTGTTTTCAGTTTTCCATTATTAAACGCAGTTTTATGTGTCTCTACGCAGCTGTTTCCTTGATTGGATCGTATGCATGTATATATCTTCAACACTTATGAATATTGACAAATTATCAACTAGATGCATTGTAACATTTGAATGTTCTGCCAGTTCAATGCAAGAGGGCCCCTTTCTAGACCTTAAGCAACTTCAGGTATTATCATTTAAACCAGGAATTCCCCAACCCCNCGTATGCATGTATATATCTTCAACACTTATGAATATTGACAAATTATCAACTAGATGCATTGTAACATTTGAATGTTCTGCCAGTTCAATGCAAGAGGGCCCCTTTCTAGACCTTAAGCAACTTCAGGTATTATCATTTAAACCAGGAATTCCCCAACCCCCAGGAACTGGGCCACAGAACAGGAGGTGAGTGGTGGGCAGATAAGCAAGTGAAGCTTCATCTAGCACTCCCCATCACTTCCATTGCGAGTGAAGCTTCATCTAGCATGCCCCATCACTTCCATTGCAACCTGAACTATCCCCACCATTGCTTGCATTGCCACCTGAACACTGCACGCTCCCCTTGTCTGTGGAAAAAACTGTCTTCCATGAAATTGGTCTCTGGTGCCAAAAAGGTTGGGGACTGTTAGAGAAGAGAGTATCTAAATAACTGATGAAAGATGGATTAGAGACAGATGGGAGAAGGGACTTTCCTGTTGGCCCGGTGGCTAAAACTCCATGTTCCCAGTGCAAGAGGCCTGGGTTCAATCCCTGGTCAGAGAACTAGATCCCACATGCCACAAATAAGAGTTCACAAGTCCCAACTAAAGATCCTGCCTGCCGGAATTAAGATCAAAGATCCTGCAAGTAAGAGCCAGCACATGCAAATAAATATATCAATATTTTTTTAAAGGACAAATGGGAGAAAATTATACTATGGGTCAGGAAGTGGGACACAAATAAATTATGTTGTATTTTTAAAATTCAATGACTGTTCAGTTGAAATACATTAGAAACGCTAATTAAAATGTTTGCCCTCACCCTTTTAAGATAAGATATGTTTGTATCTTAGGGCTTCCCTAGTGGCTCAGATGGTAAAGTGGCTCAGATGGTGGCTCTGGCTGCAATGCAGGAGACCCAGGTTCGATTCCTGGGTTGGGAAGATCCCCAGGAGAAGGGAATGGCAACCCACTCCAGTATTCTTGCCTGAAAAGTCCCATGGACAGAGGAATCTGGTAGGCTACAGGCCATGGGCTCTCAAAGAGTCAGACACAATTGAGCGACTAACATACCTGTATCAGAGTATTGGGTCTGGAGACTTCCCTGATGGCTCAGTGGTAAAGAATCCACCTGCGATGCAGGAGATGGAGAAGACTCGGGTTTGATCCCTGGGTTGGGAAGATCCTCTGGAGGAGGGCATGGCAACCCACTCCAGTATTCATGCCTGGAGAATCCCATGGACAGAGGAACCTGGAGGGCTACAGTCCAGGGGGGTCATAAAGAGTTGGACATGACTAAAGCAACTGAGTATGCACTCATGCATGGAGTCTGTTTTTTAAAAAGATTCTTCTTCAGGAAATAAACCCATGATTGTGGAATTAAGGTTTGGCATAGCCTGGGAGCAGGATGTGGGGACCTGTCAGAGTACCTTCCAGCATCTTCTTTAGAGCAACACTATCAAATACCTCTTTCTAAAACCAGGGTCCCCATCCCGACTCACCATGAGTGGGAACAACACATTTTCACATCACTGCGTGAACTCTCTCCCCCAGCATCTCCACTGAAAACTCGAGAGTGGGTCATCATTAATTTCCTGAGAAGCAGCATTCACAATAGTTAGTTTAGTGTTTATTTTTCAAGGCAAAATACACCGATTTATAAAAGGGCATTCTATCTAATATGTATAGAAAATCAGTAAAGGTGAAAAATTAAGGGAAATAGAAGTTTGCAAGTTACCACTGAATGAGTACTGGAAACCAAGATTTTACCAAAACAACGAAACTAAGGGAACCCATGGAAGAACGGTGACCAGAATGAGAGTTGATTTCACATGAAGTTGTGACTTTCTAGAATTTTTTTCCGTAAATCTTTCAGATACTTCCTGGTCCACACATTGTAAGTCTGAGAAGAGGGACCTTACCTAACACGCTTATTAACTGATGAGGAGGGCAGCTTGGCCCCTCAAAGTGTCTGAGAATATTCCCCAGTCAAATGAAGGTTCCCAGCGTCACTCTCTCTACTTTTCCTGAAGACAGCTGTCTCCCACATCAGGTCTGGTGCCCCTCCAGGTGCAGTGGTTGGTGGCGGGCCCTGCAGCCTCTGGGCCTGGGCCCCTCTGCACTCAGGCCACCCACGATGCCTGATTAAGCCCCTGGCACAGTGTCTATCCCACTCCACGTCATCCAATTTCTTTCTGATGACCACTGTATCACATCCAGACCTTCGCCGGGGATGTCATGTCTCTCTGTCACTCATTTCTTCCTGGCCTCTCCCCTCAGTCTTTCTCAGCCACAGCCTCTAGCTCAGCGAGGATTTTTCTTTGTCAGGAAACTCATGCATCTCTACACTTTTATTGCACGTTTGTAATCTCCTCCGAAAGAGTGTGCCTTGATCAGCAAGAAAGACATCATCATCATTTCTGTATTCCTTGCAGCTTTTTTTTGGCTCTCCCTGACTAGACTGTAAGCTCCTTAACGACAAGGACCATGTTTTCTATTATACATGTCTTCAAATTCACAGCACAGTGCTGAGCGCATAAAGCCATCTCATGGATCAATCAACTGCTACTAGGAACCGATAACTATCAACTGGTATTCCTGACCTGTGACAGGAAATGTGTGTTCTACGTGGGAGGTCAGTGAACCGCCCAGATGTTTTCTAAATGCCCGACACCCAAGATCTTAAGATATGAAGGGAAAAGAAAAAAAGAAAGAGAAGCTTTCTTCTGAGAACATAGTCAGTCATTGAGCTCGCCCTAACAGGAAGAAACTTTCTTGATTTTATGTGTGAGCTGCAATGTCATTTCTCCCCCAGAACTAAGAGAAACTGCCTGAAGTTAGAGCCAGAACTGTCTCCCTCTTGCAAAGGAATGGAAGAGAACTTTTAATTAGCAAAAGCTAATTGGAACTTGGAGCCCCAAGGGTTCTGAAATCCTGCAACATCCAAGAGTGGGATCCATTCAACTTGGAGCACATTAAGTGGGTGGGATGATAATAATAAATGAGTGCTAATCAGTATGACAAAGTGTCTTTCTTTAAGTGATGTCCTGAAGTGAATAGTTTTTAACTCTGCTCTGCAAATATGAGCAATTCATATGTGGTATAAATAATTTTAATGAAAAGTGTATTTTTGTTTAAAAAGAAGAATGAATATATTGACATGAAAAGATGTACAGCACATATTGCTGAATTTAGAAAGTGGTAATGATGTGACATGTAATGTGTATCGAGCAAAAAAGTGCTAGGGAACAACCCTCAAGTTTTAGGTGGTGATTTCCACTGCAGAGGAGAATTGGACTGGGCAGAGGGGTGGGAAATGCAGAAGGACTTTCAGTTTCTACTCCATTTACTCTTTTTTTTTCATATTGTTTATTATTTTACTTGCAATCCTATAGAATGACCTACTGAGATGAATGAGGATTTTTTTTTTTTTTTGGTGGAGGTGGGGAGTGTTCCAGGGATTGAACAATGCCCCTAGACGTAGAAGCGTAGAGTCTTAACCACTGGACCACCAGGGAGGTCCCTCCGTTTACTCTTATTTGAAGTTTCTCACTGAATTCTGTGGCTTGCCAGGTGGCTCAGTGGTAAAGAATCCGCTTGCCAATGGAATTGCCGCAGGAGACTTGGGTTTCATCCCAGGGTCAAGACTATCTCCTGGAGGACGAAATGGCAACCCACTCCAGTATCCTTGCCAAGAAAATCCCATGGACAGAGGAGTCTGGTGGGCTGCAGTCCACAGGGTCGCAAAGAGTCAGACACGACTGAGAGACTGAGCACACATTCACTGAATTCTGTAATATAAAAAAATTTTTTTTAAATAAATGCTATTGGTGGATACAGGATTGGGAGGAGTAAAATGAATCAATTGTAATATTTTCTCTCCAGCCTTCAAAGTGTCCTCTGTCATCCTCATCTTTGAGGAAAAAAAAAAAAAAGTAAGTTGCTTATTCACCCAATATGAATGGCTTCCCTTGATCTAGATTCACAGGCTCCAGAGAGACATAAAGTAGTTATTGGTCATCTTATCCATGCTGTCTCTTCCGAGATGAGAGCCAAACCCAAGCATCTCTAGCATTGGAAAATACTGCTGGGGGACCTTTCCCCTCGTCGCATCTCCTGGCCCTGAAAATTCAAATTTCACCCTCCATTCTACACGAATGCCTACCTTACACCAACACCAGCACACCTCCTCCCCCCAAAACCCTTGTACTGCTGCCTAGTTTTGAATCTTTTTTATGTAATTCCAGTCAAAGGTAGTGACTCATCTTGGTGGGGACTCATGCAGACTTTCATGATTCCTTGTGCCACAGATCATGGTCATGGCCTCTGGGAGCTTAAAGAAACCTCTAGAGATATTTTGGTCCAGCCACCCTGACTTCAGAAAACTCACATCCAAAGAAATTTGTTCCAAATGTTCTTGGCCTTCAACACAAATGTGAACTTATTGAGGACAGCCAGGATCCATCTGCTAAGCTCAGCTAATGTCATTTTATAAACCATAAGCATCTATAACACATATGTTATAGTTCTCAGAAACATTTTCACATTGCTTCTTTCTCCCACACCCATGTCACTATCTAGAGGCCCACCATATGTGTCATAAAGATCAAGGCACAGTTAGAACCCAAGAAAATTATGAAAGTAGTATGATTCCTCATTATACTACTGGCACATAACAATATTCACAGAGCACTTTGAAATCTGTGTTCTCATTTGAATTTTGCATCTGCACAGTTGAGTATCACCCACAATGAGGACCAGGATTAGAAAATATCAATAAGAAGGCCACTTATTATCTTCACTTTGCAAATTAAAACAAAAAACAAAAAAACAGAAGCTAAGTGATTTTCCAAAGGCCATGGGGTTAGTAGACCTTCCTAGGTTGTCCAGTGGTAAAGAATCTTCCTGTCAATGCAGGAGACACAAGAGACACCAGTTTGATCCCTGGATGGGGAAGATCCCCTGGAGAAGGAAATGGCAACCCACTCCAGTATTCTTGCCTGGAGAATCCCATGGACAGAGGAGCCTGGCGGGCTACAGTCCATGGGGGTCGCAAAGAGTCAGATCGACTGAGCAACTGAGCATGGATGCATATAGGGTTAGTTAGTAGGGCAGCCTGCAAGTGCTGACTCACAGCCCAGTATTTTTGCCTTCCTCCATGACTGTCTCTAATAAATCACCAAAGACTTCTGAACTAAACAGAGTGATGCTGACTCTCAGCGTAATAAGTCTTGGAAATGGGAAAGGTACGACAGTTTAGAGAAGAGAGCCTTAAGGTATCCAGAGACTTGCTTTCTAACCCAGCCTCTTCTACTTAAGGCCACATGAGTTTTCGAAGCCATTCCTTCCTTCCACATGTCTTGCACCTTTTTTCATTCATCTATTCTATGATAAATACTC
>SJYX01015747.1:221780-234935 GCA_006410675.1 Oreotragus oreotragus
GTGATGCCATCTAGCCATCTCATTCTCGGTCGTCCCCTTCTCCTCCTGCCCCCAATCCCTCCCAGCATCAGAGTCTTTTCCAATGAGTCAACTCCTCACACGAGGTGGCCAAAGTACTGGAGTTTCAGCTTTAGCATCAGTCCTTCCAATGAACACCCAGGACTGATCTCCTTTAGAATGGACTGGTTGGATCTCCTTGCAGTCCAAGGGACTCTCAAGAGTCTTCTCCAACACCACAGTTCAAAAGCATCAATTCTTCGACACTCAGCCTTCTTCACAGTCCAACTCTCACATCCATATATGACCACTGGGAAAACCATAGCCTTGACTAGACGGACCTTTGTTGGCAAAGTAATGTCTCTGCTTTTCAATATGCTATCTAGGTTGGTCATAATAAGTAAGCGTCTTTTAATCCCCAGTGTTACTGAGATACAATTGACCTATACATTCTTTTTTTTATATAATCATTTTTTTAAAAATTGCTTGACTCAGATGTCAACTGGGGCCCTCCTGATTTAGAGAGCCAGGTGAAACTGCCTTGGACTTTCAAACTTTCAAAGATCACACCTGGGGAAAATTCCAAGTCTGCCACAAGACTTCTGAGGCTTCCTGGAAAACTTTACAAAATCTTGACTTCCACTGGGGTTCTGCTCACAGAGAGGCAGACTTCCCGCTGCATCCCCACAACCCAGACCTGAAATAGACGCCTCCTTTGAATTCCACGTTCTCAACTCAGTCACTGCAAAAGCATTTCAAATTATGCAGATTCAGATCTGTTTCATCATTCCTGCAGTTGATGTTCTTATTTTTCCTTCTTCTTATTTTTCTTATACTTTTTCCTGATGTCCTATTCTTTCCTCTCTCTTCTCTCAAGTATGAGGAAGATCTCATTCCAAGAACATATGGTGGTACAAAGCCTAAGAGCCTCTATAAGTCAAGTCTCAGGGGTGCTAGAATGGGGTGTGTGTGATCATGTGCAGAGAGGTGGATAAGGAACCGAACTGGTTTCTCAGACAATTCCCAGAGGCAGAACTCAACCTGACTTCTCCGTCTTAGGGTGTCTTTAATCATCTAGTAAACTTTTTCATTGTACTTAACTACTTAAGTTATATATTTGAAGATCCACTTGTTCACATCTGCTGCTTGTCAACTCCTTTAGGTTGAATGCCACTTTCTTTTAGATATATTCTTTCTGAAGTAATATATTTTCCTTCTCCATTTTACGCCTTTCATGTTTGTGGTTTCAAACATATGCTTCTCTATCAGTTCTATATAGAAGAGCATGCCAAAGAGTCCCCCATTCCAAGTATGTTTATGAAGTCCTGACATTGTTCAGATGTGTGATTTTAAAGTATTTTAGTTCCCATGTTGCCTTCTCCTTCAAATTTTAAATTGCAAAGCAATTTGAGCTCTTAAAACCAAGTTTAATCCTACCTGTTTCTTAATATGTCTCTTCCAGGTGACCTGTCATTTTATCCTTTTCTGTGGGATTATATTTTCAAATGTTTTGATTGACAACAAAAATCAACAAGTTGTTTCTGTTAGGAAGACCCTCAGAATTTTGGGGAAACTTGTATTATTTCTGTAGGGTCTGCCTTCCAAGAAGTCTTGATTTCTGTATTGCAAATATTTTACATCTGATAGTACACTCTGTGTATGTGTTTCAGAGATACTAATACATGTTCTTTACTCTACTGTTATGGGTGGCTCAACTCTTAAAACAGCAGTTTTGGAAGCAGGTCTACATATTCTAAAATGTCGGATTTGACTTATTTAGAATGATGTGAGCTAGAAGACGCTAGTAAAGTAATGCTCAAAATTCTCCAAGTCAGGCTTCAGCAATACATGAACTGTGAACTTCCAGATGTTCAAAATTGCCAACATCTGCTGGATCATCGAAAAAGCAAGAGAGTTCCAGAAAAACATCTATTTCTTCTTTATTGACTATGCCAAAGCCTTTGACTGTGTGGGTCACAATAAACTGTGGGAAATTCTGAAAGAGATGGGAATACCAGACCACCTGACCTGCCTCTTGAGAAAGCTGTATGCAGGTCAGGAAGCAACAGTTAGAACTGGACATGGAACAACAGACTGGTTCCAAATAGGAAAAGGAGTACGTCAAGGCTGTATATTGTCACCCTGCTTATTTAACTTATATGCAGAGTACATCATGAGAAACTCTGGGCTGGAAGAAGCACAAGCTAGAATCAAGATTGCCAGGAGAAATATCAATCACCTCAGATATGCAGATGACACCAACCTTATGGAAGAAAGTGAAGAGGAACTAAAAAGCCTCTTGATGAAAGTGAAAGAGGAGAGTGAAAAAGTTGGCTTAAAGCTCAACATTCAGAAAACTAAGATCATGGCATCTGGTCCCATCACTTCATGGGAAATAGATGGGGAAACAGTGGAAACAGTATCAGACTTTATTTTGGGGGGCTCCAAAATCTCTGCAGATGGTGATTGCAGCCATGAAATTAAAAGACACTTACTCCTTGGAAGGAAAGTTATGACCAACTTAGATAGCATATTCAAAAGCAGAGACATTACTTTGCCAACAAAGGTCCATCTGGTTAAGGCTATAGTTTTTCCAGTGGTCAGGTATGGATGTGAGAGTTGGACTGTGAAGAAGGCTGAGCACTGAAGAACTGATGCTTTTGAACTGTGGTGCTGGAGAAGACTCTTGAGAGTCCCTTGGACTGCAAAAAGATTCAACCAGTCCATTCTAAAAGAAATCAGTCCTGGGTTTTCATTGGAAGGACTGATGTTAAAGCTGAAACTCCAGTACTTTGGCCACCTCGTGCAAAGAGTTGATTCATTGGAAAAGACTCTGATGCTGGGAGGGATTGGGGGCAGGAGGAGAAGGGGACGACCGAGGATGAGATGGCTGGATGGCATCACCGACTCGATGGACCTGAGTTTGAGTGAACTCCGAGAGTTGGTGATGGACAGAGAGGCCTGTCATGCTGCGATTCATGGGGTCACAGAGTCGGACATGACTGAGCGAATGAACTGAACTGAACTGAACTGAGCTAGAAGACATAAAGATTGCCCTCAGAAAGCAGTTCACACTGATGCAAAATTTTTGCCCGGGGCATTTTTACAAATTATAGCACTCTTATAGCCCAGAACCATAATGAATATTATATTATTTAACAAAGTCTTCTAGGTTTGTTTATTCATAATAAACTATGTTCTTAATTTAGCAATATATTACAATATCCAACCAACACTACTAATTCCATTTTCACTAAAGCACATTCTAAGACAAGAAAATATTCAATATAAATTATTGCCCTGAAGCATTTACAGTTGCACATAAACTTCTCAAAACATGAAAGGTCTTTAAAAAGAATCTACAGAGAAAATTCAACAACCTAAGTCCATGACTCCTGGAAGGCGACTCTGACATACTTCACAAGTTGGGATCAAATGTCCAATTGTATGGAAAGTCATGACCTGGCATCTGAGATTTTTCCTCTAGATTCTGAATTCATACTCTTTCTAAACACAATTAAGTTCAGTTTGTTCTCTGGTCCTTAATAAAGATCATTTACAATTTCAGCTTTTTATTTACCCAAATAAGATGAACACAAATTAATCTGATATCCTCTTTACAAAATAATAGTAATAGTAATAATTGTTCATAGAGTATAATTTCTCACTTGAGTGAGAAAGTAGAATATGAAAAATATTTATTTTTATAAAATATAAATATAATATTTGTTATTGTTATAACATAAAAACTAGTATACAAATATTTTAAAACAAAACATTTACATATATTTAGATTGTTGATTATTGCATTAATATTTATTTATTAAATAAATTAATATAAATATTTTAAAATATTATATACATATTTCTTTCTGTGTTATGTAGCATGATATATATTTGGAAATCAGTACACAAGTCAATTCTAACCAATACAAACCTTAATGATATTAATCTTGTATTTATTCATTTATCTGAGAATTATAACTATGCTAATATAAAACAAAACTTATTTTAAAGGGTTTACACTAATGAAAAAATGCAAATATTAGATGTCTCTTTTTTAACTTTTTATTTTGTATTGGAGTTTAACAGATTAACAATATGGTGATCGTTTCAAGTGCATAGCAAAGGGACTCGGCAATACGTATACATGTTTCTAAACTCCCCTCCTGTCCTAGATGTATTGTTGTGCAGCTTATTGCTTTTCAGATGCAAGGCCCAAGAGAGGCCAAGACCCTGATTCGGAGTTGGGTACACTCTACCAGAAACGGGTAGAACCATGATTACAGCTCATGGATTTAACAGCCAAAGGAAATGAAAACAAAGTTCTGTTTTCCACAGGAGCTAAAATCAAGACTAGAAAAACTAATACTAAAAATCATAATAGCATTTCACAGTGAGCCACTGGTGATGGCTTGTGTAATTAGTGAAAAAGCTTGCTTGATGAATTTCTTCTCCACATTTGTCAGCAACCACAGAAATATTCACCTTTTTGACCCTGGATTTTTTTCTCTGGGATCTTAGGAAAGCTTCGTGGAAAAAAGTAACACTTAAGTTGACACACCTCCCTTACTTTTTGTTCAAAATTACGATAATGATTAAAAAACTTGTGGCATGTCCACTGCATGAAACATGCAGTCATTAGCATGATAGTGAAAGTGAAAATGTTAGTCGTTCAGTGTCTGACTCTTTGCAACCCTTTGGACTGTGGCCCAGCAGGCTCCTCTGTCCATGGGATTCTCCAGGCAAGAATACATGAGTGGGAGCCATTCCATTCTCCAGGGGATCTTCTGGAGCCAGGAATCGAACCTGCATCCCTTGCATCTCTGGCATTGGCAGGCATGTTCTTTACCCCGTGCCTAAATCTCTCTCCAACCTGCCTGTTAACCACTCGGTGCAATCTCAGAATGTCCCACCCTCCAACATGAAAGGGAAAGTCAGACTCTACCAGTTAATCTCTCTCCATTTACCAAAGAGGAAACAGATGCAGAGAGAAGAGACTCACTGGGGCTCCTCACTCACTCCAAGACTTCCCTGCATCTCTTCAGAGCCCAGCAGGCCTGGCACCCCGTCCCCAAGCAACGTTTTCAAATGAATGAACAGTCAAGCTAAAGAGGCTCATCCCCTGAGATGCGGCTATCAGTCCCCAAGTGTTGAAAGGTACACCAGGTGGAGGAAGGAGAGGTGAGACAGAGATAAAGATAGAGACTGTCCTTGAGAGAAATTGATGAGCCTGGGAATTAGTCTGGGGCCCTCCAGATGCAGGAGGGCTGCTTTGTCAGGCCAGTGAGAAGGACAAGACAGTCAAAGGGTTTTGGAACAAGCAGTAGGAATCATCTTGCCCCAGCACCAGCTGGTCAGGGCTGAGATCCTGGCATCTCTGACCTGGGCTGTGGGCTTACAGAGAGCAGCATCCTTGAAATCCATCAGGAGCAGCACCACGCGTGTCCCATGATCTGCTTTCCTGGAGTGAATCTGCCATCACCTCCAGCCCCTCCTGCCTCCCTGGGCTTCCAGGTTAGATGGGACCTTTAGGGCTCTTCCCTGAGGCTTGGGGAAAAGGTTCTGGGGTCCATGCTGCGACCCTGGGCATCAGAGTCCTCAGCTCCACTTCACCACCCTCCTCACAATGGCATCAGAAGAAAGAACTCTTTTCTGAGCAGAGGAATTGCAGTGAGGTGGCAGGTTTAGGGGTGATGGTTGCAGCTCCACATAGGTACCACCAGAGAGAAGAGACCAGGGTCTCCTGGCTGTGTGGTTGCCAACAAGCCCTGCCCCTCAGAAGGAGGCAGAGGAGTGATAGCATCCTTTAGGGACACGGGGCCAACACAGGTGTTACCACATGGAGGGGTGTCTTCCCAGTTCTGGGCTCTCAGACCCTCACATCCCCTCTCTCCCATTCAGTCTCTCTAGAAGGACAGGAGAGAAGGCACCATGCTGGCTGAGAACAGAGGGTCTTCCTGGGGCCTGTGGGTGCAGAGGCCATAGATCTCCATGGAGTTGCCTGGTTAACTAGTTAGTAACCTCTCTGCTCCCAGGCTGCATGGCCTTAGGCTGTTGAGGTAGCTTTTCCTCTCCAGGGCATACCTGCCTTAACTCCCTGGCTGGAAGCTGAGCAGCATCTGGTATACGGTGTGAAGGGCAGAGCCCACTTGTGTTCACAGGTGAGCGGTCAGGCAGGAGACTTGCTGGCAGAGAGTGGAATAATCAAAGGCAGGAAGGCAAAGTGGGTAAACTGAATGCCTGAGTGACAGGGAAATGAGAAATAGCCTCCAATGCATGGCAGACAGGAGGGGAAAGTGCATGAAAACTTGGGTAGCATCCGAACCCCAGATTCACATCCTGGCTTTGTCACCAAATTGCTGAATGAAGTCAGACAATGTTCTCTGGGTCCTGCTTCCCATGTATGACATGGGTGTTGAGGGAGATGATATCTTAGAATCACTGCCAGTTGGCTGATACAGAGGTAGGAAAGAAGGTAAACTCTTAAAAAAAATTTTTTTTTTAATTTAGCTGCCTTGGGTCTTAGTTGTAGCTCGCAGAATCTTCATTGCATCATGCAGGATCTTTCATTGTGGTACATGGACTCTCTAGTTGTGGTGTGTGGACTCAGTATTTGTGGCAATCAGGCTCCAGAGAGAACAAGCTTCAGTAATTGCAGCAAGCAAGTTTAGTTTCCCCGCGGCATGTGGGATCCTAGTTCCTCAACTAGGGATGGAACCCATGTCCCCTGCATTTGCAAGGCAGATTCCTAACCACTGGACCATCAGGGAAATCCCTGAACTTTTTAAGAATGTCTTAGCTCTCAATACTCACTGCCTGGTGTAGAGTAGATACAGCAGGTAAGACTGCCATGTACATTATTAAAGAAGAATGAATGAGAAGTTGGCGGGGGAAAGCAAAGGAGGAGAGGAAGCCCTTGGAATAGAAAGGGTTTGTGTTGTGCTTAGCTGTGTCCAGCTCTTTGCAACTCTATGAACTATAGCCCACCAGGCTCCTCTGTCCATGGGATTCTCCAGACAAGAATACTGGAGTGGGTTGCNGTTGGCGGGGGAAAGCAAAGGAGGAGAGGAAGCCCTTGGAATAGAAAGGGTTTGTGTTGTGCTTAGCTGTGTCCAGCTCTTTGCAACTCTATGAACTATAGCCCACCAGGCTCCTCTGTCCATGGGATTCTCCAGACAAGAATACTGGAGTGGGTTGCCATTTCCTCCTCTAGGGGATCTTCCCAACACAAGGATGGAACCTGCATCTCCTATAACTCCTGAATTAGCAGGCAGATTCTTTACTCCTGAGCCACCTGGGAAGCCCTAGAAAGAGTTCATCTTGGGTTAAAACAGGAGTTGCAGAGAAAGCTATCTGGGACGCCATCAAAAGAATCTGGGTTGACCAGCAAGAGACCAAGGTCAAGGAATTAGATAGACACTCCCCAAACTGAGAGACCTAGGGCCCACTGACCACTCCCCACTCTGTTAAGGCAGATGGAGACCTGAGACAAGAGAAAGGAAGGAAGAAGCTGTTGGTTTTGTGTGCAGATTCCTGCATGGGTCTCAGTGTCCCCAGGAAGATCCATGGAGGTCTGGCATTTGTTTCTCTGGCATTGGTGGGAATTGGAGGAGGTATGTATCTGGGTCTGAGTCTTCAGGTGTATGTGGCATGGGTCTGCGGATGGGTCTGTGCGCATCCGTGTGTGTCTGTCCTACCTGTAAACACATGTATGTGAGTGTTCACATGTCCTAGTGGGGGTGAGTGTGTCTCTGGCACGTCTGTGTGTCTGGATTTATCAGACTCACATCCCCTTGTGCTTCTGTGTCTTGGTGCGTCTGAGTACTTCCTACAAAGGTGACCTTTTCCGTATAAGATTTAGGGCTGCAAGCTGCCTGGGAGCTGGCATTCCTGGTCTTAGATCTTCACTATCTCTGCCTCTCTTGATGAACACTTGTCTGTCCTACTCAAATGCCACCTCCTCACTGTAGCCTTCCCTGGCTGCCGGGACAGTTCAAACAAGTTCTCCGAGGGCAGATATTAGCTGTCTGTTCCTACAAGGCCTAGCAGACAACTAAACATCTGTCCTCAGAGAACTTGTCTTCTAGTGAGAAGACAAGGATCACAGCAGCAAAAGTCACCGTAACACCAGCAAATGAGGGTCGCGTTCCAAATGAGGGTTACCAGAGATGGAGGGGAGAAATTGATGTGGGCTGAAGTGGGAGCTGAGAGAGGAGCACTGGCATATACACACCAGCACGTGTGAAATAGACAGCTAGTGGGAAGCTTCCCTATGGCACAGGGAGCTCAGCTTGGTGCTCTGGATGACCTCGAGGGGTGGGATGGGGTGGCAGGAGGCAGGCCCAAGAGGGAGGAGTTTAAGTATATATATAGCTGATTCACATTGTTGTACAGCAGAAATTAAAACATAGTAAAGCAATTATACTTCAAAAAGAAATAAATACATATTTTTTAAAAAAGAAAGGACGCAGGGCTTCCTGGAGGAGGTGAAGCTGGGGCTGGGTATTGGGCTGGGGTAGGAAGAGCACTGCAGGTAGGGAGTCACGGGCAGGAAAGGCACGCTTGAAAGGTGTAAGCAAGAGATAGCGACAAGGGCTCCCTGGTGGCTCGGTGGTAAAGAGTCCGCCTGCCCATGCAGGAGCCACGGGTTCGATCCCTAACTGGGGAAGATCCCACANTAGGAAGAGCACTGCAGGTAGGGAGTCACGGGCAGGAAAGGCACGCTTGAAAGGTGTAAGCAAGAGATAGCGACAAGGGCTCCCTGGTGGCTCGGTGGTAAAGAGTCCGCCTGCCCATGCAGGAGCCACGGGTTCGATCCCTAACTGGGGAAGATCCCACATGCTGTGGGGCAACTAACCCCTGGGCCACAGCTATTGAGCCTGCGCTCCACAGCCAGAGAAGCCACCACAATGAGAGGCCCATGCACCGCCACAACCAGAGAAAAATCCCTGCAGCTACAGAGAGCCAGCAGAGTCCAAAATCAACAATTTCTTAAAATGATGGAAGTGGCAAATAAATTTTGTAAAAAAAAAAAAAAGAGAGAGAGAGAGACAGTGAGATCATCCTGGCTGGGGTTAGGAAAGGGAATAATGTGGAAGCAGCCAGAGCTGAGGTTGGAGAGGAATCCTGGGAGCCAAGCTGGAAGGCTTTGGGTGCCAGGCTGAGTGGTTCACACCGTATCCAGTGGGCAATGGGGAGACTTGGCAGGGCAGCAGAACTGGGTGGAAATTCCTGGGGCCCTTACAGGTCTGGCTTTCTCTCTCTTTCTCTCTCTCTAAGGCTGTTGTTCCAGCCCACAGGAAACGCGCTGAAGTCTCTGGACAGAGATGGGTAATGGTGTATCTGTCCCTAAGATCAGGGACCTCTGGCCAGGAGAGGGACCAGCCCACAGACTCTGCAGACAGCCCTGAGACCTGGCACACTGCCCTCCAGGTGACAAACCCAGCACCCCTCTGCTGCCTTCTCACCATGGTTCTATTTTCCTCCCCACCTGACTCCGCTCTGCTTTCCAGGGAAGAAGAAGCCACATGTTCACCCTCCCCCTTACCTGAAATTCTCTTCCTATTCCCAAGTCTCTGTCTGATGATCTCCTACTCATTCTCCCAACCCCAGTTCAACCCTTCACTTTGGAATCTTCCTTGAATCGGCCAAGCAGAGGAAATCATTCCTACTTGGTTCATAGTTAGTACTGCTTCTTACATTGTGCATGGCTGGAGATCAAGGACAAAGACTGACCTACCTTCATAGTCTGAGAGACCAACACAACACCTGACCCAAAGCAAGCACTTGATAAACTCACGTGAGGTGGACTGTTGAACTGTTTAGTGCCACACAGCCCAACTCCAGCTAGAGCAGTGTGTTCAAAAACCCTGACAACGTAGAGGGTAACCAGAATGGAAAAAGATCTGGCAACGGAATCTTCTAAGGAAGGATCTAGGGCACCATGAGGGTTTGGACTGGAGAAAAGAGGACTCACTGGACCTCAAACAGATTTCTTCGAACATGATGTGAAAAGCTGCAGAGAAAGCAGATTTGGTGTGTGGCCCCCAGAGACCAAAACTGGGGCCACTTGTGGAAGTTACAGGGAAGCCGGTTTCAGATGAAATTAAGAAAAACATACTTAAGTAACTAAAACCTCCCTGAGCTGCCAAATAATATGTGGTGAATTCATGAAAGGCAAATATAGTAAGATGTCTTATGAGAAAACTTCAATTGGTATTCAGATGGACTGGGTCTCAATTCTGCCCCCAACTACTGGTTTGACTAAGCAAATGATGAGGATGTCGTTGAAGATATAGATAGACAGACTGTTGTTGTGTTGTTGTTTAGTCAATAATTCATGTGACCCCATGGACTATATGTAGTCCGCCAGGCCCCTCTGTCCAAGGGTTTTCCCAGGCAAGAATACTAGAGTGGTTTGCCAATTTCCTTCTCCAAGGGCTCTTCCTGACCCAGGGACAGAATCCACACCTTCTGCATTTGCAGGCAGGTTCTTTACCACTGAGCCATGAGGCCTGGATAGATAGATGGTAGATAGGTAGATACTTGATAGACACATGACAAATGACAGTCTTTAATGCCTATTATATGCTGGGCACTGTGCCATGTATTTTAGATTTATTATCCACCCTATCCTCACAACTGTGGAGAAGGAAATGGCAACCCACTTCAGTATTCTTGCCTGGAAAATTCCCTGGACAGAGGAGCCTGGCAGGCTACAGTCCATGGGGTTGACAAAAAGTGGGACACGACTGAGTGATTAAGCGCATCCTCACAACTGTAGGAGTAGCAACTAGCATTTTTCTCACTTAAAGGAGAAGAAACTGAGGCTCAGAGAGCCCTAAATAATAGAGCCAGGACTCAAAATCAGGTCAGATCTACTCCAAAGCTTGAGACACCCCAGTGCCCAGAACACCCTTCTGAGACTAACTTTCTTCATAAAACTAGGATTATCAGATGAGCAGTGTGGTCCCTACACCATTTTAGCAAGCAGAAGTTTTAAAAAATATTCATATTTTTAAACATGCAGAAATCTACATCGGAGAAGGCAACGGCAACCCACTCCAGTACTCTTGCCTGGAAAATCCCATGGACGGAGGAGCCTGGTAGGCTGCAGTCCATGGGGTCGCGAAGAGTCAGACACGACTGAGCAACTTCACTTTCACTTTTCACTTTCATGCATTAGAGAAGGAAATGGCAGCCCACTCCAGTGTTCTCGCCTGGAGAATCCCAGGGATGGGGGAGCCTGGTGGACTGCAGTCTCTGGGGTCGCACAGAGTTGGACATGACTGAAGTGACTTAGCAGCAGCAGCAGCAGCAGCAGAAATCTACCTAGAGGTGCCAGAATTTACGTTGGGCTGTCTCCTCTCTCCCCTCAGCGCCCCCACCGTGGCGGCCACTCCATGGCTCTGGCCAACCTCACCTCCCGCCCAGAGTTCCTCCTCCTCGGCCTGATGGACGGCACAGACATCCACCCACTGTTGTTCCTCCTCTTCCTTGGCGTCTACCTGGTCAATGCCCTGGGCAACCTGAGCATGGTGGTGCTGGTGAGGTACGACGCGGCCCTCCGCCCCCCCATGTATTACTTCTTGGGTCACCTGAGCCTCGTGGACGTCTGCTTCACCACCGTCACGGTCCCCAGGCTGCTGGCTGGCCTGCTCCGCCCGGGCCAGGCCGTGTCCTTCCGGTGCTGCTTTGCCCAGATGTACTTCTTCGTGGCCCTGGGCATCACCGAGAGCTACCTGCTGGCGGCCATGTCCTACGACCGCGCGGCGGCCGTGTGCCGGCCCCTGCGCTACGCGGTGGTCCTGACCCCCGGGCGCTGCGCGGCGCTGGTGGGGGCGTCCTGGGCCGTCGCGCACCTGCACTCGCTGCTGCACACGCTGCTCATGTCCAAGCTCTCCTGCCCGCGCGCCGCCCCCGTGCGCCACTTCTTCTGCGACAGGACGGTGATGCTGAGCTTGGCCACCTCGGACACGTCGGCCGCGGAGACGGCCATCTTCTCCGAGGGCCTGGCCGCGGTGCTGACGCCGGTGCTCCTGGTGGCCCTGTCCTACGCGCGCATCCTCGTCGCGCTGCTGGGGGTGCGGTCGGCAGGGGGCCGGGGCCGCGCCTTCTCCACCTGCGGGGCCCACCTGGTGGTGGGTCGCTTTTCTTCGGCTCCATCCTCTCCGTCTACTTCCGGCCGTCGTCTGCCTACTCCGCCCGCTACGACCGCCTGGCCAGCGTGGTCTATGCGGTGGTTACCCCCACCCTGAACCCTTTCATCTACAGCCTGCGCAACACAGAAGTCAAGGGCGCCCTAAAAAGGGGGCTCCGATGGAGGGCTGCAACCCCCAGAGGTATGCGGGCAGGTCTGGACTCACTGGCATCTCAATAATAATGATTACAGAAAAACACCACTCTCCCCTCTCCCTCACAACTTTTAATCCCGCAATGTCTTATTTCTTGTTAAATTAAAAATTAGATCTGAAGCCAATAGGACAAGGTGTTTATTCAAGGGGATGGGGACAGAGCAATAAGCCAAATTCGTTTCTGTATTGCTTGAATGTCTGAAACAGAGTCTGTTTCTAAATTTTGGGAAAATGGAAGGGGAACAGCAGGGGAGGAGGAAATGAATTTTGTGGGGAGAAAGAGAGAGGGGAGAGAGTGACCAGCAGCAACCCTGTGGGTGGAGAAGAGATTAGAGAAACAGAGCAGGTCTAAGGTTTTTAAAGTGGTTTCTTAAAGACGCCTTGCAATGTAGTCCACATTCCTACAGACTCCTTTTCTAGAAACTTTGGGAAAGATCTAGTTATTTAACAATATAAATATTCTGAGGGGCTTCCCTTGTGGCTCAGCTGGTAAAGAATCTGCCTGCAGTGTGGGAGACCCGGGCTCGATCCCTGGATTGGGAAGACCCCTTGGAGCAGCACATGGCAACCCACTCCAGTATTCTTGCCTGAAGAATTCCATGGACTGGAAGTCCATGGGGTCGCAAGGAGTCAGAGCAACTGAACAACAGCAACAAATATTCTGAAGGCAAAATACTCAGCACTGAGAATATTGTGAAGAAATGACCACTCTCGTTTAATTTTGGAAGGAGTTTCAGTTCAGTTCAGTCGCTCAGTCGTGTCCGACTCTTTGCGACCCCATGAATCGCAGCACGCCAGGCCT
>SJYX01015747.1:237629-262638 GCA_006410675.1 Oreotragus oreotragus
GGCAATCTTGAGTTTACTTGAGAAGAATTCCTTGGAGGCGGTTTGACAGTTTCTATCCAATTAAAAATGTCCATATCCTGTGACTGAGTATACCCATTTCTGAAAATATGCCCACAGAAACACAGCATGCTGCTACTGCTGCTGCTAAGTCGCTTCAGTCGTGTCCGACTCTGTGCGACCCCACAGATGGCAGCCCATTGGGCTCTGCCATCCCTGGGATTCTCCAGGCAAGAACACTGGAGTGGGTTGTCATTTCCTTCTCCAATGCATGAAAGTGAAAAGTGAAAATGAAGTTGCCCAGTTGCGTCCAACTCAGCAAACCCATGGACTGCAGCCTACCAGGCTCCTCCATCCATGGGAGTTTCCAGGTGAGAGTACTGGAGTGGGATGCCATTGCCTTACACAGCATAAGTCCACAAAAAGCATGTGAACCAGTAAATAAAATCGAAATAATAAAAAACTGAAACAACCCAAATGTCCACCAAGAATAGATTATTTAAATAAAGTATGGTGAATAACATCCATTTAACAAAACATGGCATAGCTTCTAGAAGAGTTACATGTCCTTATGTGAAATGATGAATTCAGAACATACTTTAAGTGATAATGAGAAAATGACAGCTACAATTTAGTCCTACTTATTTATAATATATAAAGTTAGTCTGTGCATAGAAAATAACTGGAAGAGTATGCCCCAGCTTTTAACTGCCATTGCGGAGGGGGTGAAGAACAATGGAGGACCTACATATTCCACTTTATTACTTATTTCTTTGTTATTTGGCTGTTTCTTGGTGAGAATGTATTATTTTCAAAATCAATAAAAAATTTTAAGAAGAAATGAAGTAAAAGTTGGCATTATTAGGAAGACTTTTTTAAAGATCAGATCTTTTAAGACATAAATTCTTTTCAAGAAACACATCAGTGCATTCAAATCAAATCAATAGATATTTATTCTCTATATCTAGCAGATTCAAGGCACTGAGTTAGGCACCATAGAGAGTAGAGGGCATCTGTCTTCGAGATCAAGACACTTGTAATATACTTTATAAAAAAATAAGTAAACAAAGAAAGCACCAGATAATTTCAGCATAATATTCCAGAGGAAAAAAACCTACCTCAGAGTCATAAATAGACTTTAGTCTTTCAGTCTCTATTTGTGTTACCTTGGGCAATAGGTGAGCCACCATTTTAATGTCTATAAATTAAACAACTCATAACAGAACTCTGTGATTCAATCCATATAATTTTAATTCAAAAGACAAATTCTCATCGAAAACATAGATACTGCCTTGGACTTCCCTGACAGTCCAATAGTTAAGACTTTGCCTTCCAATGCAGGGAGTATGGGTTTAATTCCTCATCAGGGAGCTAACATCCCACATGACTCATGGCCAGAAGAAAAAAAAAATGTAAAAAAAAGAAGCAACATTGAAACAAATTCAATAAAGACTCTAAAAATTTTAATTAAAAATATAGATAGTACCAAAAGTAGGTCTTCTCAGGTGGCACTAGTGGTAAAGAACCCAGCTGTCAATGCAGGAGACTCGAGAGACTCAGGTTTGGTCCCTGGGTTGGGAAGATCCCCTGGAGGAGGGCATGGTTCCAAGATCCATTCCAGTATTTTTGCCCCAAGAATCCTTTGGACAGAGAAGCCTAGAGGACTACAGTCCCTGGCGTTGCAAAGAGTAGGACACAACTGAAGTGACTTAGCACAGCACACGTCAGAAGTAATTAACTTGCCATTAACTGACAAATGATTGGTACAGTTAAAGGAAACAGAGATAATTTTAGAATGTGGTCATTAAATGGATGACTCGATCAACACCTGAAAATAAAATTTAAAACTGAATAGATTAGCGAAGGGAAAGATGATGCTCTGGAGAATAAAGTTACAAGAGCAATACATAATAAATTGGAAGATATTTTTCATGGAGTAGACATGCTTGGCAGAAGCAAAGTACAGAAGTGTTTGAGAAATCTGGATTTGCTTCTTAGAGAATTAGGAACTACTATACTGGACAGAGGAGCCTGGTGAGCTACAGTCCACAGGCTTGCAAAGAATTGGACACAGCTTAACAACTAAACAACAACAATACATTCCTTGAGTGCAATAAACACCAAAATACAGTGGTATTTATTCAAAACTGAATAATAGTTATTGAGTGTCCACTACACATCATGGTGCATCACAATCAAGATTCAGTGATAAACCCAAGAGACACAATGTAACCTGCCTCTAATGACATTTGGGGGAAACTCTTCTTGGGGGTGCTATGCAGGCTGCACCAGCAGCACTAAGCTTGGGTGCCACCTAGGCTGTTTAGAATACTACTCATTGTCAGTATTACACCTGCTGTTTGAAAACATCCCTTAATCTTTAAAGTCACTGATTGAAAAAAAAGCTAATTGTCCATTTTGAAAAGACTCTTCTCAGGGCTCCCTTTATGTCTTGATTCCTCAGGCTGTAGATGAAGGGGTTCAGCATGGGGGTCACCACAGTGTACATCACAGCCATGACAGTCTCTTTAACAGTAGAGTTGTTAGATGAAGGGCAAAGATAGAGGCCAATGATTGTCCCATAGAAGAGAGACACCACGGAGAGATGGGAGCCACAAGTGGAGAAAGCTTTGCGGATACCCCTGGCAGAGCGGACCTTGAGGATGGAGGACACAATTTGTGCATAGGATGAAAATATCAACAGGAATGGAACAATAATGACAAGCCCTCCCAAGATAAAAATCACCATTTCATTTATCTGAATGTCAGAGCAGGCCAACTTTAACAGAGCTGACATGTCACAGAAGAAGTGGGGGATCACGTTATCAGCACAGAAAGACAGCCGAGCCATGAGCAGGGTGTGCAACAAAGAAACGCAGATGGTCAGCACCCAGGACAGCACCAGCAGGGAGAGACAGAGCCTGGGGCTCAGGATGGTGGTGTAGTGCAGGGGGAAGCAGATGGCCACGTAGCGGTCATAGGCCATGGCCACAAGCAGGAAGCTCTCCAGGTCTGCAAAAANACTTAAATCCAACAGTCTAACTTCAGAGCTTAACTTTTAGCCAGGAGGATTTCAATAACTGGTTACAAGTTGCAGATGAATATATATTATTGAGAAAAAGTCTTACAGAAGAGAGCACAGGAAGAATGAGTTCTGAGAGTAAATTATTCTGCAAGAGGGAGTGGGAAGTGTGTGGGGTTCTGTTGTAGTTGCATTTTGGCAGTGCTGGGCAGCTTGTGGGATCTTAGTTCCCTGACCAGGAATCAAACCCTGGCCCTAGGCTTTGAAAGCATAGAGTCCTAACCACTGGACAGCCAGGGAATTTGGGAAATGTTTCTTATTCGTACGTCTGAACATTAAAGAGAGATACTTGCAATCAACTTCAGAGTACCCATAAATACAACCACCTTTTCCTTTTGGTCAGAGAACAGAGCAGGAGGGCAAACAAAAGACTCACCTTAGTGGACACAAACAAAAGCAGCAGAACCAGAAAAAAAAGAGAGGCAAACCAATCAGTTCAAGGAGGGGGTAATTAAATGATCCTTGAACTCTCTCAGTCTGTGAATATCTCAAAAATTGTGTCTGAAATAATTTTGAGACATTGATCTTTGAAAGATTTATTTCCTTGCATCTCACATTCACTTCCCCCCATTCAGGTAGGTGGTCAGGTCTGTATTCATTGCCTCAGGTCAGAGATGTGGGAGGAAAGCAGAAAGAGTCTACGCCTTTTCCTGGCTTTTATTTCCAAAAGCCTGAGCCCCAGAACGAGAAAGGAATTTTCTGGTAAAGAAAAAATGATTTAGCCAGAATTAGGAGATGAAGTGAAGTTTTGTCCCAGCAAATCAGAAAGAGAATGCCTTGAGTTTGGGACAGAGAAAGAGTGGGAGGATGCTCAGTGGACCCAAAGAACAGGGGACATCTGGTAGCCCCAATAGTGCGGATTTCCTCTCAGCTTATGAACTGAATTAAAGATATTAATTCAAGTTAAAGATATTAATATCAGGGCAGTTTGATGGAGGGTGAGGAAGACTGGCTTCACAGAAAGGGGTTACCAAGATGGTCTCTTTCTGTTTAGCTCACCCACAAGCAAAATATTCCGGAGCCCAGAGGAGTCAGATTCTATCATTTAATGACCCAGGTGGCTCAGTGGTAAAGAATCCTCCTGCCAAGCAAGAGATGAAGGTTTGATCCCTGGGTCAGGAAGATCCCCTGGAGAAGGAAATGGCAACCCACTCCAGTATTCTTGCCTGGTAAATCCCATGGACAGAGGAGCCTACAGTTCATGGGGTCGCAAAAGAGTCAGGCACAACTTAGAGACTAAACAGCGAAAAACATCAGCAGTCGATCTTGGCAAATGGCTGAACTTTTCCAACCTTATGCTCCACCATCGGTAAGTCTTATACACCTTGAAGAATTGTGGGTTTAGAGTGATGGTTGTATGCAAAGTATAACATACTCTCCAAATATATAGCTTATTAGTTCCCAATAACAGCTTTGGTGATTCTCAACTACATTTGGGGATGGGAATCACTATTGAGGATGGAAAATAATGGGAATGATGACTTCTGAATCATCCAGCAGGAGCTGTACTATAGAATTAGGGTGTCCTGTTACCTGTTAAAGGAGATTTTAGAATCACTTCCAGCTTATCCAGCTTGTCTGAGTGTGGCTCCAGAGCCTGCTTCCTGTCTGCTACTCCTGTGTCGTACATTGCCAGCCAGAGGCTCTGCCATTGTCTTCTGACTCCTCTCTCCTATGATGCCCTGACCCCTGGGATCCCTGGGTCCCAAAGAAACTCATTAATAACAAACCTAGTACTTCATCCCCCTTACTGAGCCATAGTTCTGAGCCACATTGCTGAGTAAGTCATGTCTAGGGACAGAATTCTGGGTTCACCTCAAGTCTGAGCTTCTCCAGGAAGCATTCCTTGATCATCACAGCCCACAATAATATCTACCTTCTCTATCTTCTGGGCTCCTACAACAGGTATCAGAGTCAAGTACTGTAGCACTTCATCACCATTATTTTATGTCATCCAAAGATTGCTTCCAAATATACCAATCTTCTCTCCTCCAGTAGATTTTAAGCTCCATGATAGCAAGTCATGTGTAGACAGATTCAACCAAGAAATAATCTATTAAATCATTAATGNAGCCCACAATAATATCTACCTTCTCTATCTTCTGGGCTCCTACAACAGGTATCAGAGTCAAGTACTGTAGCACTTCATCACCATTATTTTATGTCATCCAAAGATTGCTTCCAAATATACCAATCTTCTCTCCTCCAGTAGATTTTAAGCTCCATGATAGCAAGTCATGTGTAGACAGATTCAACCAAGAAATAATCTATTAAATCATTAATGCATTCCTTCAAGAAATATTTTCTGGGTAACTGCCGTCCACCAAACACTGAGCCATGTGATACAGGGAAAACAGTGGCCAAGGAAGACATGGTCCCTGCCCTCTAGAAGCTTATTGTCCCTCTGGCAGACATCACAACAAAACAAGCCACTATTGAGTGTTACAAATGTTATCATGGGAGGACACAGGATGTCATAAAGGTATATAGCAAGGCACCTAACCTTAACCAGTGGGTCAGAGAAGACTTTTTTTTTTTAAATGATGTTTAAGTGGTAGCTGAAGAGTCTTCCAGGAAAAGGAGATGAAAGTATCTAGATAGAGAAAATGGTAAATGGAAAAACCCAGCAGTGAGAGAACCTGGAGCTTCTGACAAAGTGAAAGAGTTTCACTGTGGCTGAAATACAGTGCATGGGTTTGAAGGAGAGCAGAGGATGGGGGTCACTGGGAGAGGATAAATGTGAGTGGTATAATTTAGAAATTCCTCAAAAAGTCAAATATAGACATTCCACTCCTGGGTATATACCTGAAAAATATTGAAATACAAATATTATGTATATGAATGGTCATACTAGCAATATTCACAATAGCCCCCAAGTGGAAACAAGCATTCATTGATAGCCAGGTAAATAAATGTGGTGTATCCATACAATGGGATATTATTCAGCAATAAAAAAATAAATGAAGTACTGATAAACACTACAAGATGGATGAACCTTGGAAACATTATGCCAGTCACAAAAGCCACATTGTATAATTCTATTCACATGAAATATCAGAATAGGCAAATCCATAGAGAAATAAAGGAGATTGGCAATTGCTAAGGGAAAATGGGTAGTGACTGTTAGTGGGCATGGGATTTCTTTGGGGGTAATAAAAATCTCTAAAACTGTGGTGATAGCTGCACAACTCTGAATATACAAAAATATTTAATTTTATACTTTAAATGAGTGGATGTTATGGTATTTAAGTGGGCTTTCCCAGTGGCTCAGCGGTAAAGTGTCTACCTGCAGGACAGGAGACATGGATTTGATCCCTGGGTTGGAAAGATGCTCTGGAGAAGGGAATGGAAACCCTTTGCAGTATTCTTGCCTGAGAAATTCCATGGACAAAGGAGCTTGGGCGTCCTTCCATGGGGTTACAAAAGAGTTGGACATGACTTTGTGACTAAAAGGGATGGTATATAATTAATACAATTAATTATGTTAACAAATCTCAAAGAACAAGCTTTTATCATTGGCAGAATTTGTATACAGATTGTATATTAAATATATATGTATTAATGTTAAATTTCTTAGATGTAATAGTATTTCTTAGACTGTAATAGTATTACAGTCATATATGAGACTGTTCTTGTTTCTAGGAGCTCCTGAATGCTGAATTCTGTGGTTAAATGTCTTGATGCTTGAAAATTATTTCAAGCACTATAATATATGAAAAATGAGAAAGGAAAGAAGAAAGAAATAGAGAATAATCAATACAGGGAGGAAAGGAAGAGAGATTGGCATTGGATATAAATATAAAAAATGGCATTGTGTTTCATTTTTTAAATCCATGAGTTCAACAATATATCCTGCTTCTGTCATGATAATATTTATGAACCATAATATTGCAAATTGTTTTTTTCTTAATTTGTAGAAAATAAAAGTCACCATTTTTGCCTACATTGTATGCATTTCAATTCTGTTGCTACCAAAAAGAAAAAAAGATTGATCTTACTAAAGTAGAGGTGGGGGGAAGGAACAACAATAATGTTCCGAGATGTAATAGTAAAAGACTCTTGATGTAGCGTGGGAGGTGGGAGGGAGGTTCATGTTTGGGAGTTCATGTACACCCGTGGCAGATTCATGTTAATATATGCCAAAACCAATAGAGTACTGTAAGGTAAAATAAAATAAAATGGAAGCTCTAAAAATAAGAAAAGAAAAAAGAAAAATAAATAAAATTTCCAAATATGAAAAAAAAAAATGAAGAAAGAGGCAGACTTACAAATCAAAAGGGACTTGTTGTGTTATGAAAAAAAACCTGTAGCAAAAGTCATCTAAAAAAACAATCTGATGAAATTTAAATTTAGAGAAATAATCTTATGAGCTTCAGTGGGGTAGAAAACGGTCATATGAGGGGTGGAGGGAAAAGGAGTAGTCAGCCTTACCTCAGATTTCTCCAGAGCGATTTTGAAAAATGGGAAAACAAATGTCCACAAAATTCTATACCTAACTAATTTACCCTTCAGATATAAGCATATATACAAAAGGAAAATCTGAAATACATGAAAATTCGATAAAATAGCATTCATGTACCATTTTTTAACTTTTAAAATGACTAGAGTATATAACCCAACCAATCAAGGAATTAATTAAAATAAACAGCTCAAAAATTTTAAAGCCATAATATTAAAATAGCATTATGGGAAGAATTCTGTTTAACTTTACTTCCAATAAAATACTAAAAGTATGTTATGATAAAAGGCAAACAAGATGGTTTATCTTTTAACAGCAAATGACATTAAACAGACCAAAATGCATTGCTATAATAAAGAAGATAAAAAGTTCCATTTGTAATCAGGTTAGAAGAGATGCTGTAGATAGGAGAATACATTATGGAAAAATGAGGTAAGAGTTAAATGATGTGAATATGTGAGTAAAGACAGATAAGTAAAAGGTACATAGATCAATGGAAGAGAAGAGAGTCCAGAAATAGATTCACCCATATGAAGTCAATTGACTTCATACACAGTTGACCTGGTAATTCAGTGGGGAAAGGGACAGTGTCCTTCAACAATTCAAAAACTAGGTACAATGAAAATGTCCACCAAAAGGTGAATGAATGAACAAACTGTGCCATATTTAAACAATGGAATAATAAAAAGAAACTACCGAGGCATAGAACTATATAGCTAAATCTACAAAACATTGTGTAGTGCTAAATATACCAGATACAAAAGAGTACATATAAACGATTCCATTTGTATGAACTTCAAAATCAGGCAAGCCTAATCTGTAACTACAGAGATCAAATAAATAGAAATCAGATTGGTGGTCAGGGATGGGATTTTGATTTCAAAGGGTCACAGCAAATTTTGAAGTAGTGGAATTATTACAGCTTTGGATTGGGATAGAGGCTATATGAATGCTTATAATTTTCAAAGTTCATTGAGCTGTACATTTTACGGGGTATATTGTCTTGTATGTAAACTATACATCAAGAAAGTTGAAATATACATATGTGTGTGCTCTTATTCCTGTATCCTTGTTCTTATTATAGAAGGTTAATCATTTATAAATTTGTCAATTATCAGTTCAGTTCAGTGGCTCAGTTGTATCCAACTCTTTGCGACCCCATGGACTGCAGCACGCCAGACTTCCCTGTCCATCACCAACTCCTGGAGTTTACTCAAACTCATGACCATTGAGTCAGTGATGCCATCCAACCATCTCATCCTGTCACCCCTTTCTCCTCCTGCCTTCAATCTTTCCCAGCATCAGGGTCTTTTCAAATGAGTCAGTTCTTCCCACCAGGTGGCCAAAGTATTGGAGTTTCAGCTTCATCATTAGTCCTTCCAATGAATATTCAGGACTGATTTCCTTTAGGATGGACTGGTTGGATCTCCTTGCAGTTCAAGGGACTCTCAAGAGTCTTCTCCAATACCACAGTTCAAAAGCATCAATTTTTCAGTGCTCAGTGTTCTTTATAGTCCAGCTCTCACATCCATACATGACTACCAGAAAAAAACATAGCTTTGACTAGATGGACCTTTGTTGGCAAAGTAATGTCCCTGCTTTTTAATATGCTGTCTAGGTTGATTATAGTTTTTCTTCCAAGAAGCAAGCATCTTTTAATTTCATGGTTACAGTCACTATCTGCAGAGATTTTGGAGCCCCCCAAAATAAAATCTGACACTGTTTCCACTGTTTCCTCATCCATTTGCCAAGAAGTAATGGGACCAGATGCCATGATCTTAGTTTTCTGAATGTTAAGTTTTAAGCCAACTTTTTCACTCTCTTCTTTCACTTTCATCAAGAGGCTCTTTAGTTCTTTTTCACTTTCTGCCATTGAATGTGGTGTCATCTGCATATCTGAGGTTATTGGTATTTCTCCCAGCAATCTTGATTCCAGTTTATGCTTCATCCAGTCCAGCATTTCTCATGATGTACTCTGCATAGAAGTTAAATAAGCATGGTGACNGCCAACTTTTTCACTCTCTTCTTTCACTTTCATCAAGAGGGTCTTTAGTTCTTCTTCACTTTCTGCCATTAAATGTGGTGTCATCTGCATATCTGAGGTTATTGGTATTTCTCCCAGCAATCTTGATTCCAGTTTATGCTTCATCCAGTCCAGCATTTCTCATGATGTACTCTGCATAGAAGTTAAATAAGCATGGTGACAATATATAACCTTGATGTACTCCTTTCCTGATTTGGAACCAGTTTGTTGTTCCATGTCCAGTTCTAACTATTGCTTCTTGACCTGCATCCAGGTTTCTCAGGAGGCAGGTCAGGCGGTCTGGTATTCCCTTCTCTAAGAATTTTCCACAGTTTGTTGTGATCCACACTGTCAAAGACTTTGGCATAGTCAATAAAGCAGAAGTAGATATTTTTCTGGAACTGTCTTGCCTTTTTGATGATCCAGTAGATGTTGGCAATTTGATCTCTGGTTCCTCTGCCTTTTCTAAAACCATCTTGAACATCTGGAAGTTCACAGTTCATGTATTGCTGAAGCCTGGCTTGGAGAATTTTGAGCATTACTTTACTAGCGTGTGAAATGAGTGCAATTGTGTGGTAGTTTGAGCATTCTTTGGCATTGCCTTTCTTTGGGATTGGAATGAAAACTGACCCTTTCCAGTCCTGTGACCACTGCTGAGTTTTCCATATTTTCTTAAATTGTCAATTATGTGGTCATTCAATTACCACTTCATGTTTTTTCCATTTGCTTTTCCCTGGTTAACATTGACTTGAGCATCGTTTCATATTGTTTATTCTTGATGAATTTTCTCTTAATGTTCTTTACACATTTTTTCTGTTCAGCTGTCATTTTACTCTAATGTATTTGTAGGAGCTCTCTGGATATTTTGAATTTTAATCTTGTGTCTGTTAGACATGTTATAGTTTGTCATTTCTCTTTCTTATTTTTTCTTACTATTTTCATGTTTATGCAGTGAAATATGTCAAACTTCTCTATATCAAAATAAGTTAGTCAAAAAATAAGTTTTCCAAAAATAATTCCATGAGAATTTGATTTGATTGCATTTATTGTATCTGAGGAAAACCAATGTTAAAATTTGAGATTTCAAAGCTTGTCAAAATGAACTTGTCAAATGGATTGATTTTACTATACAAAATTGACTCTTCAAACATAAATCAAAACTACAATAACGTATCGTCTCACTGCAGTTAGAATGGCCATCATCAAAAAGTCTATAAATAATAAATGCTGGAGAGGGTGTGTAGAAACAGGAGCCCCTCCTGCCCTCTTGGTGGGAATGTAAACTGGCGCAGCACTATGGAAAGCAGTATGGAGTTTCCTTAAAAGACTAAAAATAGAGTTACCATATAACCCTGCAGTCCCACCCCTGGGCACATAGCTAGAAGAAATGAAAACTATAATTTTAAAAGATACATACTCCACAATGCTCACAGCAGCACTGTTTACAACAGCCAAGACATGGAAACAACCTAAATGTCCATCAGCAGATGGATAGATAAGAAGATGTGATAGAAACACACACACACACACACAATAGACTATTACTTGGCCATGAAAAGGAATGAAATATATGGATGAACCTAGAGATTATCACTCTAAGTGAAATAAGTCAAAGACAAATCCCATATGGTATCACTTACATGTAGAATCTAAAAATATGATAAAATGATATGATAAAAATGAACTTATTTATAAAACAGAAACAGACTCGTAGACACAGAAACCAAACTGATGGTTACCAAAGGGGCCGGAAGGAGAGGGATGCCTTAGGGATTTGGAATTGACAGATATGATGACCCCAGAGGGATTGGAACCAGATGGTGGATGATATTGACTCTCGGTTACCTCACCACCAACAAATCAGAAAACTGCCCATGAGAGATCATGGACCCCATAACCCTGTCCCCAGCAAGTAATCCCTTCTTCTTTTCCCAATATAATCTTTGAGAAAGACTTGGCAAGTTGGAGTTGGTTCTTTGGGACATGATTTCACATTCTTCCCAGGATTGCCAACTTCCTCAATAAAGGAAACTTTCCTTTTACCCAACACTTGTCTCGCAGCATTGGATTCTTGAGCAATGAGGAGCTGAACTTGCGTTTGGTAACAAGGTCAAAAAAACATAAGGTAGACACAAAAATAAATCAGAGAGAGAAAAAAAGCCAAGATATAAAACGATGTAAAAAATGTGCCTGGAAAAGTGAATAGGACACATTTAGGGGAGGCTGGGAGGTTGTGAAGTGTGGATCTTATTTAGCACTGATCTAAAAGTATAATTATTTTAAAATAATACCAGGATCAAAGCAAAGTTATAACTTAAAAAAAACTCCTGCATTAAATTAGCGTAAGTGTACAAAGTGTGAAGATCATTTAAAAAAGCTGATCTTAAAATGTGCTTTTAGAGAGTCCCATAGGGAAGAAAAAGAGGAAGACCTTGCTACAAGATCATCAAGGCCTCCTTCCCTAGTTCAACTATGCAACTACACTTTACCTATTGAATGATTATATTTTGTGTCATTTTAGCAAAAGGTTACACAGTGATAAAAAATCTGAAATAATATTTCAATATTAATATATCTACTAGATAAAATTGTGTAGAAATACCAACCTTACCATCAAAGAGGGAAGTGAATTTTCTTTCTACAAAAGACTCTTCTGAGAGCTCCTTTCATGTCTCTGTTCCTCAAGCTATAGATGAAGGGGTTCGGCATGGGGGTCACTACAGTGTACATCATAGACATGACAGTCTCCTTAACGGTGGAATTATTAGCTGATGGGCATAAATAGAGACCAATAATTGTCCCATAGAAGAGAGACACCACAGTGAGGTGGGAGCCACAGGTGGAGAAGGCCTTGCAGATGTCCTTGGCAGAAGGGACCTTGAGGATAGAGGACGCGATTCTCGCATAAGACATGATGATAAGTAGGAACGGGATGACGATAATGAGTCCTCCGACGAAAAGTATCACCAGCTCGTTAACTCGAGTGTCAGAGCAGGACAGCTTCAGCAGAGCAGACAAATCACAGAAAAAGTGGGGGATCACATTGTCTTCACAAAAATGCAGCCTGGCCATGAGCAGGGTGTGTAACATGGCATGGGACGTGGTCAGCACCCAGGGCAGCACCACCAGGAAGAGACAGAGCCTGGGGCTCATGATGGCGGTGTAGTGCAGGGGGAAGCAGATGGCCACGTAGCGGTCATAGGCCATGGCCACAAGGAGGAAGCTCTCCAGGTCTCCAAAGAACAGGAAGAAGTACATTTGTGCCAGGCAGCCGGCATAGGGGATGGACAGGTCTCGGCTCTGCATGTTCTGCAGCAACTTGGGCATTGTGACAGAGGAGAAGCAGAGGTCAGAGAAAGACAGGTTACTGAGAAACAAATACATGGGTGTGTGGAGGTGGGGGTCCAGGCAGATGAGGACGAGGATGAGAAGGTTCCCCAGGACGGTGGTAACGTACATGGCCAGGAACAGGGCATAGAACAGGTTCTGATGCTCTGACTCAATGGGCAGGCCCAGCAGGAGGAACTCTGAGACAGTAGTTTGATTCCTTCCTGTCATGCTCTGTCTCCAGTATCTTTAGGAAGAAACAATAGTGTCACAAAAACCTGAATTTCAAAATGAACTTATTTCTGTGATAAACTGGTTCTTAGGTGCTTTGTAAAACTATTTTATATTTTTCTCATCACAATAGTTACAATCTTTACAGGACCCTCATTCTCTATAATCAGAATCTCTATCATTGGAAATGACTGATTTTCTCCATTTCCCTTTAACATGAAACAATATTCCAGCTTTCCTAAAACATTCTTATCCCTTGGCTTCTGGGACACATAATACATTGGTTTTTCCCATATGTGCCTGGTCAGACATGCTCAGTACTCTCCTGGCTTCTGTTTTGTCTCTATCTTCAACTTGATTTATGTTCCAGGGTTTTTTCCTAAACACTGTTCTCTTATAATTGTATATACCATAAGAAAAGGGCTTCCCAGGTGGTGCTAGTGGTCAAGAACCTGCCTGCCAATGCAGAGTCAGTGGAGCCTGGAGGGTTACAGTCCATGGGTTTGCAGATTTGGACACGATTGAAGCGACTTAGCACACATGCACCAAGAGAAACTCATCTATTTCAATGGCTTGATTACCATTTAAACTTCTGTTGTAGATGTCTCTCTAAACCATAAAAGAATATACTCAATTGCTTGAGTAATATCTCTGCTTGGATAGTACATCTACATCTTAAGTGAAACAGATTCCAAAAGAAACACAAGATCTCCCTTTGTGTCTCTCCCAATTCCCTCCTCCTTTAAACTTCCATATCCCAGAAGGAGACTTCCAGGTTATCCAGATAAAGCATGAGAGTCTTCTTTCATTTCCTTCTTCTGTTATCAATACCCAACATCTATCAACAAGATCCAGAAATTCTTTCTCTTTTACCCACTCCTTATCCACACTGTCACCACCTTAGATCAGCCTGATATCACATCTTGTTTGTATTATTGGAAAAAGCTTTTTGTGAAAAAAAAAAATGCTATTGGAATATAGTTGATTTACAATGTTGTGTTAGCTTCAGGTGTACAGCAAAGTGAGTCAGGTGTGTGTGTGGTGCTAGTGGTCAAGAACCTGCCTGCCAATGCAGAGTCAGTGGAGCCTGGAGGGTTACAGTCCATGGGTTTGCAGATTTGGACACGATTGAAGCGACTTAGCACACATGCACCAAGAGAAACTCATCTATTTCAATGGCTTGATTACCATTTAAACTTCTGTTGTAGATGTCTCTCTAAACCATAAAAGAATATACTCAATTGCTTGAGTAATATCTCTGCTTGGATAGTACATCTACATCTTAAGTGAAACAGATTCCAAAAGAAACACAAGATCTCCCTTTGTGTCTCTCCCAATTCCCTCCTCCTTTAAACTTCCATATCCCAGAAGGAGACTTCCAGGTTATCCAGATAAAGCATGAGAGTCTTCTTTCATTTCCTTCTTCTGTTATCAATACCCAACATCTATCAACAAGATCCAGAAATTCTTTCTCTTTTACCCACTCCTTATCCACACTGTCACCACCTTAGATCAGCCTGATATCACATCTTGTTTGTATTATTGGAAAAAGCTTTTTGTGAAAAAAAAAAATGCTATTGGAATATAGTTGATTTACAATGTTGTGTTAGCTTCAGGTGTACAGCAAAGTGAGTCAGGTGTGTGTGTGTGTGTGTGTGTGTGTGTGTGCATGCACATGCATGCAGTCATGTCCAACTCTACAACTCCACGGACTGTAGCCCAGAAGGCTTCTCTGTCCATAGAATTTCCTAAGTAAGAATACTGGAGTGGGTTGCCATTTCCTACTCCTAGGGATCTTCCTGACCCTGGGAGCAATTCCTTGTCTCTGGATATACATATCTATATCTCCACTCTTTTTTAGATTCTTTTCCCCTATAGGCCATTACAGAGTAGTGAGTCTTNCGGTTAACACTTTCACTTTCTCTAGGACAAATGCTCTCAGGGTCCTGGAGCAATGACTGTTTACAATGACTGATCACACCTGACTATACTTTGGGGGAAGGTGGGGATGGAGACAAGCTCATACATGAAAGCTTAATCACTGACTGTTTAGGGAATGGACAGTAGACACTTGTGGTTGGAGCCTACATTTCCAGAGGTAAAAAAGGATGGTTTGTGAAGTCATAAAACAAGCAGGAACCATACAGTAGTACCCTAAAATTTCTGAGGAGTATAACAGGCTGTTTTCTGTGGGCAACAAGAAAGCTTCAGTGGTTTGAGTAAAGTGCCAAGAAAGACATTGGTTTTGGGGGTTTTCTGTTTTTGTTTTCTGACCTTTCTGGGCAGCATGTGAGATCTCAGTTCCCTGACCCGGGATCAGTCCAGCACTCCCTGAAGGGAAAACTCAGTGTCTTAACCTCTGGACTGCCCGGGAAGTCCCAAGACACATATTTTGGAAAGATTCTCAAAGTGGAAGAATCTCAGTAAAACACCATTTCCCATAATGACCTGTAACTTACAAGGAGTACTTCCCTCCATGACACAACCATATGCAGATATATAGGAAGTACTAGAATAAGAGACAAGAAAAAGACTCCCTGGTCATATTCAATTCTTCCTCAAGTCAAGATAGAAAAGAAAACCCTGTGTGNATGACCTGTAACTAACAAGGAGTACTTCCCTCCATGACACAACCATATAGGAAGTACTAGAATGAGAGACAAGAGAAAGACTCCCTGATCATATTCAATTCTTCCTCAAGATAGAAAAGAAAACCCAGTGTGAATCCCACTGAAGTACTTCTGCCTTCTTACCTCTGTGGGAAAACATACTGGCGCCTGCCACTTCCATCGTCTCTAATACCTGTCTCTTATACACATCTAGATGTGTATAAGAGACAGGTAGTAAGGTGTATATATCAATCTCAGTCTTTGCAACAACCTCTTAATTTATCTCCCTGCTTCCATACTTGAAACCCTCTACATCGGTATCTTTCATCATAGTAAGCATTCTAAGATGAAAAATGGATGACCATTCTCCACAAAGTCTTCATGGATTCTCACTGCTCTTAACATAAAGGCAAATTTCCTTCAAAAGGTGACTCATGACCTCAGCCTTGCCTAACTCTGAAACTTCATCTGGCCCCACAATGGTACTCACATTTCACTCTCCAGCAAAGCTGGACTTAAACACAACACTCTTATCTCAGCACTTTGCACTCACTGTNACCATTCTCCACAAAGTCTTCATGGATTCTCACTGCTCTTAACATAAAGGCAAATTTCCTTCAAAAGGTGACTCATGACCTCAGCCTTGCCTAACTCTGAAACTTCATCTGGCCCCACAATGGTACTCACATTTCACTCTCCAGCAAAGCTGGACTTAAACACAACACTCTTATCTCAGCACTTTGCACTCACTGTTCCTCTTCCCTAGAGTTCTCTCCCTTCTGCTCCCTCTTCCCACAGATTCTCATATTTGTCCTTCACATACATTTCATGTCATCTGCCCTGCAAACCTTCCCTAGCTCCCCCAGACCAGAGAAGAATGCACTGCTATGTTTCCAAGCGTCCTTCTTGTCCCCACAGCACTCCATGACAATGGGGTCATTACTCTATAGCTGCCTTCTTCACCAGATTATAAACTCCACATAGGAAAGGCTCATGTCTGCCTTCACAGCTGCCACAGAGCCAAGCACCCAGCCCAGTGCCTGGATACAGATGGTGTTTTATAAATATCAACTGGTTGTGCTTCAGATTGCAATGTGTATTCCTCCAACTTTAAAGCCAGCAAAACTCCTGTTAAGTTAGAATCACTACTCTTACTAACCCCTCACAGGACAGAAACTCACCACCTTCGACAATTTGGCACTAAATATGACCCTGTATTACAAAATGTGTGGAGCAACGTTGTTCCCATGGTATTGATTCTTGTACCTCAGACACACTGTGTGTAGCTCAGTCTCTTGTTCATGTCTAACTCTTTGCGATCCCACTGACTGTGGCTCATCAGACTCCTCTGCCCGTGGGATTTCCCACGCAAAAATATTGGAGCGCGTTGCCATTTCCTTCTCCAATAGTGCCTCTCCCGATTCCCTCCTCCTCTAAATTTCCACATCCCAGAAGAAGACTTCCAGGTTATCCAGATAAAGCATGAGAGTCTTCTTTCATTTCCTCCTTCTGTTATCAGTACCCAACATCTGTCAACAAGATCCAGAGATTCTTTCTCCTTCACCCACTCCTTATCCACACTGTCACCACCTTAGACCAGCCTGACATCACATCTTATTTGTACTATTGGAAAAACTTTTTGTGAAAAAAAATGCTATTGGAATACAGTTGATCTACAATGTTGTGTTAGTTTCAGGTGTACAGCAAAGTGAGTCAGGTGTGTGTGTGTGTGTGTGTGTGTGTGTGCACACCCATGGTCAGTCACGTCCAACCTTGCAATTCTGGACTGTAGCCCAAAAGGCTTCTCTGTCCATGGAATTTCCTAAGTAAGAATACTGGAGCGAGTTGCCATTTCCTTTTCTGGGGGAATCTTCCCAGCCCAGGATCAAAGCCATATCTCCTGCATCCCCTGCGCTGGCAGGCAGGCTCTTTACCACTGAGCTACCTGAGAAGCCCTTTCAAACACACTGCTATTACACCGATACAGATGATATAGGTAATAGAGACATATGCACATATATGGATGGATATAGATTAAATTCTCTATTGGATCTGTTTCTCTGGAGAAACCTAACATTCCATAGTGCACCTCAAAGTGGACAAAAAAGCAGAGAAGCATCATTAGATGTGGGAAGCTCTTTCATTCAAGACATAACTGAATCCAACAGCTGGGATTTCATCACTTGATGCTGGCTGATCCAGCTACGTCAGTAAGTTTTCACATGGATATTACATAGAGACAAAACACTGGGAACAGACACCTGGTTTCTCAGAGTTTTGTCTCCCTGGCAAATGAGCAGGACCCCATTTCTGTGTCCGGAGATCACATCTGTTTTAAGAATGTGACTAGCGATCACAAACCAGAGACAGGACTAGGGGATGTTGTCACTGATGGTGCCATGAGCCTCTCACCTTCTTCACCTGTTAAGTCAGTAGCTTTTAGTCAGAACTGCACTCAAGGAAATCTAGGGTAATGCTTCTTAAACTTAATATCCCTGAAAAATCTCCTAGGAGTGCTTGTAAAACCCTGATTTGGATATAGTAGGCTTGCTTCTGCATTCTAATCAGCACCCAGGTAATGCCCCTCCCCAGTCCATGGGCTTCACAATGAGTAGCAAGAATCTACTGGATTCTTGATCTACTGGACCCCTGAGATATATACTCATAATCTTTGAGAGGAAGCCCATACACAGTTCTTAAAGCTCCAAGGTAATTCTAAAATAAAACAAGGGTTCAGAAGTATGGTATTAATACTTACCTCAAGAGTTGTTAGTACACTGAAATTACACAATGTTCTGGGAATAAATGACGTGGTAAGAAATACATAAGAATGTTGTCATTAATAAAAATAGAATATAATGTGTGAACCTTAATAAAAACTTCTCAAATGTAGTGAAGTTTTGGGAAGCAGAGAGGTGGGAAAGAAAAGCATTACTAAACTTGAAAAACTCTCCTGGAAAATACCACACAACCTGAAAAATCAAGACTCTCAGGCTGGAAGAACCCTAATGGACCACCTTGTTTACACGCTGCCCAGCTTAGCCAGTGTGAGAGGACTGTGACCCGAGATCCTGCTCCCTTTTATTCACTAAGGCATGTGAGATAACAGCCTCTAAAGTCATCTCTGGCGTTTGGAAAATCCTATCCACATCGCCCATTCTGCACATCCTTGGGCCAACGGGCCCTGCACCCCAGAGGAGTCTGGGTCCTGGAGGAGCTCATTAAAGACAAAGTAATTACTCAAGGCCTCTCTAGGACACCACCTCCCATGGTGGCTCAGATGGTAAAAATCGGCTTGCCATGCAGGAGACCCAGGTTTGATCCCTGGGTCAGGAAGATCCCCTGGAGAAGGGAATGGCAACACACTCCAGTATTCTTGCCTGGAAAATCCCATGGACAGAGGAGCCTGGTGGGCTACAGTCCATGGGGTCACAAAGAATCAGGCACGACTGAACGGTTAACACTTTCACTTTCTCTAGGACAAATGCTCTCAGGGTCCTGGAGCAATGACTGTTTACAATGACTGATCACACCTGACTATACTTTGGGGGAAGGTGGGGATGGAGACAAGCTCATACATGAAAGCTTAATCACTGACTGTTTAGGGAATGGACAGTAGACACTTGTGGTTGGAGCCTACATTTCCAGAGGTAAAAAAGGATGGTTTGTGAAGTCATAAAACAAGCAGGAACCATACAGTAGTACCCTAAAATTTCTGAGGAGTATAACAGGCTGTTTTCTGTGGGCAACAAGAAAGCTTCAGTGGTTTGAGTAAAGTGCCAAGAAAGACATTGGTTTTGGGGGTTTTCTGTTTTTGTTTTCTGACCTTTCTGGGCAGCATGTGAGATCTCAGTTCCCTGACCCGGGATCAGTCCAGCACTCCCTGAAGGGAAAACTCAGTGTCTTAACCTCTGGACTGCCCGGGAAGTCCCAAGACACATATTTTGGAAAGATTCTCAAAGTGGAAGAATCTCAGTAAAACACCATTTCCCATAATGACCTGTAACTTACAAGGAGTACTTCCCTCCATGACACAACCATATGCAGATATATAGGAAGTACTAGAATAAGAGACAAGAAAAAGACTCCCTGGTCATATTCAATTCTTCCTCAAGTCAAGATAGAAAAGAAAACCCAGTGTGAATCCCACTGAAGTACTTCTGCCTTCTTACCTCTGTGGGAAAACATACTGGTGCCTGCCACTTCCATCGTCTCTAATACTCCCCAGACGTGTCAGAATACCCCCTAGTCTCCAGCTCTTCCTGCTGCTGCAGTTATCTATGGCCACAAGCCATAACTAACTGTTTTTGGCTGTGCTGGGTCTTCCTCGCTGTGTCTGGGCTTTGCTGTAGTTGCCGCGAACAGGGGCTACTCTCTAGCTGTGGGGCGTGGGCTTCTCGTTGCGGCGGCCTCTCTTGTTGCAGAGCACAGGCTTTTGGTGCACAGGCCTAAGTAGCTGTGACAAACGGGCTTAGTTGCCCTATGGCATGACAGAGGAGCCTGGTGAGCTTAAGTCCATGGGGTCCAAAAAGAGTAAACACGACTTAACGACTAAACAACAACAAAGATGAACCAAACTATCAAAGGAGATGGTAAAGTAGCAAAGGAGACAGAGAGCGCACTTGAGGTTCAGGGCAGGTCAAGAGGACACTGGAGACATAAAATCAGAGGAGAGAAGGTTAAGAGACAGAATAATGCAAACCCTTGCTCAAGAAGAGATAAGTAAATATCTACATTCAACAATTAAAAGTCCAGTTTACAGGAGGTAAGCAGGGGAGAATTTTGAATTTTAAATAGTATTGACCCTGTCTCTTATACACATCTCCTGCATCCCCTGCGCTGGCAGGCAGGCTCTTTACCACTGAGCTACCTGAGAAGCCCTTTCAAACACACTGCTATTACACCGATACAGATGATATAGGTAATAGAGACATATGCACATATATGGATGGATATAGATTAAATTCTCTATTGGATCTGTTTCTCTGGAGAAACCTAACATTCCATAGTGCACCTCAAAGTGGACAAAAAAGCAGAGAAGCATCATTAGATGTGGGAAGCTCTTTCATTCAAGACATAACTGAATCCAACAGCTGGGATTTCATCACTTGATGCTGGCTGATCCAGCTACGTCAGTAAGTTTTCACATGGATATTACATAGAGACAAAACACTGGGAACAGACACCTGGTTTCTCAGAGTTTTGTCTCCCTGGCAAATGAGCAGGACCCCATTTCTGTGTCCGGAGATCACATCTGTTTTAAGAATGTGACTAGCGATCACAAACCAGAGACAGGACTAGGGGATGTTGTCACTGATGGTGCCATGAGCCTCTCACCTTCTTCACCTGTTAAGTCAGTAGCTTTTAGTCAGAACTGCACTCAAGGAAATCTAGGGTAATGCTTCTTAAACTTAATATCCCTGAAAAATCTCCTAGGAGTGCTTGTAAAACCCTGATTTGGATATAGTAGGCTTGCTTCTGCATTCTAATCAGCACCCAGGTAATGCTCCTCCCCAGTCCATGGGCTTCACAATGAGTAGCAAGAATCTACTGGATTCTTGATCTACTGGACCCCTGAGATATATACTCATAATCTTTGAGAGGAAGCCCATACACAGTTCTTAAAGCTCCAAGGTAATTCTAAAATAAAACAAGGGTTCAGAAGTATGGTATTAATACTTACCTCAAGAGTTGTTAGTACACTGAAATTACACAATGTTCTGGGAATAAATGACGTGGTAAGAAATACATAAGAATGTTGTCATTAATAAAAATAGAATATAATGTGTGAACCTTAATAAAAACTTCTCAAATGTAGTGAAGTTTTGGGAAGCAGAGAGGTGGGAAAGAAAAGCATTACTAAACTTGAAAAACTCTCCTGGAAAATACCACACAACCTGAAAAATCAAGACTCTCAGGCTGGAAGAACCCTAATGGACCACCTTGTTTACACTCTGCCCAGCTTAGCCAGTGTGAGAGGACTGTGACCCGAGATCCTGCTCCCTTTTATTCACTAAGGCATGTGAGATAACAGCCTCTAAAGTCATCTCTGGCGTTTGGAAAATCCTATCCACATCACCCATTCTGCACATCCTTGGGCCAACGGGCCCTGCACCCCAGAGGAGTCTGGGTCCTGGAGGAGCTCATTAAAGACAAAGTAATTACTCAAGGCCTCTCTAGGACACCACCTCCCATGGTGGCTCAGATGGTAAAAATCGGCTTGCCATGCAGGAGACCCAGGTTTGATCCCTGGGTCAGGAAGATCCCCTGGAGAAGGGAATGGCAACACACTCCAGTATTCTTGCCTGGAAAATCCCATGGACAGAGGAGCCTGGTGGGCTACAGTCCATGGGGTCACAAAGAATCAGGCACGACTGAACGGTTAACACTTTCACTTTCTCTAGGACAAATGCTCTCAGGGTCCTGGAGCAATGACTGTTTACAATGACTGATCACACCTGACTATACTTTGGGGGAAGGTGGGGATGGAGACAAGCTCATACATGAAAGCTTAATCACTGACTGTTTAGGGAATGGACAGTAGACACTTGTGGTTGGAGCCTACATTTCCAGAGGTAAAAAAGGATGGTTTGTGAAGTCATAAAACAAGCAGGAACCATACGGTAGTACCCTAAAATTTCTGAGGAGTATAACAGGCTGTTTTCTGTGGGCAACAAGAAAGCTTCAGTGGTTTGAGTAAAGTGCCAAGAAAGACATTGGTTTTGGGGGTTTTCTGTTTTTGTTTTCTGACCTTTCTGGGCAGCATGTGAGATCTCAGTTCCCTGACCCGGGATCAGTCCAGCACTCCCTGAAGGGAAAACTCAGTGTCTTAACCTCTGGACTGCCCGGGAAGTCCCAAGACACATATTTTGGAAAGATTCTCAAAGTGGAAGAATCTCAGTAAAACACCATTTCCCATAATGACCTGTAACTTACAAGGAGTACTTCCCTCCATGACACAACCATATGCAGATATATAGGAAGTACTAGAATAAGAGACAAGAAAAAGACTCCCTGGTCATATTCAATTCTTCCTCAAGTCAAGATAGAAAAGAAAACCCAGTGTGAATCCCACTGAAGTACTTCTGCCTTCTTACCTCTGTGGGAAAACATACTGGTGCCTGCCACTTCCATCGTCTCTAATACTCCCCAGACGTGTCAGAATACCCCCTAGTCTCCAGCTCTTCCTGCTGCTGCAGTTATCTATGGCCACAAGCCATAACTAACTGTTTTTGGCTGTGCTGGGTCTTCCTCGCTGTGTCTGGGCTTTGCTGTAGTTGCCGCGAACAGGAGCTACTCTCTAGCTGTGGGGCGTGGGCTTCTCGTTGCGGCGGCCTCTCTTGTTGCAGAGCACAGGCTCTTGGCACACAGGCCTAAGTAGCTGTGGCACACGGGCTTAGCTGCCCTATGGCATGACAGAGGAGCCTGGTGAGCTTAAGTCCATGGGGTCCAAAAAGAGTAAACACGACTTAACGACTAAACAACAACAAAGATGAACCAAACTATCAAAGGAGATGGTAAAGTAGCAAAGGAGACAGAGAGCGCACTTGAGTTCAGGGCAGGTCAAGAGGACACTGGAGACATAAATTCAGAGGAGAGAAGGTTAAGAGACAGAATAATGCAAACCCTTGCTCAAGAAGAGATAAGTAAATATCTGTATTCAACAATTAAAAGTCCCGTATACAGGAGGTAAGCAGGGGAGAATTTTGAATTTTAAATAGTATTGGAGGGGGCGGTCCTAAGATGGTGGAGGAATAGGACGGGGAGACCACTTTCTCCCTCACAAATTCTTCAAAAGAACATTTCAACACTGAGTAAACTTCACAAAACAAGTTCTGAATGCTGGCAGAGGACATCAGGCACCCAGAAAAGCAGATCATTGTCTTCAAAAACAGAAAGGAAAAAATATAAAAGACAAAAAAGGAGACAAAAGAGGTAGGGAGGGAGATTTGTCCTGGGAAGGGAGTCTTAAAAAGAGAGAAGTTTCCAAACACCAGGAAACACTCTCACTGCCGAGTCTGTGGCGAGCCTTGGAAGCACAGGGGGCAACATAACAGGGAGGAAAAATAAATAAATAATTAAAACCAACAGATTACGAGCCCAACGGTAACTCCCCCAGCAGAGAATCAGCACCGACGCCTGCATCTGCCACTAGCAAGTAGGGGCTGGGCAGGGAGGTGCGGGCTCCAGTTCTTTTTAAGAATCGGGCCGGAATGCCCCGAGTGTAACCAGAGCGAACTAACTTGGGCTAGCAAACCAGACTGTGGGATAGCTACCACGCGAAAAGCTCTAACATAAGACACTGCCAAGACTGCACACAGAACAAAGGACAGAACAGAATTAGCCGGCTACAGACCATCCCCCTCCGGTGACAGGCAGCCAGAGCCTGAAGGGCTGGAAGGAGGAAATCACAGCCCCAGAGACACATTAACTTCCAAACTGCAAGCAAGCTTCTTTGCTAACTAAGACTTCTTGGGGTTCTGGACAGTCACCATCTGCCTAAGAAGGGACATCAGTTGTACACCCAGAAAACTGAGCAGCAGGGATGGGAAAGGTGATAAGTCACAGCGACCGCACTCGCCAAATACCCGAGCTGCTCAGACCTGGGAAGGGCACAAAACTCAGGCCCAACTGAGTCTGCGCCTCTGAGGACTACCTGAGTGCCTGAGCCTGAGTGGCTTAGATGGGGGAGGTGCATGCAGCCCAGTGCCAGCCTCAGACGGTTCCCTTTAGAGCAACCTAGAGCCTGAGTGGTGTGCACCGTGAGCAGGGGCAGACCCAGCATGGGAGACACTGCAAGCACACAGCAGTGTTATTTGTTTGCAGCATCCCTCCCTCCCCACAGCGCGAATGAACAAGTGAGCCTAAAAAAAAAAAAAAAAAAGTGTCCACCACCGTCCCCTTTGTGTCAAGGTGGAAAACAGACACTGAAGAGACCAGCAAACAGAAGAGGCTAAAACAGAGGGAACTGCCTTGGAAGTATAGATCTTGAGAAATATAAGCCAGACCAAGGAGCTATCCGAAAGTGAACTGACCCCACCCTGCCCACAACACCACCAGAGGAAGTCCCAGATACAACTTTACCATTTTTACGATCATTCTTTTTTGTTGTTGTTTTGGTTTTTTCTTCTTTTCTTTTTCTTCTTCTTTTTCTTTTTTAACATTTTTTAATTTTTAAGTTTTCTATTTCTCCTTTAATTTTTATTTTCATAATCTACTATTACTGTTCAAAAAAAAAGACCCTATTTTTAAAGCAAACGCCACATATATATATTTTTTGT
>SJYX01015747.1:284959-303915 GCA_006410675.1 Oreotragus oreotragus
ACTGTGGTGTTGGAGAAGACTCTTGAGAGTCCCTTGGACTGCAAGGAGATCCAACCAGTCCATTCTGAAGGAGATCAACCCTGGGATTTCTTTGGAAGGAATGATGCTAAAGCTGAAACTCCAGTACTTTGGCCACCTCATGCGAAGAGTTGACTCATTGGAAAAGACTCTGATGCTGGGAGGGATTGGGGGCAGGAGGATAAGGGAACAACCGAGGATGAGATGGCTGGATGGCATCACGGACTGGATGGATGTGAGTCTGAATGAACTCCGGGAGATGGTGATGGATAGGGAGGCCTGGTGTGCTGCGATTCATGGGGTCGCAAAGAGTCAGACACGACTGAGCGACTGAACTGAACTGAACTGAACTGAGGCCATACAACAGGGAGGAAACACAGTCCTACCCATTAATAGAAAATTGGATTAAAGATTTACTGAGCATGGCTCCACCCATCAGAGAAAGACCCAGTTGCCCCTACAGTCAGTCTTTCCCAACAGGAAGTTTTCATAAGCCTTTTATACTTATTCCTATCCCTCAGAAGGCAGACAGGATGAAAAACACAATCACAGAAAACTAATCAAATTGATCACATGGACCTTGTCTAACTCAATGAAACTATGAGTCATGTCATGTAGGGCCACCCAAGATGAATGGTTAATAGTGAAGAGTTTTGATAAAACGTGGTCCACTAGGGAAGGGAATGGCAAAGCACTGCAATATTCTTGCCTTGAGAACCCCATGAACAGCATGAAAAGTAGTGTTCATGCCATCTTAATCTAAACTTGACCATACAGTAGAACAAGAAACAAATGCATCATTACAGAAAAATAAGAGCATATATATATGTTTACTATTATATATATATATATAATAGTAAACAAATTTTGTATGTATTTGAATATCAAAAAATGCAAGAACATTTAGTTTTTCAAGATTTATATGTTTCAAAATTTAAACTTTAGAACAAGCTTGATAAAATAAAGACATACACAAAATTATGTGTATAAGTCTCAAATAATATGTGTTACTAGCTACTAACTTGATGATCCTGTAATTGTCCTAGATCATTAAACAATATAACCTATATTGATCCTTACAGCCTATTCAGTAGGTAAGTGTCTGCTTTATGTTGTGAATACTTTATGAATTTTGTATATCAAAATTTCAAAAAAATCACTTTTTTGAATGTTTCACAAAAGTTTCATCACAGTTTAAATCAGTAGTGTTATTTATTGGCCTGATTTCCATATTGTAGTGTCTCAGGGAATAGGGATACCCAGGGAGGGAGGGGGGAGTTGTGGGGGACAGCCTGTGAGTGGAACAGTGAAGACAAAGACAAGGATTATCTATTGAGTTCTCCCTCTTATATGGGTATGTCTCATGGTGCCCTAAAACAAGTGCAACAGTAATATCAAAGATTACTGATCAGAGATCTTCACAGAAAATATTACAATATTGAAAAAGTTTGAAATATGGTGTTAACTACCAAAATGTTACACAGAGACACAAGATGAGCACATGCTTTTGGAAAAATAATGTCAATAGACTTGTTTGATCTAGAGTTGCCACATGCCTTTAATTAAAGAAAAAAAAGGCAGTGTTTGTGAGTTGCAATAAACAAAATATAATAAAGCAAGGCATTATTGTAATGAAACATGATAGACACATGGAACATTTAGCTAATAGAACAAGTGGATTGAAATTGGAAAAAAAAATGAGTTTGTTATCTAGCTTCATGATGACAGAGAGTGGGAGAAGAGAAAAGCCCTTCAGGAAGGGTAAACGGCATATTAAATCTCAAGTTAAAGGAAATAGCATGTTTATTTTGTCTGAGCTGTAAAGTTTGTGAATCGATGGCAGAATTAAGCTTACAAATGTGTGGTCAGGTCAGATGTTCCATATTGAACAATTATTTGTTGTTGATGACAATTTTGGAGGAAGGCCTTTAACATCACTGGTCCCCATCAATTAAATTCTGGAAGCAAGTCCTAGTCCTTGTAACAGGGCAAAGCAATCTCTTTCCCTACCCTGCCCACACCTTTCCAGATGCATCTTATGAGAACTGTAGTCCCCCACAGATACACACCCCATGTCTCTGAGGGCTGTTGTAGAGTGTTGAGGCAGTTGGATAATATTCAACGGAAAATGAGGATAAAGATTTTAGGTGACAAAAATGACCATGGATCACATCACACTTCATACTTGCACTGTACTATATAATACCAAAAAAAAAATTACACATTTATGTGATGTTGTTTGTTGGCTTAGTCAAGTCTGACTCTGTGACCCCATAGTCTGTAGCACATCAGACTTACCTGTCCTTCACTCTCTCTCAAAATTTGCTCAAACTCATGTCCATTGAGTCAGTGATGCCATAAAACCATCTCATCCTAATAGTTTAAATTGTAAGAGTAAAACAAATCATTCTAAAGTGTGAAATGTTTTATCAATATTTATTGTGAATCCAGTCCAAGGATGTGCTGGTTTTCAGTTTGTGACAGCTCAGCACTGACTCATCACTGCTTCCATTATGCCCAAGTTGCAAAATCTCCCAATGACTACCAGGGAGCCGATATCCGATGCAGAAACAAGTGAGTCTTTATTAGGAAGCTCGAGCTGGGGCTCCCACCATTACCAACACAGCAGCTATAGGGAAGAGCCCCAAGTTTTGGGTTACATTGCTTATATAGGGAGTGTTCATGAAAAAAAGAATTTCTAGGTAGGAGGACGTCTGATTGGTCACTTTCTTTCGAAGGGTTGTGTGTTGGTTTTTGATTGGTCCCTATTACCTAGGTAGACCACAAGTTCCTGAACGTTAAGTCAGGAGATTCTGGTCTGGGGTCTGATTGGGTCATGGGTGGTGGGGTGAGGTCAGGGGATTTCCAAAGGCTCTTTTCCCGGAACCTTACAAAATGGAGTTTTTCTGTTAACAAAATGGAGTAGCTTAGATTCTTCATTCCCCATTTCTGTAGGAGCCAGGGCAGACCCAATCATGGGCCTGGGGTCAGCTCTATATTGTTTCCCACTAAGGGGACTGTTGACAAGGCCGTATATTGGAATCTGAGTACCATGAGCTGCACTATGTTGATGCAGCTTTTATTGAAGGACACCAATTTGTTTAGTAAGCATGGCCCAAAGGTGAGTAGCAGTAACAAAATAATCAGGGGCCCCACCAAGGAAGATATGAGAGTTGTGAACCAGGAGGATGAGTTGAACCAGGATTCAAACCAATTTTGAGGCATTTCTCTCTTTTTCTCTAACTCAGCCTTTCTCTTATCTTGGCCAGGGACTCCCTGACTACCCCCGAGTGATTCACATAAAAACAACATTCTTCCCCTAATACAGAACATAGGCCCCCCTGTTGGAGAAAAACCAAATACAATCCCTTTTTGTTCTGCAGTACTACTTCCGCCAGAGAACTCAGTGACTCTTGGAGGTGGCTGATTGAGCTTTCTAGTCTTTCACTATCAAAATCAATGGCTGCTCTTAGGCTAGAATAGTGTTGATTCTGCACTATTAAAGAGGATATCCCAGTTCCTGCCCTGGCTGCCCCAAACCCCCCAAAAAACTGTAAGGGTTAAGGCTGAGACTGGCTCTCTCTTGGACCAGGGTGCAGCTTTTTCTAGTTTTAGGAGGAGTTCATCATTGGAGTGATAGAACAGTCGGGGGACTAATAGCACCAATACACAAAAATCTTTGGAGTCATTTAGTACCTGCCCATGAATACAAGGTGCTAAGCCCGTGGAGCATGCCCAACAATTTTCTTGGGGAGGCACCAGGTACTGGGTTGTTTTTATAGAGTCCGTGGAATTGCAGAGGTGCTGATAGGTTTGGGGAACATTTCCTATGCAAAGGCCCTGTCCGGTTACTCGCTGAACAGTTAACCTGGCATCTCCTTTTTACTGCCATCGGCAGGCTCTGTGGTCTCTTGTTTGAATGTAATTTCCTGGGACAACTATGCCCTCATAATAGGGGGGTTTGATGTCATAACATAACTAGCAACTGCTAGTCAGGTCTGGGCAATTGGAATTTAGGACCCAATAGGTGTTGATTATCATATCAAATAACGGGTCCTGATCATCTTTAATATTAGGTCTCTTAAGGCTAACCCAAGGGGAGCTGTTAGTGCTAATAATGTAGGGCCCGGGAGGCGTTCAGGTAGGCTTTTAAATAAGGTTGTGGGCAGGCCGAATGGGGGTATGGGTAGGCTCTTGTGGCACTAAGACTGGATTGGGTCCTATGCCCTGATTTGGGCCAATCTGTATGGGTCCTACTTTCAATCTGACAGTAAACAGAAACCCATTATCATATGCTGACTGATATAGCCGGAGGCCCCAGGATTGTCCGGCTTTCCAACCGGGGAACTTCTTTGCTTCAGTTGAGAATTTGAGCCTCACCAGATTGCAAAGAAAGTTCATAAAAGGCCCAGTTATGAGGGACTCCCTTCCATGTCCCCCAGTTGACCCAGTGGGCCCTGGAAAGTGACCCAAGGTAATCAAGTTACCACGAATAGGGGGCTCCCAATTGACCGTCCCCGTTGACTCACATTCCCAAGCAGCACAGTAAAACTTCTTAACACCCCTGCAGTTATTGATGGTCGCTCGGTTCCGTCTCCCTTGGGGGCACACATAGAAGGGCGTTTCCCGTAAGCTTGCCTGTTGAATGTAGTGGCTGCATCCAGGTCCTGAGTTAGTGGAGGGGGGCGTGGTGCGAGTGTTGTACCTACTAGTGCCAGCCCCACATTTGGGCGTCCCAGGCGTCTTTACCTCCCATTCACCAATGTCTCAAGATCCCACGGCCAGAAGACAGAGGTCAAATTCTAAGTCCGGCCACCAGGTGTTTTGGGGATGAATGGCCGAGGTGGAGCTAATTACTTCTCCCGTAGTTGCGCTTAGAATCATCCAAGTCAGTTTCATCAGTTGATGAGGGTTAGCGGCAGCACTAAGCTGTACGGACAACAGCATAAACAGTATTTTTATTGCCTTTGTAGCTTTAGTTTGAGTGGATTTGTTTTGTCCAGCTTGGTCTTCCATTGGGGAAGGAATTCTTCCCTTAGGGCGAACAGGTCCGCAAGCCGTACGTGGGTGTAATGAACCCAAGTGGATATGCCATCAACTTTGAAAGCAGTGGGTGTCGTCAAGACAACTAGGAATGGCCCTTTCCACCTGGGATCTAGGGTCTCTTGGCGATGGTGGTGCACATACACCCAGTCTCCTGGTTGGTAGGAGTGGGGTTCAGGTGGTGGGCCTGATTCATATAATGCCTTGAGCCTCTTCCACTTGTCCCTGTGGAAGTATTGTAAGGACCAAAGACAAAAGAGTAATCTTTGATCATCTATTTCTTTTAGCACCTCTGTTTTTAGGTTAGGAATTATTGGGGGAGGTATACTATACATAATTTTGAAGGGGGTAAGTCCAAGTTGGTAGGGGGAGTTTCGCACCCAGTATAGGACAAAGGGGCGGAGAGCCACCCAGTCCCTGCCAGTCTCAGCAACTAGTTTTGTTAATGTTTCTTTGAGTGTCCTATTCATCCTTTCTACTTGTCCTGAGCTCTGGGGCCTATAAGCACAATATAACTTCCACCTAGCCCCCAAAGCCCAAGTTACCCCCTGACTTACCTGAGATATGGAAGCTGGCCCATTGTCCGACCCCACCTGTGCAGGAAACCTGAACTGTAGCAAGATGTCTTCAATCAGCTTTTTGGCCACCACCTGTGCTATTTCTTTCTTGGTGAGGCAAGCTTCGACCCTCCCTGAGAAGGTATCTATGAATGCCAGTAGGTATTTGTATCCATATTTACCCAGTTTTACCTCAGTGAATTCCACCTCCCAGTATGCTCTTGGCCGACTCTCGCGTTCTCTAGACCTGTGGTTGGTTGGGTGACGGGCAGTGTTAGTCAGCTGGCAGGCCTTGTAGGTTGACATGATATTTTCTATCATCGATCTGACTTCTCTCATGGTAATCTTGGCATGTCTAATCAGGTTCTGCATCTTGCGTGTTCCCAGGTGAGTGGCATGATGCATCCTCAGTAACACCTGCTTTCCTAGTTCCTCCAGGAGGATCAGGGAGCTGTCCACTACCTTCCACCACCTGGCCAGTTGTTGGGTCATAGGTAAACTCTTTATCCAGTCTAAGTCTCTTGGTGAGTAGTTGGGTAAAGCTGGCAGAACAGGGCTCTCGGGGTTGGACAGTTGAAGGGTGGCTTCTATCACGGTACCCTGGGCTGCATTTCGGGCTGCTCTGTCTGCCAAATTGTTTCCCTTTGAGTTCAGGGTGTCTGAATTTTGGTATCCTGGGCAGTGTATTATGGCTAGTTTTTCAGGAAGCCATAGTGCCGATAGGAGGGCTTTTATTTCTTCTTTATTTTTGATTGTTTTACCCTCGGCTCTGAGGAGTCCTCTCTCTCTGTAGATGGCCCCGTGTATATGGGCAGTAGCAAAGACATATCAGCTATCGGTAATGAAACTCTTTATCCAGTCTAAGTCTCTTGGTGAGTAGTTGGGTAAAGCTGGCAGAACAGGGCTCTCGGGGTTGGACAGTTGAAGGGTGGCTTCTATCACGGTACCCTGGGCTGCATTTCGGGCTGCTCTGTCTGCCAAATTGTTTCCCTTTGAGTTCAGGGTGTCTGAATTTTGGTATCCTGGGCAGTGTATTATGGCTAGTTTTTCAGGAAGCCATAGTGCCGATAGGAGGGCTTTTATTTCTTCTTTATTTTTGATTGTTTTACCCTCGGCTCTGAGGAGTCCTCTCTCTCTGTAGATGGCCCCGTGTATATGGGCAGTAGCAAAGACATATCAGCTATCGGTAATGATGTTAAGTTTTTTGTCCTTTCCCAACTGGAGGGATTTTGTTAAGGCGATTAGTTCAGCCCTTTGAGCCGAAGTGCCCGGAGGTAGTGCTTCCACCCACACAATTTGGGTTTCTGTGGTTATGGCTGCCTCTGCATACCTGAGCCCATCTAGGAGGAAACTGCTTCCATCCATACACCAGGTAACTTCAGCATCCACTAGAGGGCGATCTTATAAGTCCTCCCACGTTCCATGTACCTGGGCTAGTATGTTGCTGCAGTCATGGATTGGGGCTTCCAAATCTGGGTTAGGAAGCAGTGTAGCCAGATTGAGAGCAGTAGGCTGCAGAAAGATGATTCTGGAGGGGATTAGCAGTAATCCCTGGCAGTGGGTCAGCCGAGCGTTGCTGATCCACCTATCTGGGGGTTGTTTTAGTATGCCTTCAATGGCACGGTGGGCAGTGATATGCAACTCTTGCCCAAGTGTCAGTTTGTCTGCATCCTTGACCATTAGGGCCACTGCTGCAATCATGCGGAGACATGGGGGCCAGTCTGACGCCACGGGGTCTAGGCGTTTAGACAAGTAAGCCACCGGCTGCTTCCAAGGTCCCAGATGTTGCATCAGTACCCCTTTTGCCACTCCTTGTTTTTCACCTACATACAGGAGAAAAGGTTTTGTAACGTCAGGCAACCCTAGGGTGGGGGCTGACAGCAGGGCCATTTTAATAGTCTTGAAAGCAGTCTCCATCTGCTCCAACTAACTGAAAGGGGTGGTACTTTTTGTAGCTTCATATAAGGGTTTAGCCAGTTCTGCATAATTTGGGATCCAAAGATGGCAGAAACCAGCAGACCCCAAAAATTCTCTCACCCTTCGAGGTGAATCTGGGGTAGGGATTTTGAGGACAATCTCCTTTTGTGCCTCTGACAGCCATCTCTGTCTTTCCTTTAATACATACCCTAAGTAGGTGACTTCTGGTTGGCATACATGAGCCTTTTTGGCTGAAGCTCAGTACCCTAATTTTCCAAGGGTCCGCAATAGTTCTCGGGTGCCCATAAGGCAAGTCTGTTGGTCCTTTGCTGCAATTAAGAGGTCATCTGCATATTGTAACAAGGTTAGTTTGGGGTGTTGTTGTCTGAATTCACCCATGTCCTCATGGAGGGCATCATTGAAGATGGTGGGAAAATTCTTAAATCCCTGTGGTAGCTGGGTCCAGGTCAGCTGGCCATTGATTCCTTCTTCTGGGTCGGACCATTCAAAGGCAAAAAGCTCCTGGCTTCAGCACCAGGGGAAGACTAAAGAAAGCGTCTTTTAAATCTAGGACCACATACCAGTGATGGTCTAGTGGGAGTGAACTCAGGAGGTTGTATGGGTTCGGCACAGTAGGATGAATATCTAAAACTCGGCAGTTGACTCCTCGTAAATCCTGTACTGGCTGATAGTCATGAGAATTTGGTTTTTTGACAGGGAGCAGGGGGATGTTCCAGGCCGACTGGCAGAGTCTCAAGATTTTCTGGGCTAGGAGCCTGTGGATATGGGGAGTGATCCCCTGTCAGGCCTCCAGGGTCTCTTCCCAACAGTGGTAAGGGGCATTCTGGAATGATCATGAAAGAATGGGATAACTGGCCCACACCCAAATCCACTGATCTTCAGGTAGTCCATTGGTATTGTTTCATTCTAGTAGGCCCCTGCACCCAAGAGGTCTTTCTGGCCAGTTTTCCCTGGGGCTCTAGCAAAACCGAATATTGAGCCCCCGTATTGACAAGGAAGTCAATTGGGGTCCCCTCCACTCTTAGGGTTACCCTGGATTCAGGGAGGGGCGCCGAACCCTGTCTTCCCTAATCGCTCAGTTCTTCAACGGCCAGGATGAGGGTCTTCCATGGTCCCTTCTTTTTCTTAGAGCATTCCTTGGCCCAATGTCCTTCCTCTTTACAATAGGCACATTGGTTCTTTCCTAATGCTGGTCTTACCTTCAGCAGCCAGGCGGCGAAAATGGTGCTCCCTCTCTCCTGAGTCAGGAACTGTTGCAGCCAGCAGGATGTGTGCCATGTTATGGGTTTGGCGATCTGCTGCTTTGGCTTGCTTTTCCTCGGGGGTTTCTCAGGTGTTGTAGACTCTTTCTGCTACTGTTATTAAATCTTGGATATTCTTTTCACTCTGGCGTTCTAGTTTTGTAACTTCTTCCTAATGTCAGGAGCCGCCTGATTGACAAAATGCATTATCAAAGCAACCTGAGTGCCTTCTGCTTCTGGATCTATGGGGGTATATTGTCTAAAGGCCTCCATCAGCCTTTCCAGGAAGGCAGTTGTACTCTCATGGGGCCCTACTGAACATTTCCCACTCTAGCTAGGTTAGTGGGTTTCCATGCAGCTGCCTTAAGCCCCCCAAAAGAGTCTGGTGGTAGACCCAGAGCCTCTTCTTACCTTGTAACGTATTGTAATCCCAGTCAGGTCGCAATAAAGGAAAAGAGGTGTTAATTTCATCTATATTAGTGGTGGGTTCTCCATTTGCCCCTGGGACCCTTTTACGGGCCTCATTCTGTATTCTCTCTCTCTCTTCTCTGGTGAAGAGAATCTGGAGCAGTTGTTGGCGGTCATCCTGTGTGGGCTGATGAGTAAAAAGCACAGTCTCTAGAAGGTTAGTTAGATCTCTAGGGTTGTCTGAGAACTTAGCATTCTGGGATCTCGAGTTATATAGGTCACTAGTAGAGTAGGGCCAATACTGATGAGGTTGGTTTCCTTCCTCATCATGGGGGGCGGGGGGTGGCCACTCATAACGGGAGGGCAACGGTTGAGTCTGCTTGCCCCTCCAGGGACATGGCTCGCCTATGGCAAGCATTTTGTGTGGGCCCCTCTTCCTGTGTTTTGGCCCTGGGTGGAGGGATGGCAGGGGTCCGCAGTGGTTCAGGGGGTTGGTAAGGGGGAGGGAAGAGGAGTTCTTCTATTCCCCCCTGCAAGATGGGTTATAACAGTGCCATTGGTTCAGGCTTCTTGGAATTCTTTAGGTTCTTTCCTACACGTGTCACCAACACCTGAGAGGTAGAAAATCCATGTTGAGGCAAAAAAGGTTTTACCCAAGAAGGGGGGCACAATATGATATATTCCCATACTATGATATAGGGAACTTGGTCAGGGTGTCCTATCTGCGGTTGGAAAATGATATCCCAGACTCAGTGTACAGTTCCCAAGTCAAAGTTGCCTTCTGAGGGCCATCTTACATGGAAGCTTGGCCATTCTGTACTGCAAAAAGTGATTAATTTATTCCTTTAATTCCTACACTGAGGTAATGAGCATGCATCTTGACCTCCTTAAAATGGTCAGTGATCAGAGATAGAGGAGTAGGGCTAGACTGATGTTGCCCTATCGTTCCTGGATCAGTCAGATGTTAGTAAATTAACACAGACAATATGGACAGCCACACAGACAGACAGAGACACAGGAGAATTAGACCTCCAGGAGTCTGGAGGCAAAACTGAAAGTAAGACGACGGCCTCTGACCATTCAGCAGGAGCGACCCACTATTGTCTACAGAGAACAGGGGCACTCCATCCCCTCCGAGGGGGTCGGGGACGTCTCCCAACGACCCACACCGGTGACCCATCCATGTGTCCTCCTGAATCTACTGGTCTACCTGAGTATACCAGTCTCCGAAAATAGGCCCTGTCAGAAATGAAAAGAAAGAAAGAAAAAAAAAAAAGCTTACTGGCTGTAGATGACTCTTCCAGATTGATCTTCCCGTGGAGCCAGCGGAAGATCTCAGACGAGCCCCCAAATGTTATACCCAAGTCGTAAAATCTCCCAATGACCACCAGGGAGCCGATATCCAATGCAAAAGCAAGAGAGTCTTTATTACCAAGCTCGAGCTGGGGCTCCCACCGTTACCAACTCAGCGGCTATAGGGGGGAGCCCCAGTATTTGGGTTACATTGCTTATATAGGGAGTGTTCATGAAAAAAAAAAAAAAAGAATTTCTAGGTAGGAGGACGTCTGATTGGTCACTTTCTTTCGAAGGGTTGTGTGTTGGTTTTTGATTGGTCCCTATTACCTACCTAGGTAGACCACAAGTTCCTGAACGTTAAGTCAGGAGATTCTGGTCTAGGGTCTGATTGGCTTGTGAGTGGTGGGGTGAGGTCAGGGGATTTCCAAAGGCTCTTTTCCTGGAACCTTACAAAATGGAGTTTTTCTGTTAACAAAATGGAGTAGCTTAGATTCTTCACTTCATTGACATAAGTCTGTGTCAAGGCACCTATGTATTTTATTAACTCTTCTTCTTCATGGTCTTCGAAGATAAATGTGACAGGTCATTTTATTCATCTACACTCATATGTACATACATATATATTCATGTACTCACACACACAAATATATCTTTGAAGAATATAATTCCAATTTTTGTAGTGATTTTGGGGAAGTTTTCTTACTAATTTGGCAATTCAATTGCAATATTTTTAGTTACCACATTATGACAACAAATAACAACTTAAGCCCTGATGAAAATAAAAATGGTCAAAACAAAGTTGTCTGTATTTCAGCCAAATAATTTAACACAATTACGTCCTGTCCACAACATACAATTACATAATCTGCTCCACGATCATCATGTTTGTATCTTCCATATTGTGACATGTGAATGTGTGTGCAGTTTTTTTTTTTTTTTTTATCTTCCCTGAAGTCTTTATTTTATTTTCTTTATTTACTTTTTTTTGGCATACATTGACATGAATCTGCCACGGGTGTACACGAACTCCCAAACATGAACCCCCCTCCCACCTCCCACCCCACATCATCCCTCCGGATCATCTCCATACACCAGCCCCAAGCATCCTGCATCCTGCATCAAACATAGACTGGTGATTCGTTTCTTACATGATAGTATACATATGTCAATGCTATTCTCCCAAATCATCCCACCCTCTCCCTCTCCCTCAGAGTCCAAAAGTCCGCTCTACACATCTGTGTCTCTTTTGCTGTCTTGCATACAGGGTCCTCATTACCATCTTTCTAAATTCCATATATATGTGTTAGTATACTGTATTGGTGTTTTTCTTTCTGGCTTAGTTCACTCTGTATAATCGGTTCCAGTTTTATCCATCTTATTAGAACTGATTCAAATACACAGTTCTTAAGGTGTATTATTAGCAATGGAACTATGATTACATCAGGTAGGCAGGTTAGAAAATCTGCCCATTTTTCCTTCAGTATCTGGTGAAAAGTGTTATTTCCCTATCTGGAGAAGAGCAAATCTGACTTATTGCTACTCTCTCCACTCTGCCATTTCTATTCTTCTTCAGCATGTGAGTGGAAATCATATGGTGCATTATCTGGAAGCAATAGAGCAAGAGTTTAAAGTTAGAAACAAAGATTCTGATTAAATGTTAGGTTTTACCTTAGGAAACTAACACTCACATTTGTATGCACCAGTTAATGTGTTCCCAGTGCATTTGCTTTCCATCATAAGTGATGGCCTAAGAACAAAAATAACCTCTTCCAATAGATTCTTAGGACCATCTGCTCCACTTTGCCTTATGAGACTTCAGTTTTTTGCTTTTACTAAAGCATAGTTCCAACAATGTTCTCCATGATCTATTTTCCTGCTGTCTAGTCTGGCTTTCTTTCTATAAGCAAACAGAGAATTGTCTCCAGTTCCCTACAGCTTGAAAGGGAAAGTGATAGCCAATTATGTGACTTTAGCCTTATAGGAGCATATGGGATTTGTGAAGAATTTTTTTTTAAATTAAAATCTTTGAACTGTTAACTCATAAAAGAAAATCATTGTTACAAATTTTTTCTGAAATGTTTATAGTCAAAAGTGCATTCATTTTAGCAACGTTCCCCAACTATATTTTTGAATTGTCATGTATACAATTTAACACAAGAAGGAAACTGAGAATAAAGTCGGTATTACCTATTGTCTACAGGTATTAACAATTGAAAATGGAAAACTACCAGTAGCAGATTTGAATTTTATTCTCTTCAGATTCAGCCGGTAGGTAAAACGATGAGAAATAAAACTTGGCTAAATCAAACAAACAGAAAACATTTCAGAATCTTGTTTGAAAGTAAAGTCAAGGAAAACAAGGTTTTCAAAAAACAGATTCTGTGTATTTCTTTTCTTCCTCTCCTCAGAACAAGTCCTTTCTTCTTCGGTTCTCTCTTCCCTCATTTCCTGTCCTTCTATTCTTCCCCTTTCTGCTTTGAAGTAATTTTCTTTCTTAGTTAGGCGACTCAACTTTTTATCTTCCTTATTTTCTTACAACCTTTCTGGGGCCTTTTCCTCATTTTAGATGCTAATTAGCACTTGGTAATTGAAATTTTAAAAGTTGAATATTATAAGCACATTAGCACATCATAGATTTCTGTGATCATAGGCAGAATTTAAAATAGTTTAGTGTATAAAATAGAAGATGCTAAGGACTCTGGTGTCTTTTGAGGAAAGCGTGAAAAACAGAATATGTGTCTACATTTTACATTTATTTTATATTCACAATGCATGTCTAATTCTGCCATTCTTACACAGTTTGAAAACAAACCCAGCTTTCATTGGTTTCTGGCTAGTGTGACTACTGCCGTCAGAATCCTGGCCTTTCACCTCCTTCAAAGGCACCACAGATATTACAATTTTTATTCCAGATTCCTCTGACTGTGCTCCATAGTTATTCATAGGAAACTAAATAGGACTAAGTATAACAACAGCCCTAAATCTAGGGGGAACAATAGGTCATTCTTAGGAAGCCATATTTCACATAACATTCTTTTTTCCAGTAAAATTACATTTATAAAATATGACTGATATATGCAGAAAGCAAGAGGGAAGGAAGGAAGTACACAGGAAAGAGATGTGGAGCATCACCTAGTGGGCAGACCTTTCTGCTGAACCTGTGATGTATGCAACAAGAGATGTACCATCAGAGTGATGCTGCCTGGAATGGGAAGGGCTAGGCTTTCTTGCTGCTTCATCCAGCAGCAGTATATGCCTTGTTCTGGAAAGGAGAATGATCTTGTGAAGGCAACTCCTGAACTGTGGCAATAAGACCCTCCATGAGGAATGTGGGCTGTGGGTGCTACATCTCCACACTAAGACCCCAAAAGTACCTCACATTTCTGGACTTCTGCTAAAGAATTTTTTTTTTTTTTTTGTAAAATATGACATTGTCTTAGTTCATCATTTTTATGGAAATTGTTGATATACTCAAATGCACACTACTATGCTATTTTCTGTTCTATTCAAAACATACGTGGGCCTCACTATAAGTGTTTTTCCTGTGTCAGTTACTGTTGCATATATCTGAATTCTGTTGATAATTTCATTTTTAATGTGTTTGCTTCCCCCTCCTTTGGAAATGCCTATAAATATAACTACTAGCAAAAGTAGTTTTTATTATTTATTCTTGGGTGTTTTCTATATTGATTTAAAAAAATAAACACAGATGAGTGATATACTCATCTCTAAGTATGGGGAATAAGAAAACTTCCAATTCTGATGCAAAGTAAAGAAAGATAGTAGAAGAAACTAATGTTTGTAGTGTTTATTAACAGCACAATTAAAATATTTGAGAATAAATGATAGAATATATTTATTTTGTTTACATACATACCACACACAAACATTTTGACTATGTTTTTAAAATAATTTAAATACTTATTAATTCAACCAAATGTGTTAATCTGCACCCCCAGTAATAATTCAGATATCTCTTTTGCAATATTTAATAATTTTCTTCCACAATAAATGATTAATAATTTAATAATTTACCACAGTCTTTAGAATTTTAGAAATAAAAAGTTGTCATGTTTTTAACCTCAGAAATCCTATTTTTGTCATTAGCTTCAAAAATTTGTTCATTTACAATAAACAAAGGTTAGCAAACATATAATTGTTTGAGTGTTAAAGCTACTGTGCTTTTTTTAAATTCCTGCCTCCACAGTGAGAAAATTCTCTTAACTAGCATTGCTTACAAAATATAGTTACTGATCTCTATCTTTTCCTTTTTTTAAGTGTCTATTTTAACATTTTCACTTTCATAAAGAGTGACAATTCCAAATTAATTTTTATGATAGTTAAAATTCACCCAACGTTGTGCTATCAATGAACAATTTATTTAAGAGACACGTGTACCCTAATGTTCATCACAGCACTGTTTATAATAGCCAGGATATGGAAGCAACCTAGAGGTCCATCAGCAGATAAATGGATAAGAAAGCAGTGGTACATATACACAGTGGAATATTACTCAGCCATTAAAAATAATACATTTGAATCAGTTCTAATGAGGTGGATGAACCTGGAGCTGATTATACAGAGTGAAGTAAGCCAGAAAGAAAACATCAATACAGTATGCTAACACATATAGATGGAATTTTAAAATATGGTAACAATAACCCTGTATGCAAGACAGCAAAAGAGACACAGATGTATAGGTCAGACTTTTGGACTCTGTGGGAGAGGGAGAGGGTGGGATGATTTGGAAGAATGTCATTGAAACATGTATAATATCATGTAAGAAATGAATTGCTAGTCTAGGTTCGATGCAGGATACAGGATGCCTGTGGCTGGTGCACTGGGATGACCGGAGGGATGGTATGGGAGGGAGGTGGGAGAGGGGTTCAGGATGGGGAACTCATGTACACCCGTGGCGGATGCATGTTGATGTATGGCAAAACTGATACAGTACTGTACAGTAAAAAAAACAAAAACAAAAAACTGCACATTTAAAATAATTTTACATTTTTGCTCTGTTACATATTTAACAGGAAAATAAATATATTTTCTTAATTTGAAGAAAACCTTTAAAGATGTTTTTAAAGATTTGCATATAGATACATTGAAATCCTTAATAAGATATAGTAAAAATAAAGAGTATATGTCACAAATTGATAATTCCTGATATCTAGTAAGTATAAAGGGAATGTTAACTCATTAACTACAACTAAGTAAACAAACAGAAGAGTGCTAGAAACTCTTCCAATAATAAGACTATCACATTCTAAAATTTAATAAATATGTTTATCATTTTGATTATAAAGTAATATTTTTGATTATTACTTAATGAAAAAAAATTCAAAGAACAGAAGGACAGAAAAGATGACTTTTTACTAAATTAAATTATTCTAAATGAGATTTTCTAATATTGAGCCAAATTTATCTGCTTGAAATAATTAAGCTTATTGGTGTATATCAGATTTGTTTATTGAAGTCACTAAGGTAAGATTACCTACATTATAGCTTGTAATGTATTACCTCACTCAAGATAATAATATGTAATTAGTTAAATTAACTGGGTTTGTCAATCTGTATTCCTAATGTTAAAGATGTTGCATAATTCTAACTGGCTTCTGTCTACAGTCAAAATGTCATTTGGAAGATTAGTAGAATTCTAGTGGAATTAATGGACAATGGCGCAGACTGAGGGCTCAGATGAAATGCTGCAGTGATGAGCTTTCTGTGCTTTATAATTTTCTGTGTCAGAGAATTATATGTTTGGAAAAAGAAATAGCATTCAAATCAATGATATGTGGACATGGCCATATGATAAATCATTATGAGTGTTTCTTTTAGGTACTTAGACCCATATGAGTAATTAGGGAGCTAAAACTGTTGGGTCTAAAAATTAATAACAATTTATTAACATATCAACAAACCTTAATAATGGCAATCCAAAAAGGAAACTTCTTTTAGATAAAAATTTGAAGAATGTCCAGTCACAGACAAGAACCACAGATGTGTAAACATAAATTAAGCTGTGAGGCTGAAGGAAATATTTATAGTTATACTGAGATCAATGGACAAACAGTGGCTGACTTTATTTTTTTTTTGGCTCCAAAATGACTGCAGATGGTGATTGCAGCCATGACATTAAAAGATGCTTACTCCTTGGAAGGAAAGCTATGACCAACCTAGACAGCATATTAAAAAGCAGAGACATTACTTTACCAACAAAGGCCTTTCTAGTCAAGGCTATGGTTTTTCCACTGGTCATGTATGGATGTGAGAGTTGGACTGTGAAGAATGCTGAGCACCGAAGAATTGATGCTTTTGAACTGTGGTGTTGGAGAAGACTCTTGAGAGTTCCTTGGACTGCAAGCAGATCCAACCAGTTCTTCCTAAAGGAAATCGTTCCTGGGTGTTCATTGGAAGGACTGATTTTGAAACTGAAACTCCAGTATTTTGGCCACCTGATGAAAAGAGCTGACTCATTTGAAAAGACCCTGAAGTTGGGAAAGATTGAAGGCAGGAGGAGAAGCGGACGGCAGAGGATGAGATTGCTGGATGACATCACCGACTGTATGGACATGATTCTGAGTGAACTCCAGGAGTTGGTGATGGACAGGGAGGCCTGGTGTGCTGCGGTTCATGGGGTCACAAAGAGAGTATGGATGTGAGAGTTGGACTGTGAAGAATGCTGAGCACCGAAGAATTGATGCTTTTGAACTGTGGTGTTGGAGAAGACTCTTGAGAGTTCCTTGGACTGCAAGCAGATCCAACCAGTTCTTCCTAAAGGAAATCGTTCCTGGGTGTTCATTGGAAGGACTGATTTTGAAACTGAAACTCCAGTATTTTGGCCACCTGATGAAAAGAGCTGACTCATTTGAAAAGACCCTGAAGTTGGGAAAGATTGAAGGCAGGAGGAGAAGCGGACGGCAGAGGATGAGATTGCTGGATGACATCACCGACTGTATGGACATGATTCTGAGTGAACTCCAGGAGTTGGTGATGGACAGGGAGGCCTGGTGTGCTGCGGTTCATGGGGTCACAAAGAGTTGGACACGACTGAGCGACTTCAACTAAGGTCCATTTAGTCAAGGCTATGGTTTTTCCAGTGTTCATGGATGTGAGAGTTGGACTGTGAAGAAGGCTGAGCACCGAAGAACTGATGCTTTTGAACTGTGTTGTTGAAGAAGAAGACTCTTGAGAGTCCCTTGGACTGCAAGGAGATCCAACCAGTCCATTTTGAAGGAGATCCACTCTGGGATTTCTTTGGGAGGAATGATGCTAAAGCTGAAACTCCAGTACTTTGGCCACCTACTGCAAAGAGTTGACTCAATGGAAAAGACTTTGATCATGGGAGGGATTGGGGGCAGGAGAAAAAGGGGAAGACCGAGAATGAGATGGCTGGATGGCATCACTGACTCGATGATCGCACGTCTGAGTGAACTCCGGGAGTTGGTGATGGACAGGGAGGCTTGGCGTGCTGTGATTCATGGGGTAGCAAAAAGTCAGACACGACTGAGTGACTAAACTGAACTGAACTGAATTGAACTGAGTGGCTGAACTAAAATGAGATAGGTTACAGGCACATTTATATTTATTTCAAGGTACACAGTATAACTGCACTCTGCTCCCGTATAAACTAACAAAGTGAATAGCAAATTTTCAAAGACATATGTGTGGAGATAAAAATCTGTGTTCAATTTCACCTTCACACATAGTGTGTATTTAAATATTCTAGCAAACTACACTACCAATATCACTGTTTCTAGAGCAACTGACCAGGAAATTTACACAGACTTTTGCATTATATCCCCAAATCTATGAAGAATATCAGTATTCTCATTTTGTGAATATAGAAATTTAGGTAGATCTTGTCTTAGAACTCGAGTTTTTTATTTCAAAACTGCTGTGACATTTGTGTATTTTTCCAATATTTCTGGTTTTCCTGAGCACATGAGGATACATACTGAAACTTTTTTACCTTCTGGAGGTTACATATGATTTGTGATTGGTTTCAGCCAAAAAAAAATTGCATAGATGGGATCTATGTTACCTAAGGATGAAAGCAGTTAATTGGTAGAAGTCTCCAGGCACTCTTTCAGTGTAACAGCAAACTTGGTTGATAGGGAAATGCCAGGCTGAACTGTCTCACATTGGTGGACACCTTGGACTGTCAGCTAAGCTTGTTGTTGTGTTTGTATGAGTGGAATACATTTTTCTTTCTCTAAGACATTGAAGTTGTTCATTTGGTTACCCTTGCCTAATATCTTATTCTGATGAATTAAAAAAAGAAAAAAAAATCACATTTACATTGACATGTATGTTGCAATGGCAGTGAACCAAGGTGAAAGTTATGGTAGAAAACTAACATTTCACCTACAAATTAACTTAAGCATATTTATATATTTCTAATTGGAACTAGGCTTGCCCAACTTTGGGAAATATTCTGAAATATCAGTCAAGA
>SJYX01015748.1:0-18757 GCA_006410675.1 Oreotragus oreotragus
GGGGGGATTTCATGGACAGGGAGGATTTCACAGACAGGGAGGATTTCCTGGACAGGGGGGATTTCCTGGACAGGGGAGCTCGGTGGGCTACAGTCCGTGGGATCACAAAGAGTTGGACACGACTGAGTACACAGCACCACTATCTGGTTCCAAAACTTTTTTCATCCCCTTGAACAGAAACTCTTTACCCATTAAACACAAATTCCCTTTCCCTCTTCCTCCTAGCTCCTGGCAACCACCATTCTTCATCTATAGCTACAAATCTGACTAGTCTGGGTCCCTCATTTCAGTGGAATCACGCAATATTTGTCCTTTTATGTCTTAGCTATTTCACATACGTTAAAGCTCTGCTCACGTGTCAGAACTTCATTCCTTTTTATGGCTGAATAATATCCCACTGTACGGTATTTTTTTATCCATTCATCTGTCAGTGGATACTTGGGTTGTTTCTGTTGTATAGTTATTGTGTGAATAATGCTGCTATAAACAGGGTGTACAGGTATCTGTTTGAGTCTTTGCTTTCAATTCTTTGGGATTCATATTTAGGAGTTTCCAGAATTGCTGGGTTATATGGTACTACATTCAGCCTTTTGAGGAACTGACATACTGCTTTTTAAGAATGCTCTTGGTGTTGCCAGCTAAATGGTTTTGGAAGCCCTTCTGCATCCAATGAAAGCGAAAGTTACTCAGTTGGATCCGCCTGCAATGCAGGAGACCTGGGTTCGATCCCTGGGTTGGGAAGATCCCTGGAGAAGAGAACAGCTACCCACTCCAGTATTCTGGCCTGGAGAATTCCATGGACTCTATAGTCCATGGGTCACAAAGAGTCAGACACGACTGAGCAACTTTCACTTTCATTTACATTTCATTTCAGCATCCAATTATACCAATTACACTCCCTGGGGGTACTAAATTTCCAGAGCTTATCACCTACCATGTGAAGTCAGAGGCACAATACTGGCATCGTGCGTCAGAGAACAGGCTTTGAGACTGAAGACTCAGCCCCTGTTGTTGTCCTGTGCAACTTTGGGTGAGCGTGTCAAATTTCTGGACCTGCCTCCTCATGTGGAAGATGGGAATAAATGGTAGCTATGCTGTAGGAGTGCTGGGGGGCTGCATTAGCTGATGGCGGTGCAGTGCTCGGCAGTGAACACAAGGTCATGACCACTTTTATTATTGATCGTGAGGAACTGTTCTCAACCCCATTGTTAGAACTGATGGTGCACTGGATGTGTAAGAGTCTGAAACAGGGAGCATTTGAAGCTCACGAGCTAAATTAAAAGTAAATCTCAAGAGGCGACATCTTTCTTGGAATCCAAGTTCCACTTAAATACAAAGAGGTGCTGAGGACTGGGTCAGAGTTACTTACAGGTGAGACAGGGAAGTCACGTCTGCAAAGATGCCCTCTTGGAGGGTGGAGATGTCATTGCCGTGCAGGGACCTGAGGAGAGAAGAGGCCGTCAGGACTCAGCCTGAGACAGGGACTCAGGAACTGATGGGGAGACGCCCTCTGCTGAGAGGGCCGTGTCTGGGGGAGAGGGCCCCTGAGTGAGAGACCCTGCGAGGATGGCCACAGGCAAGGAGAGGCTATCACAGCCTCTGCGACTATCACAGCCGACCCTCAGCCCCCCCGAGGCCCCCGCTTGTGCTGTCACCACTAACCCACGCACCACGCCTGTTCACAGGACAAGTGGACACGCGCCCTCCCGAGCTCAGCCAGGGAGCCCGAGGGGGCAGGCTTCTTCCCGACAAGGAAGCTACTAGTGAGACCCTGGTTGAGGGTAAGGAATGCCCCCCTGCCCCGGGTGGCTGCCAGAGGACTTGGGGCAGGGAAATTCCAGAGGCCGTGCTATAAGCATGGGGCTGTGAGCACAGGCCACGCCTCGCAGTGGGGATTCTTTAGAGCAGGTTCAACATTCACCGCTTGACTGGAGACTCACATGCCAGTGAGGGGCTACCTTACCTTGAATGCCTAGGAACCTGCCCCCGCACACATACGGCAAACACAGCTTGGGGCCGGCAGCAGCCCCTGGCTGCTGGATCTCTGAGACAGAAGACTAAGCCCCTCCTGTCTATGCAACTTTTGGTGAGCATTTCCCAAAGTTTCCCATGTATTCCTCCGTTCAGGGCCCGAATGAGGGTGGACTGGCCTTCCACTTTGGACACAGCTGGCCCTGCTGGGGCCCTGGACACGGGGACATTCCTGCCCAGCAGAGGGGTGAGGAGGGACGCAGGGACATTCCTGTCCACCAGGGGATGAGGAGGCCCCTCGTGGGGCAGATTTCCCCGGAGGAATGGAGAATGGGAAGACTCACAGCAGGCGCAGGGAGCGAAGCCCCTGGAAGGCCAGAGGAGGGATACACTGCAGGGCGTTGTAGCTGAGGATCCTGGGGGAAGGAAGCGCGAGGGAGGGAGGGAGGAAGGGAGAGAGGAAGGGGAAAGAGTTATCAAGGGTGCACTTCCGGTGCTGATGCAGATGGTCACCATCTTGACCATGGGATGATTCCATGGGCATGAACGTAAATCAAAATGTATCAACTTTTACACTTTGAGGATATACTATTAGATATTAATCATACTTCACTAGAGCTATTTTTAAAATAATAACGAGAAATGAGACATTTTTATCACAGGAAAGGGCTGTTCCTCCTTACAGCTGCCAGGATCGCCTGGCCCAGGATTTCTCAGCCTCAGCACTGTTGACAATTCCTTATTGGTGGGGAAGGAGGCTGCCCTATGTGTGCTGTAGGGGTGCTGAGCAGCATCTCTGGCCTCTGAAGATGAAATGCCAGGGGTTCCCCCTGCCCTCCGCCAGCTTTGACAGCCAAAAATTCTCAACTATTCCCAAGTGCCCCCTCGGGGGCAGAGCCGCTCCTGGTTGAGAGCCACAGGCCATGGCGATTTCACACACAGGCTCATAGAGAAAAAAAAAAATTGTCTGCTAATCCAGTTCCACAAGGATCAAGCCATTACTGACGGTGTACCCTGAGGGGAATTCAGAGAGGAGAGAGACGGAAAACATTCTATGCTTTGAATATGCTGGCCTTTTGAGAGTTAACATGCAAATCTAAGGGAAACAGTTCAAACGACCCCAAGACTCTTGCATCTTCGCATAGGCAGGAAGGCACTAAAGTCATTCACCTGAGACGCGTTCTTTGTGATTAGCAGTAACCTTTTGATGTGTGACTACATGCTTTTCTCAGAAAAAAACGGTCCTCTGTATCCTGGCTCCTCCCTTACCTCTGCAGAGCAGTTCCTCAGACCTATCTGAGAGGCTCTCTCCAGGCTTAACGTTTAGGTTATGTATTTTTCTTTCCATCAATAAGCTCACAAAGACTTTGAAGTGGGGACCCAGGGCAGGAAATGCAGCGTTTCATGGCCTCAGGCCCACGCTTTGTTCCTGGGGGCCTGCCTGGGTCAGGAAGCTGTCTTCTGGGATACTAGCTCTGCTGTTTGACCGCAGCAGGACCTAAGGGAAAGTTCTTCAGTTCTTGGCACATCATCTGTAAAATGAGGTGCTGGGAAGGGGAACACAATACATTCTTAAGCAGGCAAATATAAGGGATGCTTGTTACTACTTTCCAACCAATTGCTTGGAACATAAGTAAAGCAATCATTAAAATATCTTAGAACATTGGCACAAAACTGTTCAGAGTCACCACTGACAACAGTCCAAACTGGAAACAACCCAAATATCCATCAATAGTAGAATGGATGAGGAAAGTGTGGCATATTCCTACAAAGGAACACTATATAGCAATGAAAATGAAGACACAATGGCAAATAAAAGCAGACAGTATATGATTCAATTTATATAAGGCTCAAAAATGGGCAAAATTAAACTTCATTGTGTAGAAAGACATACGTAGACGGCACTATAAGACCAAAGAAGAGATCACTGTAGAATCTGAGTAGGGACTGGCTCAGGTGCAGGGAGAGAACAGAAGAACCGGAAGCCACAGGGGGACGCCTGGGGTGCTAGCTGTGGTCTGGTTTTTGCCTTAGGTATTTATACATGTGCTAGTTTTACGACTATTTGTTAAACTGTATGTTTATGGTTTTTTTGCACCTTTTTCCTATATATGCTGCATTTCACAATAAAAAGAATGTTTCTGAAAAGTCTTTTGGGCCGGCAGGCCCTGGCACCCTCCCTGGAGGCTAAGGAGGCCACGTGGGGACACCTGCTCTTGACCGAGGCTTGGGGAGAGTCCCAGTAACCAGGAGCACCCCCTCCCCGCCGCAGGACTCACAGAGTGGTCAGCTGGCTCATGTTGGTGAAGGACGAATTGCTCAAGGAACTGATCTTGTTGTTACTCAGGTCCCTAGAAAAGACAAAAGAAAAAAAAAAAAGTATCATCATTTAGAAAGAAAGGACTCCTCCCCTTCCCCACTCTGGCCACAGCCATCCCCCAGCCAGGTGGGCAAGTGGCTCTGACCACTGGCAGGTGGGAGCTGATGGAAGAGGCATTTGGTTCACAACCAGTTACAGCTCCCCAGCTCTGATCCCTGCACTCCCTCTCTGTCCCCAGGGTTCCGGGTCTCCATTTCTGCATCCCACACCCTGGTGTTGCCCCTGCCCACCAAGGAAATACTCCCACCAAGGGCACCCGGGTCTCTCAGCTGCCAGGTGTGAGGGGCTCTCTTCCTTTCTCTCTCACTAGCACCTCACGTGGGTTCGTTCACTCCACCTCCCTATAATCCTGCAGGAGAGGTAGTAAACCCCTTCTACAAAAGAAGGGGCAGGGTCTCGGGGTGAAGAAGTGACCCCCCCAGGGTCACACAGCTGGGAGGAGGTTCAGCCAGAGTCAGACCCTTGTCTGTGGGCCCCGAAGGCCCTGGTCACTAAATGTGCTCTGAGTGGCCCTGCAGCGCTGACCCTATTGACCACCCTCTTCTCAAATCTCTCCTCCGACTCCAGTCTTCACGTGTTCCCCCTTCCACCCAGCTGCACCTCTTTCTCACCCACCCCTAAGGGATGGTCATCACTAAGCCCTGTTCTTGCTCTTCCTCTTCCTTGAGTCCTTCGGCCCTGCCGGATGCTCCTGGATTCCCGCCCCATCGGGCGCAGATGGTGTCCTCCTCTGTGGTCCCAGCCAGAACTCTCTTTCCCCGTGATAAGGAGGTGCTGGTATTTCAGACCCAACAGGCAGTTTCATAGTACTAACTGCCTTGACATTAGTTCCCTCTCCCTCCCTTCCTCTTTAAGCATATTCACTCACTAGTGAAGCTGCCTCAAATTAGACCAAAAAGTGCTGTCTCTCTCTGTCAGCCACTGCTGCTTCAGTCGTGTCCGACTCTGTGCAACCCCATGGACTGCAGCCCACCAGGCTCCTCCATCCCTGGGATTCTCCAGGCAAGAACACTGGAGTGGGTTGTCATTTCCTTCTCCAGTGCATGAAAGTGAAAAGTGAAAGAGAAGTCGCTCAGTCGTGTCCGACTCTTAGCGACCCCAGGGACTGCAGCCCACCAGGCTCCTCCGTCCATGGGATTCTCCAGGCGAGAGTGCTGGAGTGGGGCGCCATCGCCTTCTCTGTTGTCGGCCACAAAGCACTCTACCTACCATCTTCACCTCGCCACTGGAACACTCACTCAAAACACAGTGGCTAGGTCATTAGCAAAGACAGAAAGACGGGAGCGTCAAAATTCTGTTAGGCCAGTGCTGCTCCATGTGAACTTGAACTGAACGACCCCAAACAAGGGGCCTGTGCCAAAATGCAGTCAGCTGTGGGCCTTCCTCGTGGCTCACACGGTAAAGAACTGGCCTGCAATGTGGGAGACCTGGGTTCGACCCCTGGGTTGGGAAGATTCCCTGGAGGAGGGCATGGCAATCCACTCCAGTATTCTTGCCTGGAGAATCCCCAGGGACAGAGGAGCCTGGCGGGCTACGGTCCATGGGGTTGTAAAGAGTCGGATGTGACTAAGCACAGCACGCTACTAAACACACAACTTAACTGCTAACATTTTTTCCACAGCAATAGTTTCCAATGAAGGAAAAACTGCGCTGATAAAAATGCTCATGCAAGTTCTCCATCTAATTGCAGGCACATTGCAAAGAGTTCTCAAGCTGCCATTGACCCACAGACCACACTTTGAGTAGCAGTGCTCCAAGGCACTTAAGAAGAAAGATCCTCTGGGCTTCTTGACGGAATCTGGCCAATGGGTAGACAAAGACAATTGAAGTGAGCTGTTAATTAAGCTAGAAGGCTAAGAGGAACTAAACTTATTCTGAGGCTTACTTTGTACATTTTCTTGAAGTAGAAAGGTCAAAGGTGGAAATAACAGAATAGCAGATGTTAGCCTAAAGAAAAAGTGAGTTACAGATGCGTATTTGAGGCTGCTGTATCTCATATTTGGTTTGGAGGCCAAGGTTGGATCAAGAAGTTTTCCATAACTCTCTACTTCTGCTCTGGATCCTACCTTTGCAAGGATAACCCTCATTAATAGTAATTATCAGCCTCAAGGGGCACTTTGGGGATGGTGTGGGCCGAAGCAGACCCAGCCCAACCCCAGCCAGGAACAATGCGATTCCCAAGAATGGCCACTAGGTGGCAAAACAGTTCTATGCACAGATGTTCCCAACAGGATGCAGTGAAACTAAAAAACGGATCAGTACCAGACAAGGAACATAGGCAATATTTATAGTAACTATAAATAGAGTATATCCTTTAAAAATTGTGAATCACTATATTGTACACCTGTAACATATACTATTGTACATAAACTATGTGAAGTGAAGCGAAAATCATTCAGTCGTATTCAACTCTTTGCAGCCCCACGGCCTATACAGTCCATGGCATTCTCCAGGCCAGAACACTGGAGTGGGTAGGCTTTCCCTTCTCCAGGGGATCTTACCAGCCCAGGTTTGGGAGATCACACCCAGGTCTCCCACATTGCAGGCGGGTTCTTTACCAGCTGAGCCACAAAGAAAGCCAAGAATACATAAACTATACTTCAATTAAAAAAAAAAAAAGGAAAGAAAAAATGGGTCAACCAGAGTGGGGTCTGTAGGGAATTCCAGGAAAGCTGGAACAACAATAGCTAGATTCCAGCGGCCCTCCTGTCCTCTGAGACGGGCCAGGATACTCACACAAGCTGCAGGTACTTGAAGGTGGACAGCTGTGCTGGAACCAGCGTGAACTGGTTCCCGTCCAGGTAGCTACAGGAGAGAACACCGCAGTTAGTGCAGCCACCTCAGCCTCAAGCAGAGTCCAGCACTGCAAGGACCTTCCCCTGCAGCCAGGGCCTTCTCACCCGCGTCCTTTCCTACCTATGGACTACACAATCGGCCCTGAAGCATCAGCTGGAGGAGAAAATACAGGCCATCTGGGAAGGTGCCACCAAAAAACTTGGTAAAAGCCACAGACACGTGAAGCCTCCTGTGGCCTCCTTCCTGAGCCCCGGCCTGGCCCCTCAGCATCCTGCCTGTCAGTGGGCACCACAGGCTCAATCCGGGACCCTCTACCCTTCGCTCTCTCCTCTCCAATCTTTCCGGCCAAATAGGTTTGATTGGCATGTTAATACCCACCTGACAGCCCTCAGCAGCACGCAGGTCCCTCCCTCTGTCTGCTGGTGAGGTGCCTGAGGCTGGTCCCAGACCCCAACACTCCCAGACCTGAGTTCTGTGTTTTCACAACCACCCGGACTTCCCCTGACCCCATCAGCACCACACTGCATGCTCCTAAACCATCTAGGCGCAGGACGCTGACGGGACTCTCCACCACCCTCTGCAGCCAGTTCTGTGACTGACTGAGCTTCTCCCACCCGCTGGCCTCTCATCATTCACTTTTGCTCCGTTTTCATATCCCCCTCCCTGACTGCACCAGCCCCCAGGCCTGGGCTCCTGCAGCAGCTTTCTTCTGTTCTCCGCACCTGGGCCTCCATTCTGCTTCTTACTACATACATCACCACCCAATCGCTGTCCTTAAAGCCCAGGTGCTAAACTCCTTGTCAAGTTTCCCAGGGCTCCCCTTGTCTACAGGGCAGAGCTTGGGATTCAAGATGCTGCGACCTGCCCTCCCACCCCCACAACCACCAGCCATGGAAAAGCTGACCTGAGCTCCTGGAGCTGCAGCCCCACCAAGAGCAGCCCTTAGGATGCCTTGTCTACCCTCCAGAGGTCCTGGTCACCCTCTCCTCCTGCCAGCAGGCGGGGGCTACTCACAGCTCTGTGACATTCTTGGGGATGCCCTTGGGCAGGGTCTGGAGGTGCTTGTTGCTGCATCGAACCACGGTGTCCAGGCAGGCGCACTCCTGGGGGCACTGCGGGCGGGGCAGGCAGCCGCCCTCCTCCTGGCCTGGGGAGGAAGGTGAGAAGCCACGTCAGTGAGGGGACAGGCCTCGGGGCCTCATGCAGCCAGCGCCCCGCTTCAGGGCGCCTCGGAACAGAGGCCTCTTGCTGACACTACGCTGTGCATCAGTCAGTCCTCTCTTGGCTGCAGCCCTCCTCCACCACCGCCAAAGCCCCTTGGATCTGTTTTGAGGTTAGAATCGGTCTTGGGTTCACCGCTTCCACCTTAGACCTAGGATGGACCCGGGCACAGCAGCGAAGGAGGATGGTGGCCACATCATTTCTTGAGCACCTACTGTGTGCCAGACACTGTACCAATGTAATTTCTTTAATGATGTGGTAAACGGGGACCACCATTGCTCCTAGAATGTGAGCATCGTGGGGGCGGAGACCTGTGTCCCTTTCTTCTTCTCTGGTCACTGAAGGGGCCCAGCACTGAGAGCAGGGCCTGGCCCATATCAGCCTCCAGACAGGTCGGTTGAATGAAGGAATGAAGGACTTTCTATCTCACTGAGATTGGGAGAGGTTAAATAGGTTGCTCAGGTCAGGAGGTTGATCAGAGGCAGCATGGAGTCTGTACCCAGGTCTGGCTGGCCCAGAATCTCAGCCCCTTCTATCCCAACATCCTTCACAGACTCACTCATGTATTTAATAAATAGTACTGAGCACCCTCTGTGTCCCTTCCTTCCTTCTGCTTGCGTGTAAGAGCGACGATAAGGAAGCAGACTGGAAAGGGGATAGGAGGTGCTGAGAAAGGTGGGGAGAAGCCAGGAGGCTGAAGCTGAAGGCAGGTGGAGAAATCCCCAGTGCCGGGGCTCCTGAACACAGACAGCTGGGCCAGGACAAGACCTTGCTCTGTCACTCTTGGTAAAAATCTGCTTCCAACAGTTGCCTCTGTATATGGTGCTCTGGAGGGAGAGACGGGGGATGGAGGGATAGGCTGGATTCTGTGCATGCAGGGAAAGAAGGACATGACCCCAGGAGAGAGATCGAGGACTCAGGGAAAAGGGAATACTGACACAGGAAGTGACCCAAGTATGGAGGGTGGGGGCCCCCTAAGAGAGTTTGGGCGGGTACTGCAGACAAGCTGAATCCACAGTCTGGAGCCCTTAGGAACAGCTAGGACGTAGGTCTCTGGGTTAAAATACTTAAAGAAATTATACTAAGATGTTAACTGTGATTTTCTCTGAGTGACGAGCTGCTGCTGCTGCTGCTGCTAAGTCACTTCAGTCGTGTCCAACTCTGTGTGACCCCATAGACGGCAGCCCACCAGGCTCCCCCGTCCCTGGAGTGGGCTGCCATTTCCTTTTCCAGTTAGCGACGAGCTAATGGGTTACATTTATGCCCTTCCTTTGTCTGTACTTCCCCATTTTTTAAAACAGCAAGCCCACCATTGTTCTTATAATCACACGGGAGACCCCACCAGGCTGCGGCAGGCGCAGGACTGAGTGGGTGTCCATGCTCCTCGCCCCTCCCCTCCGCAGGGGACCCCTGCTCGCTGGGGCTGACCACGCCCGGTCCCCCCACCCCCTGGGGGGCGCGCACGCATTACCTTCTTCACACCTGAAGTCGGGGGAGGCCACGTCCTGCAGGGGAATCTGCCGCAAGAAGTCTGGGCTCTGACACCGCGGGTTCCCCGTCACGATCTTCCTCTTGCGCAGCCAGTCGCCCAGCCACGCCAGCTGGCAGTTGCAGTTGAAAGGGTTGGCCAGAAGGTTTCTGGAAGAGGCGGGTGGTGTCACCGCGAACCCCCCTCCCCGCCCTCCCCGCAAGACTCAGTTGTCCCGCAGAGCCGGCTCCCGCCCGCCACTTGCTGGCCGGACCACCAGCAGCCACTAGGAGGTGGCAGGTTAACGCGTAAGGACCCGAACACCTGAGTCCTTCACAGTAACCACAGAAGACCGGCTGTGTCCTGCAGGGGGGACGAGTGGCCGCGGCTCCAGGGCTCAGCCCCGCCCGCGCCGACCTTGCGCCCTCGGAGCCGCACTTACAGCGTGGAGAGGGCCTGGAGCGTGTCGAAGGCTCCCGGGGAGATGGTGGCGATCTGGTTGTCGTAGAGTGAGAGGAGGCGCACGTTGCGCAGACCCGTGAAGCTGTCGTTGTGGATGCAGCTGATGCGGTTGTTCCTCAGCATCCTAGGGCCGGGAGAGGGGGGGAGCCGGTGCTGTGCCGCACGGCCATCCGCCTGCCCTGTGCTTGGGCCACCAGCGGCCAGTTCACAAGTTCTCCTCCGGGGACGCTGAGCCACAGAGAGGGGAGCCCGGCGCCACACCAGCGCTCCCCTCCTGGCCTGCCTGCCTCTGAGATGCTTGCCTCTCCACCCTGCCCACACGGGCCGCCCATGCTGACGACCATCACCTTCATCCCTGGGTGCCCACAGCCTCCCCAACCTCCAGGCCACGCACCACGGTCAACACCTGAGACTTGCCTGAAACTTAAATCTGGCCATGCCACTCTCCAGCCTAAAGCCCACAGCAGCCTCTAAAGTGTGCACAGAATCCTGTTTAAACTCTTTACTACCCAGCCCCAGACCAGCACCTGCCCACCTTCCCAGGGATGGTCACACTCTCCGCCTCTCTGTCCTTCAGGCTTGCTGCCCAGGCCGGCATCCCCACACCTTTCCCCAGCTATGATCTCCTTCCAGAATGACCTTCTTCCTCATTTATAGCTGCAAAAGTCTCTGTTTGTCCTTGAACACCTGACTCTATTCCCTTTCCCACACAAAAACTAAAATCAAGCCTGACATAAAATAGGCAATTCACAAAAGAAGTTGAATGGTTTAAATTAAAATGGATGTACTAGGTGAGAGAGGTTAAAAGGCACAAACGTCTGCTGTAAAATAAATGAATCACCAGCATGAATGGACAGAAATAAAGTTTATGAATATTCATTGAAAATGTTCAAACTTACTAGTAATCAAGGACATTTAACTGATACTGCATCTTTGCCTGCCAAATTACAAAATCATTAAAAACATAATAACAATAATGATAATAACAATAAGGCCCGGGGTTGGCAAGAAGGTAAGAGGATGGGCACCTTCATGACAGCTCTCCTGGGGACCTCCTGGAAGTGTGCCTGATGAGATGTGCCAGGAGCCCTAGCCCGGCCTTCTGTGCTTTCACCCAGCAGGTCTGCCTTTAGGGATTGATCTCTGAGGTAATCATTCTTAATGGGCATAGAATTTCATGACGAAGACATTAATCACAGCATTGCTTGTAATAAAATTAGAATTAGCCTTAATCTCTCATCATTATGTAGCTACTTTGTCCATGGGGATTCTCCAGGAAAGAATACTGGAGTGGATTGCCATGCCTTCCTCCAGGGGATCTTCCAGACCCAGGGATCGAACCCAGGTCTCCCACATTGCAGGCAGAGTCTTTACCGTCTGAGCCACAGGGAAGCCCTATGTAATATATATAATCATTCAAAAGAAGTCATAATGATGCTCACATTATGTTTAAGGAAAAAAAAAGATTACTAAATAAAATGTATTCAAGGATTTCATTAAGATATATCTGTGTGTTTGCATGCATGTGTGTGGGTGTATGTGTGTATGCACGTAGGTACACGTGTGTGTGTATGTCAGTAATTACGCGTGACCAGTGGAGGGGTTATGGGCACTCCTTTTCCTGTGCCTGCACCATTCCTGCAGGCTCTGTCCCAGCACCAGCCCCTCCTCTCTCCTCTGTCTATTCCAAGCCTTCCTTGGAAAGAACTCGAGTGACCGGTTGAATGCCCACGGCACCCTCTCTCAAGGAGTACTGCGTGCGTGTTCAGCTGTCCAGTCATGCCCAGCTCTTTGCGACCCCATGGACTGTGGCCCACCAAGCTCCTCTGTCCACAGGATTTCCCAGGCCAGAGTACTGGAGTGGATGCCATTTTCTACCCCAGGGGATAGTCCTGACCCATGTATTGAACCTGCGTCTCCTGCAATTCCTGCATTAGCAGGCAGATTCTTTACCACTGAGCCATGTGGGCCCTTCAAGAATTTGTAGGCACGTATAAAAAAGAATGAGGCAGCCCTCTATGAAGAACCTGCCACACCAGTGGGGAAAAAAAAAAGCTGCAAAACATAGTGCAGAATAAAACCTTTTGTAAAACAGACAAATGAAAATCCACAGGGAATCCTCTCATGTATTTGTTTACCTTACATAAACTCCATGACACGTGCTCAGAAAACAAATCTATAGCCTTACTGCCATCTGAGATTTAAATCCAGGCAGGTAGACACTACCCACATGTGGCCATTTAGATTAATCCAGGCAGGCTGTTGTCCACATGGTAGACACTACCCACATGCGGTCATTTAGACTTAAATTAATTGAAATGAAATTCAAAAGTCAGTGCCTCCATAGCCATGTCCACATGTCAAGTGTTCCCCAGACACACGTGGCTCCCAGACTGGAGAGCGCAGATATAGCACGTCTGTCCCTGTGGCAAGTCTAAGACAGCACTGTTTCCTGGATGCGCTAAAGGTCCACACGACCACCTGAAGAGCTGGTGCTGCCTGGACAGAGAGGAGCTCCCTGCAGAGTCACGGAGGACCGGCTGGTTCCCGACATCTGGAGAGCTCAGCCTGGGCTCTGAGTCATGGGGTCCCAGACTCCCACCTGCACCCACTTGAGTCACCTCTGTGCCATGTCCCTGCCCCTGTAGCACCGGCCACTCCTGAACTAAACACATGTGCTGTGATATCGCAGCCTGACCGCAGGGCAATGACAGGACGTCCCCATTCCCTCACCTGCCATGAACCCCACACCCCAGGGAACAAGAAGACAGGCCTCGTGCCACAGTGATGACTTGGTACGCTTCAGCCAGGGTCCTCAGCCACAGCCCCTCAACTGCTGCAAGCTGGGGCTAAGGTAGAGACACCCCCTCGCTCTCCTGCCCTTTAATGCAGGTGCCCACACTGTGACCTGGCCTCTGCCCCTGCCCCCCTGCTCCCTGCTGCACACTCACAGCGTTCTCAGGCCGTCCAGGCCCCGGAACATGCCGCTCCGGATGGACTCCAGCTGGTTGGCGGTCAGGTGCAGCTCGCTGACTGAGGCTGCGCCCTCAAAGGCCCCGTCCTCAATCTCCGACACCTTGTTGTTGCTCAGGTTGCTGGGAGAGGATTGTGGGGGTCAGGACTCCCCTCCCTGCACCCAGCCCCCACGCGCAGAGCCCTGACCCCCACGAGATCCCAGGGTTTCCCTTCCCCATCCTGCCCAGCCTCCTGACTGCGCCTTCCCGCCAAAGGGTAACTCACATTTTCTTCAGATGGGTGAGTTTTTTAAACATCCCGGTGGCCTCCAGGATGGAAATCTCATTGTTGTTTAACCGTCTGTAAGAGGCAATGAAGGGAACTTACACATCCATAAAGGACAGACATTAAAGAATCTTCCAAACCGAGATTATTTGGGACTCAAACAAAGGGGACTCCTGGAAGAAATTCTCTGGCCGAGCGAATCGATCCCGTTTCAAAGGAAGGTTGGGCCAAGTGCTGGGGGGTAAAAGGGGGATAATTTTAACATGAAACATGCCATGAAATGTACATATGTAAATGACAGGTGTGTATAGGTAGCCACACACATGCATATACATGTGCACAGATCTATATTTTTAGATAAAGAACAACGAATGGCTTAGACTACAACTTGAGCTAATGGAATCAGGTCCCCACAAAGAAAGCGAAAGCATGATAGAGAGAAGCTGCCTGGTTCAGGCTGGTGACCTGCTCTGGGGCCCAGAGACTGCCCTGGGCAGGAGCGGGGGGAGTGTGTAGGCCTGGGAGTCAGGGCACAGGGACCACCCCCTGCCAGAGCCAGCAGCTGGCATGCTCCTGGGGTGGGGTCTCCAGTGGTCCCCAAATAAAGCTGCAGCAGAGGAAAACCCAGAGAAGGCCCAGGAGGGTCAGTGGGAGCTGAGGGGCAGGTGAGGGTGTGGGGCGGCTGGAGACCCTCACAGCTCGGCCGTGGCCTGCGGTACGCGCTCAGGGATCTTGGTGAGCTTCAGGCTGGAGCACTCCACCATGCTGGCCTCGCAGCGGCACTTGTGGGGACAGACCACGTCGCTATTGCACTCGCTGTTCAGCTGATAATCCTCAGTGCCTGTGGTGAGAGGGCGGAGGCCGAGGGCAGAGGGGCTGCCAGCAGCCCTGCCCTGCCCACCCTGGCCTGCCTGCCCCAGCCCCCTGCCCACCCACTGGCACCGTCCCACCCGGGCTGGCCTTGGTGCCCCCTCCTACCTGGAATGAAGTACTGCTCTTTGGCTGAAGAGAGAAGGAGAAACACTATGATGCTGGGATTGTCCAGGATATGCAGGAACAGCCCAGGCCCCCGCCCAGCAGAAGCCACCCCAGGAACCAGGCTAGGGTCGCAAATCAAGGCCCTGGAGCCCACCCACCCAGCTCCTGTGTGCAGGTCTTGCTGCTGAGCATGGATGTTCCTTGCCCAGACTGATGGGAATGGGGATGGTACCGCCCCCAAGTAAGCCGCCCCTCCCCCAGAGAGCCTCAAAACCACGGCAACATTCACAGGTGCAAATGGATGGCATTTGGGCTCAGAGGCTGACCCCCTGCCACCCCAGAGCCTGGAGGAGGCAGCCATCTCTCTGAGGAGAGTTCCCAGGCCTCCTGGGTGTTAAGAGCACCGTCCTGGGAGTAGAGCAACCTAGGCTCTTGCCAGTCCTCCCTGGGGGACCTGCAGCCAGCTCCACCTCCTCCCCAGGCCTGAGTAAGACAAGGGCTGGGAACCTGTAGATCCAAGTCTACAATGTGAGTCCTACACCCTCCAGCATGGATCCAGAGAGGTCCAGCCACCCTTGTTGGAAGCACCCAGGAAACACCTCAGGGTCCCTGAGCAGACTGAAGGCAGGTGGGCGACTACCTGAGCACCGGAACTTCTTGCTTTTGATCTGGCCGATGCGCTTGTTGGCTAGGCGTCGGGGGCTGGCACAGCGGGCTCCACTGGTCTCGATGGGGTTGGAGCGCAGGAAGTCTGCCAGCCACTTGAGGTTACAGTCACAGATGAAGGGGTTCTGGGCCAGATGCCTGTCCAGAGGGGGCAGATTGGGGATGAAAGACAAAGCTGCTCGCTTGTGTTGGTGGCCACCTGGATGGGGCCTTGCTGGCTCATGGCGGGGCCCACGTGGCCCCGACGGAGAAGTGCACCTCCTGCGGACACCGCCTGGGGGCGCCCACCCTCTGCCAGAGCCTCACAGGGGGCCAGACCCCCATTCCCCGGACCTTCCAGCTGTCCCTTCAAGCCTCACTCCGTCCCCTCTCCTTCTACTCACGTGTCCCTCCCTCTGTCCTGTGACAGACAGGAGTGGAGGCAGGAGTAACCTAGAGACCGGCCAGGGTACCCCTGTCCTTGCAAGAGCGAACGTCCCTGGGATTCTCCAGGCAAGAATACTGGAGTGGGTTGCCATTTCCTTCTCCAATGCATGAAAGATGTACTCTTGGACATTTAGGTTGCTTCCATATCTTAGGTATTATAAATAGTGCTGCTATGAACATCGGGGTATAACGTATCGCATTAGTGTTTTCGGTTCTTTTGGATATACACCCAGAGTCGAACTGCTGAGTGATATGGTAGTTCTATTTTCAGCTTTTTGAGAAACCTCCATACTGTTCTCCACCATGGACAAATCCATTTACCTTTCCACCAATGGGGCATGCATAGGCCTTATATACATCCTGACACAAATAAATTATTTTTAAAATTGTATAATATGTAGGAGACATTTGGAAATTTGAACATTAATTAGATAGTTGATGATTTTAAAGAATTGTTGTATTTTTAGATATAATGAGAGTGTTGTGTTTTTAGAGTTCTTGCCTTTTATAAATATGTATGAATTCTGTGTTGATGATAAATGATGTCTGGGAGGCATGAAAGGAGGGACATATAGATGAAGCAAGATTGACTGGCTGTGAGTTAAAGCTGGGAGACAAGCACTGGGAGGTCTGCTGTGCTACTTTTAAATACTTTTAGTTTTCTATAATAAAAGATTAAAGCTAACTCTTAGAATTTCTGCTCTCTAACTTTAATTTATAATTATCACTGCTGCCACTGTCTTTCACTTAAGACATTATCAATTGCAAGATGCACTAATATTAATATTTTATGTATCATCAAGAAAGAACAAAATGCTGCTAATTAAATAAGCCATCAAGTATAACATGCAATACAATTCCACAGCTGTTACTGTGGCGACAACACATGTCTTAGAATCAATGGGTAGTAATAATAATAAAAACTGTAGCCAGCATTTAAGAAGCATTTGCAAAGAGCTAAGCTACAAACATCCCTTTTAATCTCATAACAACCCGGTGAAGATGATGTTCTCATTTTATGAATGAGTAAACTGAGCCCCAGAGAAGCTAACTAACTTGCTTAGGGCTACACAGCCAACAAGAAGCACAGCTGGAGTTTGAATACCTGCCTATACCTAGAGGCTGTTATCTCCCTGAGATCCACCTGCTGGGGTGCGGGAGGGGCAAGAGAGCACTCACAGGGTCTGGATGGCCCGCAGGGAGGTGAAGGTGCCCTTAGCAAGACTCTGGATCTTGTTGTCATACAGGGAGAGCAGTGAGAGGTTCTGCAGATCCTGGAAGGCGTCAAGCCGGATGCAGTTGATCTTGTTGGCATTCAGGAGCCTGTGGGCAGAGCCAGGCAGGTGGTGAGGGGAGAGCCACAGAAGTGGACGCATCGTGTGTCTTGGGCTCCTTCCTAGGCGCCGACCATGCGTTATGTCAGGAAGGAGTCCACGGCAGCAGGTGCAGGGGATCTGGCCCTCTGGATGTCCACTCCATGCAGAGGAGCTGAGAACTCCGGCTGCCTTCTCTATGCACAGGGACCATTTAGTCCATGTGTCTCTCTTTCTAGGAATTGCTAGCGGTGCCTGCCCCATGGGATTCTCGGACAGCCGTGAGCACAGTGGCCAGGCCACCTCCCAAAGGCATTTGGGGGATCCTCCGCCTCCCCTTCTGCTTGGTTTCCCAGGCAGCTGAGAAGGAGTGTCTGGCTTCTCTGCGTCTCAGGTCCTGGAAGAGAACCTTGCCTGAACGCTCATGGTTCAAAGAGCCTGGCCTAGGCCTGGGTGTCCCCCACAGGCGACAACTCCGTCCCCAGCAACAGTGAGCATTCAGGAACGCAGGCTGCATCTCAGGGACCTCTCTACTCAGACATCCTGCGATCAGCTCTAAATCCACCTCTCTGGCCCCTCACAGCCCTGCCAGGTCTGCCATCCCCCAAGCTCCTTGCCTCCAGTGAGTCCCGCACCCCAGAGAGGCCGAAAGGGCCAGGCTGAGAAGCTGGAGGAATACTGCACCCCTCTATCGGTCCCACCCGAGGTGACTCGCATTTAGGTCCTTACAGGAGCTGTAGGGTGAACAGGCCTCCAAACACACCCCGGGGGAGGTCTGTGATCTTGTTCCCGTAGAGGACCCTGGAAAGAAGGCAGTGCAAAGGGAGAGTTAGAGGACTGCCCCGCACAGCCCTCCAAGCCCTGCCCACACGATGGGCGTCCTGCCCATCCCTAAGCCTTTCACACTACTGGTCCCACCGGTGTAGGCGTGTTCTAACAGCGGCCAGCAGATGGCAGTAAAGTGCACTGGGAAGGGGTCATGGTCCCTAATCAGCACAAAGGTGACCTATAGGCTAGAGGCAGCCGTGACCCCCACCATTTCGAGAGCACCCCCTCACTCACTCTCTGCCCTCAAGCACGGATCCCATGGAAGCCTGCAAAAGAGCCCTTCCAGGGAAGCTCTTGGGAAATTAACCTGGTTAGGGATCCGAAAGGAGATTTTTTGGAGAGAAGAAAATCCCAAGGGCAGGAAAAATCATCTTTTCAGAGAATTACAGGCAAAAACTGGGATCCCAGACAGCACGTGTGGTATGAGCTCCAGAACGTCAAGCGACACTTTCCAGCACAGATAAAATATTATCACAAGAAGGAAACAGACCAAAGTGTTAGCTGGGCTTTGATCTGGTGGCAGGATTACAAGTGGGTTGTTTTATGCTTTAGAATTTACAAAGTTTCCTTCGTGGAACATGAATTACACACATACTCAGAAAAAAATGCAAATGTTCTAAAAAGACACGCAGGCAGGAATGGGGTCAGACAGACGGTGGAAGTGTCATGGAGACCTGGAGGCAGCCTCCCACCCCTCCAGCCACTCCTGGAAACACTCCATCTGAGTAAGAGCAGTGTGCTCTCTCTTTGAGACCTCTCTTGGAGGAGGGCACAGTGGGAGCGAAGCAGGTTCCAGGCTGGCCCGAGTGGACGGCTTCAGAAGCACACTGTAGCTCATATCTCAGCCTGCCAGCACCGGGAGACCTCTGAGACATGATCTGATTTGGAAAGCTCCCTCCATCTGCTGTGTAGGGAATGGAATGGGTGGGAACTGAGGCAGGGAGACAGGCCAGGGCCTGCAAGGTGGACATTATCAAGGGGATCTTTTTGCATGACCTCAGCATGAAA
>SJYX01015749.1:16108-34085 GCA_006410675.1 Oreotragus oreotragus
ACTACTCTTAGCAAAATTCTTTCAGTCTTTGCCCTGCTTCATTTTGTACCCCAAGGCCAAACTTCCCTGTGACTCCAGGTGTCTCTTGAATTCCTACTTTTACATTCCAGTCCCCTGTGATGATGAAAAGGACTTTGTGTGTGTGTGTGTGTGTGTGTGTGTGTACGTGGCGGGGAGGGGTATTAGTTCTAGAAGGTCTATTAGGTTTTCATAGAATGGTTCAACTTCAGCTTCTTTGGCATAATTTTTGGGGCATAGACTTGTATTACTGTGATATTGGATGGTTTGTCTTGGAAACAAACAGAGATCATTCTGTCATTTGCGAGATTGCTTCCAAGTACTGCATTTTGGACTCTTTTGTTAACTATGAGGGCTATTCCATTTCTTCTAAGGGTTTCTTGCCCACAGAAGTAGATGTAGGGGTCATCTGAATTAAATTTGCCCGTTCTGGTCCATTTTAGTTCACTGATTCCTAAAATGTTGATGTTCACTCTTGTCATCTTCTGTTTGACCACTTCCAATTTACCTTGATTCATGGACCTAATATTCCAGGTTCCTATGCAATATTGTTCTTTACAACATTGGACTTTACTTCCACCACCAGTCACATCCACAACTGGGTATCATTTTCGCTTTGGCTCAGCCTCTTCATTCTTTCTGGAGCGAACTCTCCACTCTTCTCCAGTAGCATGTTGGGCAACTACTGATCTGGGGAGTTCATCTTTCAGTGTCATATCTTTTTGCCTTTTCATACTCTTCATGGGCTTCTCAAGGCAAAAATACTGAAGTGGTTTGCCATTCTCTTCTTTAGTAGACCATGTTTTGTCAGAACTCTCCACCATGACCCGTCGTTCTGGGTGGCCCTACACAGCATGGCTGATAGTTTCATTGAATTAGGTAAGTCTGTGATCCAAGTGAACAGTTTGGTTAGTTTTCTGTAACTATGGTTTCCATCCTGTCTGCCCTCTGATGGGTAAGGATAAGAGGGCTTCTGGAAGCTTCCTAGGGGGTGGAGACTAGCTATGGGGGAATCTGGTTCTTGCTCTGATGGGCAGGGCCATGCTCAGTAAATCTTTAATCCAATTTTCTGTTGATGAATAGGGCTATGTTCCCTCCGTGCAGTTAGCCTTAGGTCAAACACTGACGGGGTAATAGCAGCTCTCTTCAAAAGTACTTATACCAGGACTGTTGTATTCAATGCCCCTGACCCCATGGCAGGCCACTGCAGGCCCACGCCTCCACTGGAGACTCCTGGACACTCACAGGCAAGTCTGGCTCAGTCTCTTGTGGGGTCACTGCTCCTTCCCCCTGGGTCCTGGTGTGCACAAGATTTGGTTTGTGCTCTCCGAGACTCTTATTTCCCCAGTCCCGTGGAAGTTCTGCAGTCAAATCCCACTGCAAGACAGCAAAAGAGACACAGATGTGTAGAGCGGACTTTTGGACTCTGAGGGAGAAGGAGAGGGAAAGGGAGAGGGTGGGATGATTTGGGAGAATAGCATTGAAATATGTATACTATGATGTAAGAAATGAATTGCCAGTCTATGTTCAATGCAGGATGCAGGATGCTTGGGGCTGGTGTATGGGGATGATCTGGAGGGATGATGTGAGGTGGGAGGTGGGAGGGGGGTTCATGTTTGGGAGTTCGTGTAAAAAAATTAATAAATACAAAAAAAAAAAAGTCAAATTCCCTTGGGTTTCTCAATCCCTTTGCCAGATCCTCAGATTGGGGAATCTGTTGTGGGCCCTAGAACATTTACAACAATGAGAGGATTTCTTTGGCATAATTGTCCTCCAGGTTGTTTGCTCGGTGCCTCTGTGATTGGGCTTGCAGCCACTCCTCCCATTTCTACTGCAGCCAGAGCCCCTGTCCCCAAGGCAGGCCACTACTGACCCATGCCTCCGCAGGAGACACTCAGACACTCAAAGGCAGGTCTGGCTGAGTCTCTTGTGAGGTCCCTGGGTCCTGGTTTGCACAAAGTTTTGTTTTGAGCCCTCCAAGCATCTCTGATAGGTATGGGGTTTGATTCTAAACATGATTTTGTCCCTCCTACCATCTTATTGGGCTTCTCCTTTGCCCTTGAACATGGGGTATCTTTATTTAGTGGGATCCAACATTCTCCTGTCAATTGTTGTTCAGTGGTTAGTTGCAGTTTTGGAGTTCTCACAAAGATGAATGTACATCCTTCTACTCCACCATCCTGTTTATGCTAGACAGTATGTAATAGATTATACTATTTTTATAGAAACATTGGTTATTTAATTTCAGTAAAATATATCTTAAGTAGTTGGCTAATTTTACAACTAAATAATACTTAGGTTCACCTACAGATTGTTGCTTTCATAATAATTCAGTAAAACTTGGAAATGATTGTTTCTAGGTGGATACAGTGTCAATTTCATAGTCCTCAGAGCTGGCTAATACGGTTAATTATTTCAAACTGTTATGGAATGAAGTTCACTATTACTGTTAACTAAAAGATTATACTGCAAAACATTGTGAACCATTTTTTGTCCACACTCCTATATTTAATTCAGATTTTACACATATGTTGGCATAGTCTATTTACTTTTCTATGATTAAAAGCTATTAATTCACAGTTAAGAATTTCCAAATGAGAATAATTTCCTTATTGAGAGGTGTGGGGGCCTTGGAGAGTCTTAGAGCTGATTAATTTGCCAAGATTAAAAACAATAACAATTGCAATTGACTCAACTGGCTTCTGAAACTCTGGTATTTGCCTGTATTTCAGGATAATGATAGCTGTCCAAAATATTTCCTGTGGTAGGAAACTAAAATCTTTTTAAAAAGAGAGGAAGTCAAAGAATCTATAGAATATCATAAAACTCATATAGCAGAAACAAAAGTAGAATTTTATGTAATCTTAACCTTTCAAATCAGAGGACAAAATCACACTGAATATCATATATATAAATATATAGATCAATTCACTCTTTTATTCTTTGCTTGAATTGCCTCAAAGTCTTCTAAAACATATACTGATATGCTTTTCACAAATAGCTGATTCTATTTTGTGGCACTCATCAAGAAACAGGAAAGATGTTTCAACAAAGAACAAAATTACACAGGAACACATTATTTCATGACTTCACCCATCTCCTTACCCTGCTTCTCTCCTTTTCCAAACTCTGAAGAAGAACAAAACAGTCAATGTATTCCAATAAGAAACTGGTCAAGGTCTATTTCCCTATGACACTCAGCTATATTAGAGTTATTTCTTACAGAAAGATAACATATAATTTTATTCTGAAAGATTACTTAAGATAGGCATTTTTTGATAAATTGTTCTCAAATTGGCAGAAGCAAAGGTTTGAATGATAATGATAGGCAATTTCTTGATGTATAGAAATGTTGGCAAGTTAATGTATTTGTGAAATTCTAACCCTGGTGACTCAGATGTTGAAGAATCTGCCTGCAATGCAGGAGACCTCGGTTTGATCCCTGGGTTGGGAAGATTTTGTGGAGAAGGGAACAGCTACCCACTCCAGTATTCTTGTCTGGAGAATACCATGGACAGAGAAGCCTGGCAGACTACAGTCCATGGGGCTGCAAAGAGTCAGATAAGACTGAGCGGCTTTCACTTTCACTTTTTTGAAATGCTAACTCTGATATTGCAAATAAGGCATATTGTAGCAGTTGGGAATTTCAAGACTCAGAAAATGATGATGTCGGGAAATCTTTCATGTTTGGGCAGCATTTCCTCACTGCCCAAAGATTTCAAATTATATTACATAAATAGATAAATGTGTCACCTGAAAATAAACATCACTTTCTAGAGTGGTAGATGATCAGAAAAGTCAGTGTATTATATTATCCAATTTTATCTTGTTATTATAATAGCTAAGAAACAAAATATGTAATGTGTTAATAGATTTCCACCATGGATGCTGATTGGCACATTGAAAATAGCATTTTACATTCTCTCTAGTTTTTACAAGTGTTGGTTCCAAATTTACATTGGAAAAATAAATCATTCTGTGGTATTATTTTCATTCCCCCCACAGTCCTAGCACAGTATATTATGTGTAGTCATTTTTCAATAAAAATGGTGAGCATTTATTTTTTATAACATGCTGAACATTCTACTAAGCATTTTAAGTATATTTCTCAATTTAAACCTCATAAAGACAGTATAAAATTCAGATTTTTAAGAGGCTGGATTATAACCACACAGATTTTATTTTAAAAGGAAAAATAATTTCCAAAAGGTAATACAATAGAAAATAGTTAAGTTTTAAAGCATCACGTGATTCTAAAGTCCTGATAATCTTTTACTATCTTGATCCTCAGGAAATTGTTTTTAATATACCATGGTCCTGAAAAGGATATGGAGTGTTCCTGCATATGTGTGTGTGCATGCGTGTGTGTGTGCACGCAGGCTAATATGAGCATTCATGAAAAGATACCACATATTGTTGACTGTGAAGAAATTTTATGATACAATTTTTGAGACTAATAATAAAGAGATCATACAAGTCTATATTGTGTTAGTATTCATTTAGATGGAAGAGATTATACTTTAAAATTGTCTACTCTGTCTTTTCAATAACAATGCTGTTTATTTTACAAAGTTCAAAAAGAGAAAATCATAAATAGAAAAATAAAAAATCTCATGTAACTCCAATTCTCAGGTTTTCTATGCAAATATATATACCACACACACACACACACATATGTTATATATGTATACATATTTAGGGGAAATTTACAGTGTGATGAACTATTTGCAATTTTTATTCAATGTAGTTGATTTATAATAATACCTGTGTTAGTTTCAGGTATATAGCATAGTGATTCAGCTTTTTCTCAGGTTATAATTTATTTAAAAGGATTATATATGATTCCCAGTGCTATAGAGTAAATCATTGTTGCTTGTACAACTCATACAAACAGCTCATATAGCTCAATATATAAAATAGGTATTTTGTATACAGGCTCTTGTGTCTGTGAATCCCATAGCCCTAATTTGTCTCTCTCTCCCCCTCTTTCTCCATTTTGATAACTGTAAGCTTGTTTTTATGTCTATAAATGTGTTTCTATTTTGTATATAGAATCATTGGTATTATTTTTTGGATTCCACAGATGAGTAATATTGTTTAGTAATGTTTCTGTCTGAATTATTTCACTAAGCATGATAATCTCCCATTCCATCCATGCTGCTTACAGTATTTTCAAATACTGTCTCCCATATCCATGTTTTTGCTTTGTTTATGGTTTCCTTTGCCATGCCAAAACTTTCAGCTTAATTAAATCCAATTTGTTTTTTCTTTTATTTCTGATGCCTCAGAAAAGTGATCAAAGAAAATATGGCTATGATGTATGTCAAAAAAGACTCTAGACCATGTTCTTATCTAGAAGTTTATGGTGTCCTGTCTTATATTCAGGGCTTTAAAACACTGCTGTGAATGGTTTTAGAAAATATTCTAATTTCATCATTTTACACCTACCTGTCTAGTTCTCTCAGCACTACTTGTTGAAGACTGTCTTTCTCTAGTGTAGGTTCTTGCCTCCTTTGTCATAGATTAGTTGACAATTGGTGTATAGGTTTATGGACTCTGCAATTCTGTTCCTTTGATCTATATGCCCATTTTTATGTCAAAACCATGCTGTTTTGATTACTATAGTTTTGTAGTGTAGACTGAAGCTTGAGATGGTTACATATCCAGCTTTCTTCTTTTTCCTCAGAATTGCTTTGGCAACTTGGAGTTTTTGTAGTTCTGTATAAATTTTATGATTATTTGTTCTGTTTCTGTGAAAAATGCCCATGATACTTTGATGGGAATTGCACCTCATTTGTAGAATCCTTTGAACAGTGTAGCCATTTTAAAAATAATGCTTCTTCCGATTCAAGAGAACAACTATTTTTTCCTTTCTCTGAATCATCTTCAATTTCCTTTATCAATGTTTTATACATTTCAGCATATAGGTTTTTTCACCTCCTTAGACAAGTTTATTTCCAGGTATTTTTGATACAAGTCTAAACGAGGTTTTAAAAAGCTTTTTTCTTTCTGATATATCATTATTATTGTATAGAAATGCAACAACTTTTATATATTAATCTTGCATCCTGCTACCTTCTGTAACTCATTTAATAGTTCTAACAGCTTTTGAGTGGAGACTTTAGGGTTCTCTGTACAGAGTTATTTGCATGTCATTTTATCTCTTTGTTTTTGCTTTGCATAATTTTATTTCCTTTTCTTGTCTGATTGTCACGGCTAGGACTTCCAATACCATATTAAATAGAAGTGACATGAGTGGGCATCCCTCCTTTGAGTCAGGGTGGGTGCATTTCAATGTTTGCTCATTCCAATAATTATGGGGCTCAGTTGCTTACCTTTGAGTTGGAAAATCTATCAGCACATCATGCTAGAGAGCTACAGATTTCATCTTGAAATTTTGATCAATCAAGAGATTCTCTCAAAACTGTTCCTGATTTTCATTCTGGACTCCTGGGGTGAGATTTTCACAAGAAATTTGACACTATGATTATCACACAGGCCCTCTGCTTTGCCACTGCATGCAAATAGTTAGCTTCTCTAAAAATATTTAATTTCATATTAAAGGAAAGAGTGGCAAAATGTTTTCTCCTTTGGAATTTTGTAGCTAATAAGACAACTTTTTGGTGCATGTGAGTCATATCAACAGTTAAAGATTTTATAATTATCTCAAAGGTCCCAAGGTTTACAGCTGAAAATTGCTGAAATTGTAACCAATGACAATAGAATAGTAAGCTTGAATGAAATAAAAGCATAAGAAAAAGCAAGATGGCAGGATAGTAGGAAGATCTGGAGGTCATCTGTCTCCACAAATGTATCAAGAATGTATGTATGTATGCGTGTGTGTGTGTATATATATATATATACATATACACATATACATATATAGAGAGAGCAGTTCTCACAGAGCACCAACTGAACACTAGCAGATGACCTTTGACATTAGAAAGGACAAGATAGATTCCTCCATAACTGGGTAGGATAAAAGAAAGAAGTGAAAAAGAACAGGACAGGAAGCAGAATGGGGCTTGTGCCCCTGAGGGTGAAGTAGTGGAGAGATTCCTCTATCCAGGGAAACCCTTTTATCAATGTGGAAATCAGTTGGGACGGAAGAGGAGCATCTGGGGCTGTTGGAGAAGAGTGAAATGGCTGGTCTGTGGCAGGCATGACAGAGTAAGACCTATACAGAAGGTTCATGCCATAGACCTGCACACCCTAGCCTGGGACTTATGTCTGCTGGTGCACAAGGGTGCTGGGTGCTGGAACATGAAGTTTGGAGATCAGACTTTGAAAGAAGACTGCTCTTGGATGTGAGGAGACAGACTGAGGGGCCAAGAGTAAGGAAATACAAAGCTGGGAATGCTTATGGAGGAAACGTGGACTGCCGTAAAAGCAAGGCACCATTATTAAATGAAGCACAGGGAGTAGAGCTGTCATTTCAGCCTCTCCACACACACACACACTGGCCCCTTCCCACCTCCACCTCCATCCCCACCCCGGGCACTAGGAAAGGCTCCCAAGGGGGATGACCCTCTTGTACTTGTGGTTGAACTCTAGAAAAGACCCCTGCCTGGGCTGACCCTCTCTCACCTGCAGCCAAGTGTTAGAAAAGGCCCCTGCTGGGGCTGGGTCTCTTTCTCCTGAGGCTGAGCACTAGAAAAGACCCTGCCAGGGTTTCACCTTATGTGCTTGCGTGCCTGCTCATTTGCTAATTCATTTCTGACTCTTTGCAACCCCATAGACTGTAGCCTGCCAGGCTCCTCTGTCCCTGGGATTTCCCAGGCAAGTACATTGGAGTGGATTACCATTTCTTCCTCCAGGTGATCTTCCTGACCCAGGGATCGAACTTTCATCTCCTGTCTCCTGCACTGCAGGTGGACACTTTACCACTAGGCCACCAGGGAAGCCCCTTAGCACTTATGGTTGGACAATAGAAAAGGCCCCTGCTAGGGCTGGCAATTGGTTGCCATTGGGCAGGAGCAATGGCAGGCTCCCACCAGGGCTTAATCTTTCATTCCCATGGTCACCACTGTGTTATCACTGATGGGCCTGGATTTCTCACAGCTGCTGATCCCTACACACCTATTTCCCCCGAGGCTCAATGACCCTAGCATCTGTGTTACCTCCATGCCCTGTCCTCACTGGAGCAGAACTGAAAGCTCGAGGGCAGCCTTGGGAGCCAACCCTTGTGGGAGGCCCACATGCAGAGGTGGGGCTAAAACCACAACTGAGCCCCAAGTGCCATTCAACTAAAGAATGAATCTGACGTCTCTTATTACAGGTGTGAAAACTATGAATAAACACCCCTGCAACTATCTTGGGAAAATTTCAGCACCTATAAGCCTTTCCTGGTGGCCCAGATGGTAAAAAATCCACCTGCAATGTGGGAGACCTGGGTTCAATCCCTGGGTTGGGAAGATCCCCTGGAGAAGGGAATGGCAACCAACTCTAGTATTCTTGCCTGGAGAATTCCACAGGCAAGTACTGGCACAGAAATACAGATCACTGGAACGTGACAGAAAGCCCAGAGATAAACCTACATACCTATGGTTAGCTGTTGTTGTTGTTCAGTCACTCAGTAGTGTCCAGCTCTACAGCCCCATGGACTGCAGCACCCTAGGCCTCCCAGCCCTTAACCATCTTCTGGAGTTTGCTCAAACTCATGTCCATTGAGTTAGTGATGCCATCCAACCATCTCATCCTCTGTCATCCTCTTTTCCTCCTGCCTTCAATCTTTCCCAGTATTGAAGAGTCAGCTCTTTGCAATAGGTAGCAAATATTGGAGCTTCAGCTTTAGCATCAGTATTTCCAATGAATATTCAAGGCTGATTTCCTTTAGGATTGACTAATTTGATCTCCTTGCAGTCCAAGGGATTCTCAAGAGTCTTCTCCAGCACCATAATTTGAAAACAATTCCTCAGTGCTCAGACTTCTTTACGATCCAACTCTCACATCCGTACTGACTCACTTGACTACTGAAAAAAACCATAACTTTGACTAGATTGGCCTTTGTTGGCAAGGTAATATCTCTGCTTTTGAATATACTGTCTATATCTGGCATAGCTTTTCTTCCAAGGAGCAAGCATCTCTTAATTCCGTGACTGCTGTCACCATCCTCAGTGATTTTGGAAAATAAAATATGCCACTGTTTCCATTGTTTCCCCATCTACTTGCCATGAAGTAATGGGACAAGATGCCATGATCTTTGTTTTCTGAATGTTGAATTTTAAGCCAGTTTTTTTTTTAACTCTCCTCTTTCACCCTCATCATGAGGCAAACAAAGCAACCAACAAGAGATAATCTCCAATATACAAACAGCTCATGCAGCTCAGTATCAAAGAAACAAACAATTCGATGAAGAAATATATAGATCTAAATAGATATTTCTCTAAAGAAGGCATACAGATAGCCAAAAAAAAAAAAAACACACACACAAAAAAAGATGCTCAATATCACTAATTATTTAGAGAAATGCAAATCAAAACTATAATGGAGTATCACCTCACACCAGTCAGAATGGCCAGCATCAAAATATCTAAAAACAATAAATGCTGAAGAAGATGTGGAGAAATGGGAAGCCTCCTACATTGCTAGGAATGTAAATTGGTACAGTCATTATGAAGAGCAACATGAAGGTTTCTCAAAAAACAATAAGGAGACTTACTACGTAATCTAGCAATCCACTCCTAGGCTATACTTGGAGAATAAAACAATTCAAAAAGATATATTCTTATACAATAGTTCACTGCAGCACTGTTTACAACAGCTGAATGTTGAATCAACCTAAACATTCATCAGCAATGAAATGGATAAAGATATGGTACATATATACAACAGAATATTACTCCTTCATGAAAAGGAATAAAATAATGCCATTTGCAGAGACGTGGATAGATCTGGAGACTTTCATAAAGACTAACATATGTCAGAATGAGAAAAATTTCATATAATATGGCTTATATGTGGAATCTAGATAAATGGTAAAGATGAACTTATTTGCAAGACAGAAACAGAGACACAGATGTAGAGAACAAACTTAGGNATGAAAAGGAATAAAATAATGCCATTTGCAGAGACGTGGATAGATCTGGAGACTTTCATAAAGACTAACGTATGTCAGAAAGAGAAAAATTTCATATAATATGGCTTATATGTGGAATCTAGAGAAATGGTAAAGATGAACTTATTTGCAAGACAGAAATAGAGACACAGATGTAGATAACCAATTTAGGGATATCAGGGGGGAAGGGAAGGTGGAGTGAATTGGGAGATTGGGATTGACATATATACACTGCTAAGTCACTTCAGTTGTGTCCAACTCTGAGCAACCCCTTAGATGGCAGCCCACCAGGCTCCGCCATCCCTGAGATTCAACAGGCAAGAATACTGGAGTGAGTTGCCATTTCCTTCTACAATATATANGGAAGGTGGAGTGAATTGGGAGATTGGGATTGACATATATACACTGCTAAGTCACTTCAGTTGTGTCCAACTCTGAGCAACCCCGTAGATGGCTGTCCACCAGGCTCCGCTGTCCCTGGGATTCTCCAGGCAAGAACACTAGAGTGGGTTGCCATTTCCTTCTCCAATGCATGAAAGAGAAAAGCGAAAGTGAAGTCACTCAGTCGTGTCCAACTCTTAGCAACCACATGGACTGCAGCCTACCAGGCTCCTCCGTCCATGGATTTTCCAGACAAGAGTACTGGAGTGGGGTGCCATTGCCTTCTGCATATGTACACTACCATGTATAAAATAACTAATGAGAAACAACTGTATAGCATAGGGAATCCTATTCAGTGCTGTGTGGCAGCCTATATCGAAAGGAAAACTGAAAAAGAGTCAATATATGTATATATCTACTGAGTCACTTTGCTGTACAGCAGAAACCAACATATTGTAAGATAACTGTTACCAGGTAGGGAGAGGGTGGAAGAAGACCCTCCCTTTTGGGCCTCAGTTCTTGGTAAGGACACAAAGAAGAATCTGAGATCTTACCCATAGCAAAAACAATTCTATTGGGGAAAGAATAGAATGAACACTTCAAGTGAGAGGTGAGCCTGGCCAAGAGAGGCACTGTGTGTGTGTGTGTGTGTGTGTGTGTGTGTGTGTGTGTGTGTGTGTGTTAGTCACTCAGTTGTGTCCAACTCTGCAACCCCATGGACTGTAACCCACCAGGCTCCTCTCTCCATGGAATTCTCCAGGCAAGAATACTAGTGAGGGTGGTCATTTCCTCCTGCAGGAGATCTTCCTGCCCCAGGGATTGAACCGTGGTCAGGTATGGGCCTAACAGAAGAAGAAGATATTAAGAAGAGGTGGCAAGAATACACAGAAGAACTATACAAAAAATATCTTCACGACCCAGATAATCACTGTGGTGTGATCACTCACCTAGAGCCAGAAGATGTGTATAAGAGACAGGCAACCCCATGGACTGTAACCCACCAGGCTCCTCTCTCCATGGAATTCTCCAGGCAAGAATACTAGTGAGGGTGGTCATTTCCTCCTGCAGGAGATCTTCCCGCCCCAGGGATTGAACCGTGGTCTCCTGCATTGCAGGCAGATTCTTTACTGTCTGAGCCACCAGGGCAGCCCAAGAGAGGCACTGGCCCGGGTTTATTGAAGAAAGAACAGAAAGAGTACCTCTGTAAAGAGTTGGGCCAAGCCAAGAGAGGCACTGGCTCCAGAGTGATCTAGTACAAGGGGTTTTCAAGACAGGGCTTTTAAATATTCACCTAGCTGGGCATGGACTGACAGTTTTGATCAACAGTTGCAGTTTAAATAACAACAGGCTCTTATCCACATGCATTTCCCATAATTCAGTCTGTTGTAATCAGATGTATGTACGTATAGAATATTTATGAACCTTTAGTGGGGTCCTGCTGCCTAAGATCATTTGAGGACACAACTATGCATCAAGGGTGCATGGGCCAGAGTTGGAAAAGCCCCTGTAGTTAGTTCGTATCCCTGTGTACCTAGAGCACATGTGCTGGAGTTAGAAAAGTCTCAGTGGTTATTTTGCAGCATATCTGTGAGCTTTCCTAGGCTGCATTTGGGCATGTCTGGGGTGGAGTTTAGAAACTATCTTAAATCTTTTTCAGCGAGGTCGCCCCTCGTTGCTCATGCCTAACTTCTTACCTAATACAACTATACTCCAACACAAAATAAAAAGTAAATAAAATAAAGGTCTATATCTCTTGAAGGAAACCTACTCTAACATCCTATTTTGAGAAGTTGTCAAGATTATTTGACTGTATGACATTTTGAAGGACTTGGGATATTACTGCTCATATTCAAGCCTTTCATCCTGTTAATAGAAAGTGGGTTGAATTTAGTCATTTTCTCATAGAATTCACTTTCCAATCAGGAAGAACATAAGATAACCCAAGTTTGCCCAGGATTAAAAGGTAAATAATGGAAATGAAAATAATCCTCTTGAAATTGTGAAAGTTACATTCAAATTTTGAATAGTTAATACATATTCTTGTTATTTTAGAAAGCAAAACAACACTTTTAACCTTCTAATTCTTAAATTATGTTTCACTCTTGTAAGAAAAAAGTTACCACAAATATTGTTTGAAATAGAAAGAAGATGTGGTCCAGTGATTTGTTTTCTTCTCTCATAAAGAGAGAAAACATATTCTCTCTTTATGAAAAGTAAAGTTGAAAAGAAATGTATTTGTGGATAAAATGGGCATCTTAAAATCTAAGTGGAAAAGAGGTTACTCTTAAAACTAGAGAGCTTCCCAGGTGGCTCAGCTGATAAAGAATCCTCCTGCAATGCAGAAGACCTGGGTTCCATCCCTGGGTTGGGAAGATCCCCTGGAGAGACAAATGGCTACCCACCTCAGTATTCTGGACTGGAGAATTCCATGGATTGTATAGTCCATGGAGTTGCAAAGAGTTGGACATTACTGAGTGGCTTTCACTTTCACTTTAAGACTAGAAGAAAACAAAACTCAAATCAACTTCTCTCCTAATCATTTTACTTGCCAACAGTTGTCATTCATATTGCCTGCACACTGGTTAGTTAGGATCACAGAACAGACAACTCTAGTCTGTTAATCACACAAATGTGTTTTATTTATTTATTTATTTTAAATTGAAGTACAATTGATATATAACAGTATATTAATTTCAGGTATACAACATACTGATTCAATATTAGTATACCTTACAAAGTGATCAAAGCTATAAGTTTAGTTAATTTTTATCACTCCACTCCAGTTTTATTATTACTTAATGCTTGTAAGATTATTTTTAAATTTGGGGACAATTGAAGAGAATTTACTTATGTCCATTTTCACTTAGTAATTTTTTTTTCAGGTATTATTTAAAGATCTATTTGTTGACTGTTGTATAAATCTTCTAGACTAATAGACCATCATAAATAACATGTGGCATAGTTATTATATTTTATTTCTTTGTTAAAATAGAAAAATACTAATATGTAGATCTACTCATAAACCACATTGATGCACTCCTCTTCCAAAGTGTTGAAATGAAGTAAAACAGGCTGCAAGTGAATGCATCTGCCTGGTATATTTGGAGACACAATATCAGGAAAACAATGAGGTTTTCCTGACATCTGGGAACTTGAGTTCATTTTAGGTTCATTAATGATGCACATTTAGATACTGGGCAAAACAGCTCCTCAATTATGCTACGTATTAATGGTGATAACAAAGCTCTTTCCAGGAAGGCAAAAGAATATGCCACTAAGTAACCTAACCTTAGTAAATGTTTGAGTCAGAATCGCCTTCATCACATAGGCTAATGTGCTTACACAATAAACTATTAATAGTTCAGAGAATATTATTATTAAATAACCAAATCTTACATTTTCAGGAAACTTTTATTGCTTGTCCTTGTGATAGATTTTATAATTATCCAAAAATAGAACTAAACTATATTCTGAATACATTAGTAAAGATACAAGCATATGACTATTAGGAAATATTTTTTGTTCAAATACAAACATAAATTCTGGAAGCAATAAATTAATGTTCTATAGCTTTCAGTGATGTGGAGAAATCATAGTGTTCTATCACTGAAGGTATATTTTATGAAGAAATGGTATTGACAAAGTTAAAATCATTAGCTTATCTTATATTTGCTTCAATACACGGACAACTGATTCTAAAAGCACAATTGTTATCTAACTTAGGAATCCTGGAATGGAAAGTCTTTTTAGCATTTTCAAAGGATGAATAATGTTCAGAGTTTATTTATTTGGAGTATAATAGCTGTGGTCTTATTTGAAAGTTACTTTTTTCTGTATAATTAGTCTTATAATGTTTTGCTTACACTTCCATTTGTTCAACCAACACACATTTATTGGCAATGAATCAAAGAATAGCAAAATAAAAGTCCTGACTTGGTGCAGTTTATAATCTATGACAGAACCTCTTCCTGAAAGCTCTTTCAACTACAACTGATCTTAAATTTTTTATTTAATTTTTTATAAGAATTGGGTCAAGTCTCAAGATTTCCTTTTTTTATATATTAAAAATACTCTTATAGGAACACCAATCTCTTACATTCTCTGTACAGATTGTAAGGTTCTTTTTAAGTTATTTGTAAAAACAATCATTGAAGATTTGGATAGAAATTTGTTCTGGCTCACCAGATATTATTTCAAGTAAATTAATCAGTATTGCCTTGATCCAGCAAAGAATTTAGCATTTTTTTAACCTTTTAAAATTAAAAGACAACATTCATGTTCACAGTTTTGAAGGTTAATAGAATTTAATGCCATGGTACCATAGAGGCCTCTGAGGTGACATTTTATGATACACTTCTAGGCTATTCTTCAGAACTATGAACTGTTCATACTTTTTCCTTGGGAAAGCTCTTTAAGAATTTCTCAACTCTCATAGAAATGCTTATAAATCTGGAAGGGCTTGCTTGATTAGTTTCCCAAGAATTGCCACTTTTACTTACTTTCCATCCCTTGAGAATCCACCTCTCTTTGCTTGTATCAAGTCTCTGCCCGTTCATTCTTGTCAAGCTTAAGCCTCTTACTGCTGACTTCTTACTGTCTACCAATTTTACATATTGCCTATTTATCCCTTTTTTTCCCCTACTTATTTATTTCCCCATATGTCTTAATCTTGGATAAAATGGGACTTAGTCCATGATCTTGACCAGTCAATGATAAAGCATCTTACCTCTTTTCTGTTGAACCTGTTATTTCATTTTCTCTATTTTTCTAACATTATCATCATAAGTATTTCATATCAAAATAAATAGTGTGTTTACAATATCACAAGGTGATCTTGACTATTCCAATGTGTTCAGTGATGATAATTCTGTTAGATATGTGCAAATTATCACAACAACACAGAAGTAACATAGTTTACAGGTAAGTCAACTGAAACACACATATACAAGAAAAATCTGAGATCTTTCCAAATACTGTGGTCAAGCATTGTCATTTCTCTGCTAATATTCTTGGCACATTTTTTCCATGCCATCCCCAACAGCTGGAATTCCTTTCATCCATCAAGTCTGCCTAAAAATGTTATCTTATCTCTGAAGTTTCTGTGAACTATTCAAGCAGAAAGAATTGTTCTTTCTTTGGAGTATTTTCCAGCTTACAGGAGAGAAAATTTTATATTGTGTTATATTTAGTTGTATGTGGCTCTGCATCTACTTTATTGGGAATTCCATGAGAGTGAGCAGCCTGAGTTCTTTATATTTATATCCCAAGTCTTTAATGTGGAGCTAGAAACTTAGCAATTATTCATTTACTTGAACTTATTTTTAAAAATGTATCTAGATTTAATATTGACTCCAAGGGCCAGGGATGCCTAAGAAACAGAAAAGTGGGTGTTAATGTATTTTTTATTAGAACACTGTTCTTTTTCCCTAAAGCTCTCTACTTCTCTTAATTGTATGAAATAGTTGAATTTGGGTGTAAATATGGAATAGTCACTAGAGAGAATTAAACCTATCAATCACTTAGAACAAATATGGCCTTTGTAAAGACTTAATCACCACAGGCTTCAAATCTCACACAGATAGCTTAATTTAAAATCAGTAAAATATTTTAAATCAAATCCAGCAGATATGTATTCTTTGCCATAAAATTTACAAAACCTAGTTATGATTAATGGCATTATTATGAATCCCAAATCTCATTACTGAGTATTGCTGAATTTACTTTCAGTTCAATGTTTAAATATAGTAAGATTAAAACTATTCATTGAGTCTTTACAACTTGTGGCAAATTATCATCACTTCCTCCTATTGCTGTTGTAATATTATTAATCATAATGAATTCCTTTGAAATTCAGTGGAGCAGCAATATATTATTCCATCTGCATTTCTACTATAAATTAGCTCCAGTGACTTAACTACCTAAAAACTATTATTAAGTTACTATATAACACCTGCAGAATCATAATCAGACCAAGGAATTGATTCCAAATGAAATTACTATGACAATTTCTACAGGAAATGGAAATTAGATAAATGAAAAGAGATGAGAAATCCTAAAAATAAAGTATTTCTAAATAGTGTAAGATTATTAAATTTCCTCTCCAAATTTGTTCAATAGACTAATGAAATAAGATTAAAATAGACTAGGGTTTGTCAGATGACAAACCCATGAGAGTTTTGTCAGGTAGGTTTACACACATCTCTAGTCTAATTAAATTGGGAAAAGGATTTATAGGTACAATAGGATCATAGCCCCAAGGTATATTTGTCATGCCTTCTATCTGTTTTCTCCTCACAGTAGTAATGAGGGCAGGAGGAAACAAAAGACAGCTCTATTCTTCTTGTCAATGAAGAGATTTGTGATGAGGTCACTTGCTGTTGCAGTGCAGCTTGCAGCTCTGACAGTATTTAGGGATCTTTTGTCTTAAGTCAAAGTTTCCTTCCTCTCTATCCTGTAGTGAATAAAATAGGTTGAGGAACTGCAAAAAGAGAAAACTGCAGAAGGCAACTAATAGCATATAATTTTAAAAGATGCTCCAGTACAGGGCATGAGGGAAGAAGATCAGGATATTTGGGCAGCTCATAACTATTTTTATCTGAAGAGTCACATTGAAATACCTTTTTTCTGCTTGGTCATTGCTAGGAAGCTAGTGTAAAACATGCTTATCCTCTCAAACCTAAAAATAAAATACACATTTTCAAAGTGAAGCTTAAAGGACATTGTGATTAGTGGTTGTATTGTATTCATTGTAACTGAAACTCCTCTCTAAGGGACAACTGCCCTCTAAAGTAAATTGTCAAAATTAGAATGATATTTGTATGTGTGCATGTGTTTCTGCATGCTTGCATACATGGATATGTACAAATATCTATCAATTTATCCATGTGTCTGTCTGGATGAATACGTCTCACTGTGCACTTTTATCTGTAAATTGATTCCTTGAATGTGCAAACATGAATTATATAAGATGGGGTGAGGCACTGTCATACATGTATGTTTTTGATATGATATTGATAAGTCAGAGCTTTACAAGGCAAAGCATAATTTCTACACTATTACACTTAATTTAAAATGACAATTCAAGAATCTGACTTCGAGGCAAATTGTGTATCCTATATAACGTAATATCTTTCTCATTTCTACAAGGCGAAGGCTGTTAGTAATAGTACTATTATGAAGTTTGAATGAGATAAGGTATAAAATAGCTCACTATAGCCTCAGGAATATTGAATGCATTCAATAACAATTAGTTCTACTTCTGCTGCTACTCATAATTATCAACTTACCATCTTATGCTTACTGATTGATTTTCAGTTACGTATATTTAGCATGTTAAAAAAATTCATTTTTTCCATCTCAACAAGACCTGAGAATTCAAAATCTTCCCTTCCTTCATACAAAACCACTTATACCATCACACTTATAAGTTGTTTCATTTATCATTCCAACCATTTTATCATTATCAAACCATGTCTTCTTTCAGGCCTTCCTGGTGATATTATACTTTTTTAAAAATTATAA
>SJYX01015749.1:53163-99583 GCA_006410675.1 Oreotragus oreotragus
AAAAAAAAATGATAAAAGAATGTCAGTTAAAAATCAGGTCATCTAAAATTATCTGATACACCTTAATAATTCTGAATATAATCTATTTCACAATTTTGGGGTTAGAAGAAAATTTGTCATTTAACATAGGAAAAAGCATAATATCTATCAGAACAGTGGCAAAATATTATTATATTCCTTCAATACCAGAAGATATTTACCAAAAACGTATTTTATTTTTCATAATAATGAAGGTACTGTTGGGAGGAAGCTATCTTTCACTACTGGAATATGAGCAGAACTGAAGCATGAAATTTTCTGATTTTTAAAGTACAGTATGTCTTCACTACTTTTTCCCTCATTTGATGTTGAATGTGAGGATTACAAGACCATAGAGAATATGATGAAATCAATCTGCATTCATGAAACTTCATGCAGAGGAGAGTAGCCAAGAGAAATTGTATTGAAATGTTATCTAAGTTAGAAATTCTTATTGTGTTAAGTCATCTAAAATTTAAAGTTCATTAAAGATACTCTAAAGTACCACAACCAGGGTTTTTCCAACGATAAGCTACCAGTTACAAAATTGCTAGAAGGTATTATACCCTGTTCTAGTACATACAGAAGTTTTTGAAGTGTGAATATTCACCTAGAAAGTGTGATATGTGAGGAGCTTCTAGATTCTCCAGAATGTTTGTGTTCTTATACCACAAATCTCAGAAACAGCTTTTCATAAACCAAATAACTTATTCTGATTTAGCTTTTCTTGCTCTTTTGTTAATGTCATGTCACTCCTATGTTGTCACTTACCATGTTTGATATCTGGGGTTTAATTGTTTGGTTTTTTTGTTTTGCCCTCGGTCTCCTTTCCATTAGCTTTCAAATAGCTTCCTCGTTAACGGATTGAAAGAGGTAAAGGAATATGTTATCTATGAAGTTTTTTAATCCTGGGCCTGATGGAAAGTTTATCAGAGAAGGTCCTGAACTTTATCCTAAGACAATTACAGCACATGTATCTTTGAGGAGATGTAGATTCAGAGGACAGCAAAGAAGGAACATTTTATTCTTATTCCCATGTGGGCCTAAATCTCAAAGGTGAGTGAGCTGAATTGGACTCCATAGATTAAAAAAACTCTTCTGCTGAGAAAGTAGGCCTGAGATTTTTACTCTAATAGATCTAATGGATTTCTCAGTTCTCTTTCCTCTAAATTTTATCTATAAAACTCACTGTTTTGATGGCAAGAAAAAGTCTAAGGAAAAAAGAAAAGTGCATATTTTCCCTAATGTTTAACACAGAGTTGATTTAAATTATCTTTCACAGATCTTAGGAAAGAAGTATATCCCAGAAAGCAGGGGGGCCCATGCCCTTAAATCACCTCATATTCCAGCTAGGACAGAGAGAATGACAATGAACCAAAGAGCTTGAATATATTAGAACTGTACTAGATCTTAAAAGCTCTTCACCTAGAAGTGGAATATAATCAATATCCTTGACAATGATCCTATAAATATGATATTAACATTTCATCCATTGAGTGGATAGGTATCAGGAAATAAAATGACCAGGGTTCAACAGCCTTGAGTTCTTCATAGAAGTCAACCAATAATAATAATAATAAAAGAATAGCATAAATATCATTATTGTCATGATGATGGTGATCAGTAGCATCATACATATACCTTTTGTGTTCTCTTTATGTACTAGACACTGTGCTTAAGGTTACAAATAAATTATTTTCAGTGAGCCACATGTGCAAATTGAGGCCAGATGTATTCTATCCCCAGTGTCTAAAAATATATGAAGTCTATTATTTAGAAAATATATCATGCCTTACATTTCTTTCAGGTTTATACTTAAATAAGTAGAATGCCAGAAGTCTTAACACAAAATATGTAAGAATATTACCTTATCTGTATAAGTATTCATTTTCCATATATAAACATGAATAAATTTGCATAACACTATCACATAAATATTTAAAATTTAAATGTGCTTATTTTAATAATTTATCCTATATATGAAATACAAATTATAATTAAATGATCTACTTGAATTCCATGTTAAAACAAAGTAAAATAAATTAATAAATGAGCATCTAGGGATCATATGAAAAGCTGAGGAAAATAAGTTGAATATTTTTCAGTTCAGTCAGTGGCTCAGTCGTGTCCGACTTTTTGCGACCCCATGAATCAGAGCACACCAGGACTCCCTGTCCATCACCATATCCTGGAGTTCACCCAAACTAACATGCATCGAGTTTGTGATGTCATGCAGCCATCTCATCCTCTGTCATCCTCTTCTCCTTCTGCCCCCAGTCCCTCCCAGCATCAGGGTCTTTTCCAATGAGTCAACTCTTCACACGAGGTGGCCAAAGTATTAAAGTTTCAGGCTCACCATCAGTCCTTCCAATGAACATCCAGGACTGATCTCCTTTAGGATGGACTGGTTGGATCTCCTTGCAGTCCAAGGGACTCTCAAGAGTCTTCTCCAACACCACAGTTCAAAAGCATCGATTCTCCGGTGCTCAGCTTTCTTCACAGTGCGACTCTCACATCCATACATGACCACTGGAAAAACCCTGGTCTTGACTAGGTGGACCTTTGTTGGCAAAGTAATATCTCTGCTTTTGAATATGCTATCTAGGTTGGTCATAACTTTCCTTCCAAGGAGTAAGTGTCTTTTAATTTCAGGCTGCAATCATCATTTGCAATGACTTTGGAGCCCCAAAAAATAAAGTCTGACATGGTTTCCACTGTTTCCCCATCTATTTCCCATGAAGTAATGGGACCAGATGTCATGATCATAGTTTCCTGAATGTTGAGTTTTAAGCCAACATTTTCACTCTCCTCTTTCACTTTCCTCAAAAGGCTTTTTAGTTTCTCTTCATTTTCTGCCATAAGTGTCATCTGCATATCTGAGGTTAGTGATATTTCTCCCGGCAATCTTGATTCCAGCTTGTGCTTCATCCAGCTCAGCGTTTCTCATGATGTACTCTGCATATAAGTTAAATAAGCAGGGTGACAATATACAGCCTTGATGTACTCCTTTTCCTATTTAAAACCAGTCTGTTGTTCCATGTCCAAAGTTCTAACTGTTGCTTCCTGACCTGCATATAGGTTTCTCAAGAGGCAGGTCGGGTGGTCTGGTTACTATCTCTTTCAGAATTTTCCACAGTTTATTGCGATCCACACAGTTAAAGCCTTTGGCATAAGTCAATGAAGCAGAAATAGATGTTTTTCTGGAACTCTCTTCCCTTTCCCATGATCCAGCAGATGTTGGCAATTTGATCTTTGGTTCCTCTGCCTTTCTAAAACCATCTTGAACATCTGGAAGTTCACAGTTCAATCTCTTGGCAAAACTCTATTAGCCTTTGCCCTGCTTTATTCTGTATTCCAAGGCCAAATTTGCCTGTTATGCCAGATGTTTCTTGACTTCCTACTTTTGCATTCCAGTCCCCTATAATGAAAAGGACATTTTTGGGGGATGTTAGTTCTAAAAGGTCATGTAGGTCTTCATAGAACCGTTCAACTTCAGCTTCTTCCGTGTCACTGGTGGGGCACAGGCTTGGATCACTGTGATATTGAATGATTTACCTGGAAACGAACAGAGTTCATTCTGTCATTTTTGAGACTGCATCCAAGTACTGCATTTTGGATTCTTTTGTTAACCATGATGGCTACTCATTATATCTACCACAGTAGTAGATATAATGGTCATCAGAGTTAAATCCACCCATTCCAGTCCATTTTAGTTCGCTGATTCCTAGGAATGTCAACGTTAACTCTTGTCATCTCCTGTTTAACCATTCCCATTTTGCGTTCATTCAGGTAGCTAACATTCCAGGTTCCTATGTAATATTGCTCTTTACAGCATCAGACCTTGCTTCTATCACCAATCACATCCACAACTAGCTGATTCCTAGGAATGTCAACGTTAACTCTTGTCATCTCCTGTTTAACCATTCCCATTTTGCGTTCATTCAGGTAGCTAACATTCCAGGTTCCTATGTAATATTGCTCTTTACAGCATCAGACCTTGCTTCTATCACCAATCACATCCACAACTAGGCATTGTTCTTGCTTTGTCTCCATCCCTTCATTCTTCCTAGAATCATTTCTCCACTGATCTCCAAGAACATATTGGGCACGTACTGACCTGGGGAGTTCCTCTTTCAGTATCCTATCTTTTTGCCTTTTCATACTGTTCATGGGTTCTCAAGGCAAGAATAATGAAATGGTTTGCCATTCCTTTCTCCAGTGGACCACATTCTGTCAGACCTCTCCACCATGACCCGTCCATCCTGGGTGGCCCCACACAGCATAGCTTAGTTTCATTGAGTTAAACAAGGCTGTGATCCATGTGATCAGATTGGCTAGGTTTCTGTGATTATGGTTTCAGAGTGTCTGCCCTCTGATGCCCTCTCACAATACTTACTGTCTTACTTGGGTTTCTCCTACCTTGGATGTGGGATATCTCTTCATGGCTGCTCCAGCAAAGCACAGCCACTCCTCCTTACCTTGGATGAGGTCGCCCCTCCTGACCTTGAACGTGGAGTAGCTCCTCTCAGCCCTCTTGCGCCCACACAGCCGCCTCTCCATGGACGTGGGGTAGCTCCTCTTGGCCGCCACCTCTGACCTCGGGTATGGGATAGCTCCTCTCGGCTGCTCCTGTGCTGTCACAGCCTGGTGTTCTCAGTGGCTGCCCCTGACCTTGGATGTGAGGTAGCTCCTCTTGGCCCCACTTTTGCACAGTCCATCGCAGCTGGCGCAATGTCACAAATACTGGAAAAGTCACCAGATCTCCATATTCACAGTCTAATATTTCACAGTTCAATGAAGACAAGTGGGAGATGAGTCCTCTGTTACTTGAGTGGTTTATTGTAACTAAATTTTATTTTTATAATACCAAGATGATAGTTTTAGAAATATTTGCTTTTATAAAGCAAAGCAAAATACTTTTTCATTAATATATTTAGTAAGTAAATTTAATTTGTGTTTTTTCTGTCTTTAACTTTCAAAAAGACTTGGAAATGTCTTCATTTCAGAATGTTCATATCATCACTGATAGAAGACAGTTATGTGAATATTCCTAAAATAGTTGAATAGATCAAATGACAGTCTTCATCAGAAATAACCCTATGATACTCCTAGACTATTAATATACTTGGAGTCTAAGGGGTAATAAAAAGATTTATATTCTGTTCCTCTGTATTTGCTTCGTATTCTTAGCTGAGTTAGTTTAATATGGGCAGTAAAATTTCCCTCACCCTTGTCTTTGGTCAGCATGTCAATTCACTTCTACAATTGGTTTCATCTTTCTGTCCCACTATCCATTTCATCCTATTTCATACTGTCACTCCTTCAATCTCAAGTTTTGGCTCAAATTGACTCATACAAATTGTAAACCCTTGACCCATTTCATCATGATAGTACATTCTTAAGTCAAGACATACATCTGGGACAAAATGATATTTCCCTTATTAACAGTTCATCTTCCCGGGGTAGCTCCCCTGTAAAGAATCTGCCTGCAGTGCAGGAGATCCCACTTGGACTCCTCGGTGGGGAAGATCGGCTGGGGAAGGGATAAGCTACCCACTCAGTATTTGGGCGCTTCTCCGGTGGCTTAGCTGGTAAAGAATCCACCTGCAATGTGGGGAAACTGGGTTCAATCCCTGAATTGGGAAGATCCCCTGGAGGAAGGCATGGGAACCCACTCCGGTATTCTTGTCTGAAGAATCCCCATGACAGAGGAGACGGTCTGGCTACAGTCCATGGGATAGAGAAGAGTCGGACATGACTGAGCAACTTTCACTTTTCAAGTGACTTAATTTTAATGCATAATTTTGCTGCTCAAAGATGTCATTCCTACCTGGAGTGAGGATGGAAAGGGGACAATGAGGATGAATAGAGTACAGAAATGTTATTCATCAACTTCCTTGTTAAAAAATATTTAGGTTGATTCCAAATTTCCTTGAATATAATTTCTTAAATAGTAAGGTGTTGGAGAAGACTCTTGAGAGTCCCTTGGACTGCAAGGAGATCCAGCCAGTCCATTCTAAAGGAGAGCAACCCTGGGTGTTCTTTGGAAGGAATGATGCTAAAGCTGAAACTCCAGTACTTTGGCCACCTCATGAGAAGAGTTGACTCATTGGAAAAGACTCTGCTGCTGGGAGGGATTTGGGGGCAGGAGGAGAAGGGAACAACAGAGGATGAGATGGCTGGCTGGCATCACCGACTCAATGGACGTGAGTATGAGTGAACTCCAGGAGATGGTGAGGGACAGGGAGGCCTGGCGTGCTGCGATTCATGGGGTCACAAAGAGTCGGACACGACTTAGCAACTGAATTGAACTGAATCTATTCTCTTTACTATTCGCATAATAGAAATGCGTTTTCTTCGTTGGGTCTGTGCACAAATAATTTTATCAAATAAGAATTTCATAGGTGTGCTTAAACAAATATTGATGCCAACAGATCCCCCAAGCCTTCTTCACAAACACAGAAGTTTCTATAGGGAATAGGTTTGCTGCAAAGAAAAACAAACAATTGAAGCCTAAATCTTCGTTGCTCCTTTGTCTTCCCTAAGCATTTCTTTTCTGGAATCCTCTGTGTTATAGGTTGGATTAATAAAATTAGAAGACTATAATTGTAATACACACTTTAAAAAATAAAAAGAATACAAAATGAAAATAAGACATTTTATAAAAGAGATAGACAGAAGAATATAAATTATTATGAAAAGTGTATCTCAAATTATGATGACAGTTTTAGAACACTTTTCCTGATTATGGATCACATAATTTCATTAGAAAAAGCTTCTTCATAACTGCTTTTTATTGTTTGTAGTTATGTTTTGGGAGATGTGATTTGACACATGGTATGTTTGAATATAGGAATTAGTAAGTTAGATTTTAATGAGCCTCACTGAATAAAATGAGATACTATATTTTGAGTGACATAGAATTTCTCTCTAATATTTTTCTTTATGTTTAAACAAATTGCTCAAGGAGCTTAAATGTTGTTCTGCTTGATTGTAGTTATATACAAGCAGAGAGGCTATTATGGAAAGTTCTTTTTGAAAGGTGTTAGTCTTTTTATAATATTATATTTGAATAAATTAATAGGAAAATAATATGTTTTAAATTATTAGGTTTCATCTATCTCTTTTATAAAATGTGACATAAACAGAATGCCTATATTTGGTTACAGGAAAACATTTTTAATATGTAGTAATTGGCGGGTATACAAGAGTAGAATGGGATAACATACAATTCTATTGCTTGAGGAAGCATGTCTTTCTCATTGAACTCACAATTATTACTTTGATATGAAATTCAAATACAGTGAATTGAAGTTATTTCACAGATTTTTAAAGTGTGCTATTTAGATGCATTTACTGTCATTTGTCATAAATTGACTTACTGTGGTATTCAGTGTTACTTAATGACTAAAGCTTGTAACCACAAAATTAGGATTTGAGGAATTGAAGGAAATGCAGGTATCTCAAATTACTTTTAAGAAATTATTTACTTATTTATAGCTGTGCGGTATCTGCAGGTTTTTCTCTAGTTGTGGTACAGTGGCTTCTCATTGTGGTGCCTTCCCTTCTTGCAGCTCCCAGGCTGTGGAGCACAGGCTCAGTAGTTGTGGTGCCTCGGCTTGGTTGCCCTGTGGCCTGTGGGATATTCCTGGACCAGGAATCAAACTCACGTCTCCTGCATTGGAAGGCAGATTTTTTTTTTTTTTTTTTTTTTACCATTGAGCCACAGGAAAGTCCTCAAATTATTATTCTGTGTGGACTTCAAATTACTATTCTGTGTGAATAGAATATATAAAAATCTATCATGTGAAATTAATTTTTAAGGCAAATATTTTCCTGTCTTATGTATGTGTGCATGCATATGAATATATGTATATGTACAGAGAGAGAATACGTGTGTGGTGTGTATATATCCCCTGGTATTCAAAAGTAGAAGTTTCTTATGAAAACTTTTAAGCCAAAATGATTTAAAGTGAAGAATCCGTTTTCCTTTTCATAGAAATGAAAATCTTTTCTCAGATTTGTTTTGGCTAGTGAAAATAGATACTAATGTTGATTCTTTTGTAAAAGCAAAATAGCATAAAGCAAGCTTTCTAAAAGAAGGAGATATGTGTATAGTATGTGTATGTATATTTATTTTCCTCCAAAGGCAAACACTCTAGAGGATTAATGCAGAATGTCATCAACACATTGGTATGAATTCACTTATTTCCTCTACCATCACTACTCTTAGAAATAACTTAACAGGCTTCCTTTCTGATCAGGAATGTGACACTTTACAAGAATGATAAAACCAAAGAAAGAAAGTTGTTGGAATCAAAAAGCAGTTTCATCTCTACCCCATCTTCTTTATCCATTCCTCTGTTGATGGACATTTAAGTTGCCTTCATGTCTTAGCTATTGTAAATAGTGCTGCAATGAACACTGGGGTGCATGTATCTTTTTGAATTATGCTTTTTCTGGGTATATGCCCAGGAGTGGGATGGTTTGGTCATATAGTAGTTCTATTTTTAGTTTTTTAGGGAACCCCTATATTGTTTTCCATAGTGGCTGTATCAGTTTACATTTCTACCAACAGTGTATGAGAGTTCCCTTTTCTCCACACACTCCCCAGCATTTAAGAGGAATGGATAAAGAAGACGTGTGTGTGTGTGTGTGTGTATATATATATACAAACACAATGGAATTTACTCAGCTATAAAAAGGAATGAGATTAGGTCATTTGTAGAGATGTGGATGGACCTAGAGATTGTCATACAGAATGAAATAAGTCAGAAAACAAATATTATATATGAATGCATGTATCTGGAATCTAGAAAAATGGGATCTGGGTCCCAAACCTCTGGGCCACACATTGGTTACCGGTCTGTGACCTGTTATGAACTGGGCCGCACTGCAGGAATTGAGCAGCCGGTGAGCAAGAGAAGCTTCCTCTGTGCTTACAGCTGCTACCTTTGCCTGCATTACCACCTCAGCCCTGCCTCCTGTCAGATCAGTGGTGGCATGGTAAATGTAATGTACTTGAATCATCCCCAAACCATCCTCGCTCTGTCTGTGAAATAAAATTATTTTTCACAATTCAGTCACTGGTGCCAAAAAGGTTGGGGACAGCTGATGTGGATGATCTTATTTGCAAAACAGAAATAGAGACACAGATGTAGAGAACAAATGGGGGCAGTGGGAAGGGGAGATGGGAGGAATTGGGAGGTTGGGATTAACAAGTATATGCTATTGATACTATAAATAGATAACTAATGAAGACATACTGTATACCACAAGAAATGCTACTTATTGCACTGTGGAGACCTGAATAGAAAGGAAATCCAAAAGAGAGGGGATATGTGTCTATGTATGGCTGATTTATTTTGCTGTCCAGTAGAAACTAACACAACATTGTGAAGCAACTATACTCCAATAAAAATTAATTTTAAAAATCTTCATCTACTTTAAAACTTACCAATGGCGAATTCTGACTATATCTTTCTGAGGTAGATTGTAAAGGTTTATCAGAAAGCAATAGGTCTTCCCTGATGGTTCAGTCAGTAAAGAGACTGCCTGCAAGGCAGAAGACCCAGGTTCGAGCAATGGGTCGGGAAGATTCCCTGGAGAAGCAAATGGCAACGCACTCCAGAATTCTTGCCTGGAGAATTCCAAGGACAGAGGAACCTGGTGGACTACAGTCCATCGGGTCACAAAGAGTTGGACACAACTGAATGACTAACACTTTCACTTTCAGAAAGTGATAGACTTCTTAGCCTTGTCAATGGCCTTTGATATTATTCTAGAAAATGTCCTTTGTACTTACAAATGAGATAAATGAAGTTCAGAGTACATACTGAATACAAAAGAAGGATGTGCTTTTCCTTCCTTTTAGGATATTCCTTGTACCTACTACTTCCACTCAGATTCCTTTGTCACAATTTAGTACAGTGCTCACAGCTACCTATGATAAAGGTAGGGGAATATTTTTCTTATGGGTCCAGATATAAGTTAGAGATTTTATTACTAAGGGAAAGAGTGAATGATGGTTATCAGTGGGGGGCAACAACTCTCATCAGTTTGTGCTTTGATCACCTGACAATGGTGAAAGTCCTTCTCATAAATGATCATATTTGTTCCCTCCCTGAAGGGAGTATCATCAAGGTTTCAGTTACTTCATGTTTCCAGCTCAAAGCCCAACCACTTGGGATGTGGTCACATTTCGATGTAATGCCCATGGCTCAAGATATGTGTTTCTATGTCTGTTAATATACAGTATGAAAGATGAGCAGGATAAACGCAATAAAATTCACTTTAAAGAAGGGATAACACAATACTCCACTGTGACTATTTTGGCTAATTCCTTGGAGTCAAATATCTTGTAACTTCTGCCTCTTTAGTCTATTCTTTCACTTACCAGCCTTTCTGTCCTGCTAGCCTTCTTTCTCCCAACCTGATGAAAACCACTTTGATATTGAAATCATTTGTTGGAGTTTTCAAGGCACCAATTAAAATCTGCCACTTAATGATTCTATATCACTTGAAAACTATAATGAGAGTAAGATAGGTACCAAAGGATCACCTTTATGTATAGTAAATATAGACTATTGAAAGTGCTGAAATCTAGACTGAGGTGTAAATAAGTTTTGTTTTTGTTTTTTACTTTCAGCCTTTAAATCAAGTCCTTAGCCAGTCAATTGGATTTTGTCCATCCAACCCTGAGAGTTATGAGGGACTGTCTTGATCAATAAGACAGCTGGCAGGCATTAGGAAAGGGGGAAATAAAAAAAGTGAGAGAGAGAGTAAGAGATTGGGAAAAAGAGAGAACGTTGAGAATACATGCAGGAAAACTATGGCACATCAGGGAAGCTTTTCCCATACTCATGAATCAAAAATGGTATTGCCAAGGGAAAAATCAAAGAGAGCATTATGACTAAAACTGAAAGGAAAACTTTTTATGGAGAGAATAAGGAAATGTTTTCCACTATGCTATGCTTTTTTCATCTCATTACAGAAGATGAGTTTAACAAAATGTTGAGAGTCATAAGTATTATTGCTTATATTTATTAGTGTATGCTTCTAAAAATGTCAAGAATGCAAATAAACTCCTCTATTTAATAGCTTCCATACTTATTTGATAGATATAAGAGCTACTATATTAACATGGGCTTTATAATTGATAAAGAATTTTAATGTTTTTATTTAATTTTTATTTCCAAAGGATCTATTATATATATCTTTCTCATTGATTTTGTACCATAATCCTATAAATTTTTCTTACAGAGATAAGAGACTGATACAAAACTAATGTGGGAAAATTCTTCAAACAAAAGTCTAACACCTCAAAAATCAAACAGAGTCTATGAGTTTTAAGAAGTGCTAACAGAAGTGATGTAAATATCACTAGGGCTGGAGTGAAAATTTTCCTTTTTGATAATAGAGATGATTTGACTTTCACTAAGATAATTGTAAAAAACAATAATTATAATTTATTTTTAAATATCACCTTATAGTTTATCTAACACTTTCAGTATTAAACAGTTATTTATCACAGCACCTCTTAGGCAGCTTGATGACACTGGTTATTATTGTACAGCTTAGGAGGCTAAGGACAGAAAGGACACATGGCTTTATCCAGTGAGGAAACCAACCAGGACTTCTAAATCTGTCTGTCTGATTCCACATTCCTTGCTTTCTCAACTCCAGCATACTGAAGTCACTAATGAAATAGCACTCCGTATGTCACACAACATGCCATAAGATTGTCCAACTATCTTAAAGAAAACCTCTCAGAGAAATCAGTGACCAAGAGAGAGCTGCAGAAAGCAGATGGTGTCATCAGCACACTTCTGGTGTGGCATCTGCAGTTTACTTCTGTCTCTAGATTGGATTGTACTTACATCAAAAGAGCCAATATGTGCAAAAAGAAAGAAATAAGAATAAAATAAGAATAAAACTTTCAGCACAGACACATTTGCTAATTACAGAAATTTTGATGAATATTAACCATACTGTGTGTGTGAGAGAGAGAGCCTGAGCATCAGCAGAAGCTTACCTAATGTTCCAGGTATGCTATGAAGCTTGGAAACACAGAGGCCAAAATAGCCCCAAGAGATTCACCTAAAAATCGCAGTGATGGAGTTGCAATGGTAACCTCCTACCTAATTACAGATCATGCTCAAGGCAAAATCCCATTAAGACAAGTTTTATGGCTGTGTTGCGACTGGCTGTTAGGAAATATACTATTATAAAAGAAAGTCTGAAGCTGAAACATCACTTATCTGCAATCTTTGTGCAGAGGGAAAATAAATGAAAAACAAACACCAAAAATCCCACAAGTAAAGGTAATTCTCCAGCTTAAACTGGATTTCATTCTAAAACAATCTGATATAAGTAAAATTTTAAAAAATAAGTAAAAGCAACTCCAATTGCAATTGATTTATTTTTAGAGCTCTGCTGTTTTTTGTTTCTGTCCGTTATGTATGAACAAGCTCAAAAGATTGGATATGTGAAGTTCATTTGCTATTCATTTTGAAGCAGTGTGCTTTGTTAGATCACTGATGCTAGAAAATGTGACTGGACTCTGAGTCCTGTTCTACATTAGATCCATGAAGGGAATGCTGGGCAAATGTTCAACTTATTGTTGTACATGAAGAGTTCCGTTTTACCCCCACAGATTGTACCTTTTTGAATTATGAGGGACTAGTTTAAGACCTCAGAGAAGGCAATGGCAACCCACTCCAGTACTCTTGCCTGGGAAATCCCATGGACGGAGGAGTCTGGTAGGCTGCAGTCCATGGGGTCGCGAAGAGTTGGACAGGACTGAGCAACTTCACTTTCACTTTTCACTTTCATGCACTGGAGAAGGAAATGGCCACCCACTCCAGTATGCTTGCCTGGAAAATCCCAGGGACGGGAGCCTGGTGGGCCACTGTCTATGGGGTCGCACAGAGTCAGACACGACTGACGTGACTTAGCAGTTTAAGACCTTACTTGGCATGCTTAACTTAAGGTCAAGACTAGAAGCATGTCTACTCTTCTCACTATTCCTGAAGTCTCTACTAAGACATTTAAACTGTCTCACCCTATTAGCAAAGAAAGTCTCAACGGAAAATCCAAAATAGAAAAACTAAGAACTAGAGCAGAGTCAGCTTAAAATTCTCAGTTTATACTTCTTCCACCTGAACCCAGCACTGCTGAGTTGACAAATAGTTTCTGTAAATGTCCAGATAATAAATGTAAATAAAGATTTGTGGGCTATAAGACACTGTTGCAACTATTAACTTTGCCATGGTAAGCTTGAAAGCAGACACAGGCAATTCAAAAACCAATTAGCATAGCCAGACTTGATGTGGAACAGGATGAATGTGGTCTGTGGGCCCTGTGTTGCTAATCATTTAGATCTTAGTGAACTGCCCCTCCTAGTATGAGAGTCCTCCAAGCCATCTTAGTGAAGGAAGTGCTGCTGCTGCTGCTGCTGCTAAGTCGCTTCAGTCGTGTCCGACTTTGTGCGACCCCATAGACGGCAGCCCATTGGGCTCCGCCATCCCTGGGATTCTCCAGGCAAGAACACTGGAGTGGGTTGCCATTTCCTTCTCCAGTACATGAAAGTGAAAAGTGAAAGTGAAGTCGCTCAGTCGTGTCCGACTCAGCGACCCCATGGACTGCAGCCTACCAGGCTCCTCCGTCAGTGGGATTTTCCAGGCAAGAAGAGTACTGGAGTGGGGTGCCATTGCCTTCTCCGGAAGGAAGTGCAAGAAAGGTAAAGGAGAGATGATAAACAAAGAAGAGCAATCCACAAAAGAAAAACAAAGCAAAGCACAACCTCTTTCTTCCTTTCACTAGTATGTGTGACCTTTAACTCTATGGGCTAATTTGTTTTTATTTCTTTGAAGTATTCATAGCTTGAGCTTGGAGAAGAAGGTGAGTTGGTAAACTTCAGCTTTTGGTTAAAATGTGCACTCAAGAGTATCCTAAGGATGCTTTTCCTTCAATGGAAACCTAAACCTATAATTTGATCAGCTGCCCACTTTCACAATGTTATTGTCACAAAAACCATATGAAACTCTCTCTAAAAGTAAGAGCATACTACATTACATAAAACTTTCTAAAGTTTATGTGAAATTAATACAGGAACATAGAACCAATCCCAGAAAACTGATTTAATACAATTTTATATTAAAGATGGCTACACCACATTCTTGCTTTTTGATAGTCCCTAATTAATTTTTTCATTGTTTTAAGTTAAAAGGTGAAATTATCAGGAATTAAGAAGCCATCTTTACAAGCATTTTTATTCCTTGAACTAATTAAAGGTCTTTCAGTTAGTTTGAAAAAATTGAAAAACCGTCCATATTTTGGGCTATAGTTGTTTTCCTGTTCATCTGAAGATAAAGTTGGCTTCCTTAAATGCCCATTTCACCAGTCCTAGCAGCTTCATTCTATGCACTGAAATTATTTAAAGCATCACCGCCTTTAAAATTCATGAACCTGTATTTGCCCTCAATGTTCCAGCCTTTGATATTTCACCACTGATTGTTCTACATCATCAAAAATCCTCAAAGCTCCTGCATGAGTAGTGGTCAAAGCCACAGGCACACTGCCGAATTTGATCTTGAAACCACAAAATTAAAAGTCTTTACATCTCAGCCGCTCATTCAGCACTTGTTTAAACACATTCGTAACACTTTGGGACGGCTTTTGCTGTTACTCAATAAATTATACATTAACCACTTTTAATGTTTTAAATGAGAGAACTGACAGTCAAAATAGAGAATTCCAATTAACACTGAATTTTTATTTTATCAATATTTAAAGGATTTTAAGCATCAGATATGAGGTGTGATTCTAAAGTGCGACTTTTGTCACAAACTCAAATCCCACATCCACATGGCTCCTGTCCTTCAACAAACGTTTATTATGTGACTATTATATCTGATATAAAGCCATATAAAAATTGGAAAAGCACATTCTCTGCCTTTCGGCAGCATGAAATGTAAAAAGGCAATTAGGGTATATGTTTTACAAAATTAGTCAGCTTATTTGAATCACTTTAGTGTAATTATATTTAAAGAACAAGACCTTCAAAGTAATAAATCTTATGAGAAAATAAATCTTATTACTTAGAGGAGACTTACCTCCTTTTACCTGCTTATCTCATTATCTCCTGTTCCAACTGTTGAAAACCTTACAGATATCAATGTTCTAAAACTGAAAAATTCTAGAGAAAGAAACAAAACATTAGACTGAATTTGTAAACTGAAAAAACATAAGGCACAATCTAGGAAGCTAAATTATGTATGTTCATTTACTACCTCCATAACACTTTATTAACTAGAATTGCATTGCAAATAACAGAAACAAAACTAAACTAATGGAGGAGAAGAGACAAATATGTTGACTCTTAAAATATATAACTGTTGGAAAACCAAATCATAAAAATAAGGTAGCTTAAGAATCAAGATTTACATAACAGCCTTTCCATTTCATCTTTGTCTCTATTTGTCTCTGGCATATCTCCTTTATCTCTCATACTTGACATGTGGGAATCACAGCTACGAAGAAGAACAAAGTTTCATATCATGGACTTTTTATACTGGAGAGCCTGTTATTTCTTAATCCCCTATATACTAAAATTCTAAAGAAGAAATTTAATTGTGTCAATTTAGGACTGATTCATATTCCAAAACAAATAAACTATTTATATAAATACAGTAGTGCATCAGGTATTATGTAAATATAACAAAGGGAGGGCTCCAAGGAAAAAAATGTAAGATAACAGCTGACAAAGACCTTTAGTGAAATCAACTATATGCATATGAAATCTAAGTACTGCAAATAGCTTAAGTATTAATAAACACAAATGAGAACAAGGTAAGTAAAATTGACATAAATAGTTCTCAACTTACAATTTAAATGCAGAAATAAATTAAACAGATGTAATATGTCTCCATTCATCATCTTGACATGTGTTCACATGCCTTTGCTTCGGTCATACTGAAACTAGGAAGAATTTTCATATTTATGAGCTTTTCTGAACTAGGTTTTTGGAAATTTTAAGATACAAAATAGTAGATGGATGCAATCAAGGGGAAATTTCTTTCTTCTTCATGAAAGCACTATTATCATCACAGTTATAACAATTCATGAAAATGTCAACTGTAATTCAGCTCTCTTTAACTCAATCAATTTACTCTTCAATAGTAGACAATGATGGGCTTTCACTAGAAGGAATGAACCAGAGAATGCACGTGTTATGTATAAAATGTGTTATGTATATTATGTATTCACTCTAATATAGACTGGATCAGTACTATTGTTGATTGGAAAGGCATAGCCTTGCTTAAAAAGTTTTTCTTTGAGAGACTATTTATTATAGATTTATGTTACCTATATTTGAAAAGTAAATGTATTTAAGGTTTGTTTAATCCTTCATAAAAATACTCTTAAATACACTGCATATCTCACTGAGTCCTCAAAATAGTCACTGAAGGTAGAATTGTCAGGGGAGTGTATTCTCCTCGGTTCTGTCTGGTCTCAACAGAGATTTGAAGTGACGGACATTAGAGCCCTCTGCATGTCATAGCTCTTGGACAGACTGTGTAATAGTTCTTGGGTCTTGGACAGACCGTGTTATAGCTCTCAGGTCTCGAACAGACCTTGTTATTCCTCATAGATCAGTGTTACAGCTACGTGTTACAGCACAATTTTATTTAGAAAATAATAGGAAAATACCCTTGAGGCATGAGGGCATGCCTAGGCAAAGATGCAAAGAGGAGAGAGAGAGAGAGAATGAGTACGCACAGCCGGGGAGAGAGACAGACCCCCAGCCCTCTGGCTCCTCTGTTTATGTTTTTCCCTCCCCCGGGCCTGCCCTGTGTAAACTGGGCTAGCCAGGAGTGCTGTTTGTTCCACCTGAGGTCCTCACTCCGGTCCTTGGACCTGCCTTTGTTCTGTTTTCACGGGCTTTTCCCTTCCTTGTCTTTAGCTACTGCCATTCTGGACTCCTTTTTTCTACTCTATCTATCTAACATTCCCCCGTCAAGATATGGGAGGCCCAGTTCTTTGGGAATAGGAGCATCGAGGTCTTTCTGGCTACTTCGTTCTGAACTGGGATGGCGAGGGGTATTGCCCACCCCCCCTCAGGCCTCAGAGTCCTTATAGCGATGTCTATCTAAGGGTGAGCGATAATTTCCATGGTCGGCTGTAGTTTTATACATGTTTGTTGAACTGGCACTGCGTATTGTAGCTTGCTGGTGACCTGGCAGGGACAAAATATGTTAGACAACTGATAATACATGGAGCAGTCATAAGCAGTATCAATACGGCATAACAAGGACTAGTGGGGCATTGTTGCTGCTGCTACTAAGTCACTTCAGTCGACTGTGTGCTACCCCATAGACAGCAGCCCGCCAGGCTTCCCTATCCCTGGGATTCTCCAGGCAAGAATACTGGAGTGGGTTGCCATTTCCCTCTCCAATGCATGAAAGTGAAAAGTGAAAGTGAAGTCACTCAGTCATGTCCAACTCTTAGTGACCGCATGGACTGCAGCCTACCAGGCTCCACGGTCCATGGATTTTCCAGGCAAAAGTACTGGAGTGGGGTGCCATTCAGTTCAGTTCAGTTCAGTTCAGTTCAGTCACTCAACTGTGTCCGACTCTTTGCAACCCCATGAATCGCAGCACGCCAGACCTCCCTGTCCATCACCAACTCCCGGAGTTCACTCAAACTCACGTCCATCCAGTCAGTGATGCCAACCAGCCATCTTATCCTCTGTCATCCCCTTCTCTTCCTGCCCTCAATCCCTCCCAGCATCTGAGTCTTTTCCAATGAGTCAGCTTTTCACATGAGGTGGCTAAGGTACTGGAGTTTCAGCTTTAGCATCATTCCTTCCAAAGAACACCCAGGGCTGATCTCCTTTAGAATGGACTGGCTGGATCTTCTAACAGTCCAAGAGACTCTCAAGAGTCTNAATTTGATCTCTGGTTCCTCTGCCTTTTCTAAAACCAGCTTGAACATCTGGAAGTTCATGGTTCACGTATTACTGAAGCCTGGCTTGGAGAATTTTGAACATTACTTTACTAGCATGTGAGATGGGTGCAATTGTGCAGTAGTTGGTGGCTCAGAGGGTAAAGTATCTGCCTGTAATGTAGGAGACCCAGGTTTGATTGCTGGATCAGGAAGATCCCCTGGAGAAGGAAATGGTGACCCACTCCAGTACTCTTGGCTGAAAAATCCCATAGACAGAGAAGCCTGGTAGGCTATATAGTCTATGGGGTCGCAAAGAGGTGGACACCATTGAGCGACTTCACTTTGAGCTTTCTTTGGCATTGCCTTTCTTTGGGATCGGAATGAAAACTGACCTTTTCCAGTCCCATGGCCACTGCTGAGTTTTCCAAATTTGCTGGCATATTGAGTGAAACACTTTCACAGCATCATCTTTCAGGATTTGAAACAGCTCAAGTGGAATTCCATCACCTCCACTAGCTTTGTTCGTAGTGATACTTTCTAAGGCCCACTTGACTTCACATTCCAGGATATTTGGCTCTAGGTGAGTGATCATACCATTGTGATTATCTTGGTCATGAAGATCTGTTTTGTACAGTTCTGTGTATTCTTGCCACCTCTTCTTAATATCTTCTGCTTCTGTTAGCTCCATGCCATTTCTGTCCTTTATCAAACCCATCTTTGCATGAAATGTTCCCTTGGTATCTCTAATTTTCTTGAAGAGATCTCTAGTCTTTCCCATTCTATTGTAAGCCATTAGCCAACTCTAAATTCCCATTATCAGGATAGCTCAAGTCCCTCTTTGTTCAGGGATCAGAATATTATCTCCTGTCTGTTTTGGAGTACAACCCCTGCCAAGCTGTGTTGGCTCTTTAGAGCTTTCCTGAGAAATCTTATCCCCAGAAACTAGATTTTGGGGGTATTCATTAGAATGGCACTCACTTGTAGTTCTGAATATGTATCTGAGATCTCCCAGGAGCTTACAGGTGTATTGAATGTCCTCTTCTATTTTCTTCCATGGCTTGACTCGTGAGTGGGGGTAGATAGTATTACAGGGTAGGGACCTTTCCATGTGGGCTGGAGTTGAGCCTTTGGGGACTCATCTTTCCAGACTTTAATTAGGACTTGAGTCCCTGGAGCATATAGTGGTGATTCCTTGGATCTTTTGGGTCCTGGTTCATACCCCACAAGTGTATATCCTGTTAGAATTGCCCAATGGCCATGGTATAAGACTGGAAGGTCTGAGCCTCTGGATCTAGGAAGAAGTAACATTGGCATAAACAAAAGTTCTCCCATATAGCATCTCATAAGCACAGAAGAATTGATGCTTTTGAACTGTGGTGTTGGAAAAGACTTTTGAGAATCACTTGGAACTCAAGGAGATCCAACCAGTCCATCCTAAAGGAGATCAGTCCTGGCTGTTCATTGGAAGGACTGATGTTGAAGCTGAAACTCCAATATCTTGGCCACCTGATACAAAGAGATGACTCATTTGAAAAGACCCTCATGCTGGGAAAGATTGAGGGCAGGAGGAGAAGGGGACGACAGAGGATGAGATGGTTGGATGGCATCACTGACTCAATGGACATGGGTTTGGGTGTACTCCAGGAGTTGGTGATGGACAAGGAGGCCTGGCATACTGTGGTTCATGGGGTCGCAAAGAGTCGGACATGACTGAGTGACTGAACTGAACTGAACTGACTGAAAACCAACCTGTTCCTTAGGGGCAATACGGGTGCAGTGGAGAGCTATTGGCAAAGCCTCCTTCCATCCCAGGGAAGTCTCCTGGGTTATCTTTTTTATCACTGATTTTAAGAACTGGTTGGCTCTTTCTACTTTTCCTGAAGACTGAGGCCTCCAGGCACAATGGAGATAGTAAGTAATGCCCAATGCTTTAGAGACCCCTTGGGTGACCTTAGAAGTAAATGATGTCCCATTGTCACTTTTTAATTACCTGGGCAGACCAAATCGTGGAATGATTTCTTGGAGCAGTTTTTTTTTTACCGCTTCCTCATCTTTCTCAGCCCAGGTGGGAAAGCTTCAATCTATCCTATGACTGTATCTATCATGACTAATAGGTATTTATACCCTTGAGAAACTGGCATCTGTGTGAAGTCCATCTGCCAGTCATCTCCTAGGTACACCCCCACATCATTGACAGGCTGGGCTAGCTGGGGTCTTCGAGCTCCTTGGGGGTTGTTTAACTGGCAAGTGGGACAAGAGGAGACCACTTGCCTTATAGTTGTTTGGAGGCCTGTTTCTTTGAAGGACCTTTCTAGTAACCTTTCTAGGGCTTTTTCCCGTAAATGAGCGGTAGCATGTAAGGAGTTAACCAACTTCCATTGGAAGTTCCCAGGCAGAAAAAGGAGTCGCTCCTTTTGGAACCACCCCAGATGATCTTCTTGAAAGCCCTTACCCTTAGCTTTAAGAGTCTCACCTTCAGTATATGAAGGAGTTTCTAACAAATTTGTCTGTGGAACTAAGGTGGCAACCCCTATTAGGTCATTGTTCTGTAATGCTGCTCTCTTAGCTGCCTGAACAGCTGCTTGGTTCCCTCATGCCACATCCATGCTCCCTTTTTGGTGTCCTTTACAGTGGGAGACTGAAACCTCAGTGTGCAGATGGACTGCCTCCAAGAGCTTAAGAATTTGATCACCATATTTGATTGGGGACCTTCGGGTGGTCAAGCGGCCCCTTTCTTTCCAAATAGAAGCATGTGCATGTAGCACCAGAAAGGCATACTTGGAGTCAGTGTAAATGGCTACTCTTTTTCCTTTTTCCAGCTCTAAAGCTCGAGTCAAGGCTGTGTGCTCAGCTAATCGGGCTGAAGTACCTAGTAGCAGAGGCTTAACTTCTATGGTCTCAAAATCGGAGACTACTGCATATTCAGCTCTTCTTTTTCCACCCAACTGCTTCCGTCAGTGTACCAGATTATCCCAGGATTGGTCAGAGGATCTTTTAACAGTCCCTCTTGGGATTTTGTCCAGTGGTCCAAGGTTTCTAGACAAGAGTGAAAGGAGAGAGAGCCCTTGGGGGTAGGCAGGAGGGTGGCTATGTTAAGAACCTCACAAAGGGATATAGTGAGGCCTGGATTTTCCATCAGCACTACTTGATATCTGAGGATTCTTTGATCAGAATCCATAAATGGCCTCTCTCATTTAGTTGTCTCACTTGGTGGCTGGTAAAACTTGTTTGCCCCCAAAGGAGAGTTTTAAAGCATCTTCTATCAGGATTGCAATAGCTGCAAGATTTCAAAGGCAGGGAGGCCAGCCTCGGGCAGCTGGGTCGAGCCTCTTGGATAAGTGAACTACAAGCTGGGGCTCAGATCCCAACCTTTGAGTTAACATTACCAAAGCTATTCCCTCTCTTTCGTGGGCATAACGTTGGAATGCTTTTTCTGGGTCTGGCAACCTCAAGGCAGGAGCCTGAGGTAAGGCTGGTTTCAGTGTAGCCTCTGCCTTCTTTTGAGGAGTTCCCCACATAGGTGGGATTGAATCATCCCGTCCCTTTAAGCTTTCATATAAGGGCTGGCAATTAGACCATAGTTGGGTATCCAGATTCTACAATACCCCTTTAGCCCCAGGAAAGCCCACAATTGTTTTTGAGTCATGGGGGAGGGCAACTGGAGGATTCCTTGTACCCCATCAGAGGACAGCCTCTTGGACCAGTGTGTAATCTGAACTCCCAGGTCAGTGACCTTTGTCTTGACCATCTGTGCCTTAGCAAGAGAGACTTTATATCCACTTTCTGCCAAAAAGTTTAGAACCTGAATTGCATGTTGTTGGGCATTTTTCTCATCTGGAGAGCAGATTAGTAGGTCATCTACGTATTGTAATATTTTCCCATTAGGTCCCAGGTCCAGATCTAGGAGATCCCAGCTAAGGGCCTGTCCAAACAGGTGGGGGCTATCTTTGAACCCCTGAGGTAATACTGTCCAAGTCATCTGTCAGTGTTTTTCTCCTGGGGCCTCCCACTCAAAGGCAAAAAGATATTGGGATTCTTTAGTTAGTGGTATGCAAAAAAAATGCATCTTTGAGATCCAAGACTGTAAACCACTTGGCCCTGGGTGGGATTTCTCCCAAGATCACATAGCGATTGGGTACTGTGGGATGGAGGGGAACTACAGTTTCATTTATGATCCAGAGATCTTGAACCATTTGCCAGGTTCTGTCTTTTTTTCTTTACCGAGAGGATTGGGGTGTTACACGGTGAATTGGTGGGGACCAATAGCCCACAAGCAAGGAATTTATTTATTAAAGGCTGTAGTCCCTCCCGAGCCTCTCTTTTGAGAGGATATTGTTTTTGGTTAGGAAACCAAGTGGGATCTCGGAGGACAATGGTGATCAATTCAACTTGATGGGCTCATCCAGGAGTTCCCTGGTCCCACACCTGGGGGTTAATTTTGTCCTCCATAGTTTTTGGTCCCTCTCTGTTGGAGAGGGTGTAATGGGTTCTTCAGTAGTAACCAGAAGCTGTAGGGCTCTAGGGGCTGGAAAGCTTCCTATCTCAAGGGTGGTCCCCAGTTTAATGAGTATATCTCTTCCCAATAAGGGAATAGGACACTCAGGGACCACCAGAAACTGGTGGGAAAATATTTGTCCATCCCAGCAACAAAGAAGTGCTAGGGTGAATCTTTTAGTAGTTGTGTTTAGTAGTCTTTTAGTAGCACCCAAAATGGTACAGGTTTGGGAGGAGAAGGCTCCAGAGTAGGAGATCAAGACAGAGTGGATAGCCCCCATATCAACCAAGAAATTCTTGGACCTACCTGCCACATCCAGCTGCACCCTTGGCTCCAGCCCCATGATGATTATCTGTGACAGGCGGACTGGCTGGAGCAGGCCACTTCAGTCCTGTTGAACCATCATGAGGCAAAGCTTGGTGCTTGACTTTGGGGCTCTTGGGTCCTGAGGGCAGAGTGCCGCCCAGTGTCCCAGTTGATGGCATTTGTAGCAAGCCATTTTAGATTTGTCACAGTTTGGACACTCATTGGTCCAATGTCCCGCCTGTGTACAGATTAGGCATTTGCCTCTTGCCTTGTCCTTTAAGGACTCGGGTTTTTCCTAGGGCTTCCCTGGAGGGCAGCCAGCATCTGGGCATGACTTTTCTCTTTCCTTCTCTCCCTCTCCTGGGCCTTGGCCTCCTCCTGTTCTCTATTTTAAAAGATATTGGTGGCTGTCTGGACCATTTCATCTAAAGAGGCAGCAGGGTCCTGCTGCTGTAGCTGTTGTAACTTAATTCTGATATCTGATGCACACTGGGACAGGAATTTGTCCTTTAAAATCACCTGTCCCTCATAAGACTCTAAGTCCAGATTGGTAAACTTTTGGAGGGCCTCTTTTAGCCTTTCCAGAAAGGCGATGAGTTTCTCATTGGGTTCCTGAGTTATTGCTGAGGCCTGGGCATAGCTGATTACTTTTGGCTGGGCTGCTTTCAGTCCTACCTTCAAACAGACTATAAAATGATCTCTTTCCCAGATGTTCTCAGGGTCATTATAATTCCAGTTAGGATCAGAGGAGGGGACTGCAGTTTCCCCTACTGGGTATTTATCACTTGACATGTGAAGCCCCGTTGCATACCTTCAGGCTTCCTTTAACACCCTAGCAGGCTCAGGTCAGATAAAGTTTGACTAAATATGACCATGATGTCATCAAGTCAAAGGCCAAGGTAATATGTTGGAATGTATCTATATATTTGCCTGGGTCATCTGTATGAGCTTCACTTAATTCTGATATCTGATGCACACTGGGACAGGAATTTGTCCTTTAAAATCACCTGTCCCTCATAAGACTCTAAGTCCAGATTGGTAAACTTTTGGAGGGCCTCTTTTAGCCTTTCCAGAAAGGCGATGAGTTTCTCATTGGGTTCCTGAGTTATTGCTGAGGCCTGGGCATAGCTGATTACTTTTGGCTGGGCTGCTTTCAGTCCTACCTTCAAACAGACTATAAAATGATCTCTTTCCCAGATGTTCTCAGGGTCATTATAATTCCAGTTAGGATCAGAGGAGGGGACTGCAGTTTCCCCTACTGGGTATTTATCACTTGACATGTGAAGCCCCGTTGCATACCTTCAGGCTTCCTTTAACACCCTAGCAGGCTCAGGTCAGATAAAGTTTGACTAAATATGACCATGATGTCATCAAGTCAAAGGCCAAGGTAATATGTTGGAATGTATCTATATATTTGCCTGGGTCATCTGTATGAGCTTCCCAAGTCTTGCTTGATCTGTCATAGTTCTAAGAGGGAGAAGGGCTTATGGACCAATTGGTTCGAATTCTCCTCCAGTTTCAGCTACGGGACATACTCGAGCTGGCTTTTGTGGAGGGAGTGCTCCCAGATATGGGGGCACGTTTGGATACAAGGAAGGAACACCAGGCAACTTGGGAGCTGTGGGAGGCTCCAGTCTCTTTGGGAACGTGGGAGGTGAGGCTTTATGGGGGAGGTGGGGGTGGGGTTCCTTCTCTTGGTTGCCTGTGCCTAACATCATTTGCCTAGTGGGTTCACTTTTAGGGCATACAACAATCCCATACTTATGACAGAGTTCCTTCATATCTGTTAGTTGGAAGAAAATTTGGACATAGGGGATATCTGTCCATTTTCCTTGCCTTTTGCAAAATGATTCTAGTTGCAGGATGGTATTGTAATTTAAACTCCCATCCTCAGGCCAGAGTTCCTCATCCCCCAGAGGATGCTGTGGCCATGCTGTGGCACAAAAGAATTTTAAGCGACTCCTCTGTAGAGTTAGAGGATCGAACAGCTTCCAGTTATCAAAGATGCATCTCAAGAGTGTCTGCCGGGAAGTGATTTGGTTATTTCCCATCTGAAAGACAGTCATGACAAGGAGGAAAATAAAAAGAAAAAACTAATAGGCCTCCTTCAGTTTCCATGGGTGCACTTCCTTAGAGGTGAGTCTTTCTGAAACTTATCCTACCCAGTACTGTTGAAACCTTAGAGTCAGGCGTCCCCAGGTCAGGGTGCAGGTCCCCAGGCAGGCTGAGGCATGATAGCCTCCTGGAGATTGAATCCCCGGGCAGGTTGAGGCAAGTTGGCCTCCCGAGAATTGGATCCCTGGGCAGGTTGAGGCTTGATGACCTCCTGGGACCCCTGGACTTGCAGATTCCCAAGCAGATTGAGGTGTGACAACCTTTCAAGGATCAGATCTCTAGGCAGGTCAAGGCAGGTTGACCTCCTGAGACCCCTGGACTGGAGCTGGGCATCCCCATAATCTCCAGTGTGACCAGTGTTGGGTAGGATTAAGGGGGTGTAATTTTAACTCATTGCCAGTTTGTTCACCACAGATGGGAATAGATATCATGATGTAAAGCAATCTAAGCCTGTGCCTTGAGACTGGGAAACAGTGTTAACAGCCATAAGCTTATCCTCTTACTGCGTTAAGGGACTTAAGTCATTGATTTCTTCCCCTAGTCCTCCATAAGAGCAGGCTAGGGTGTCTCCAAAGGTAAACATTTCATTGTCATAGACCCACTTTAGGTAAGAGCAGAAGTAATGACAAAGGAGTGGGTTATCTGGCCCTGTTAGGGGCATAAAGGTTTTTTTTTTTTCCATTTTACTTTATTTTACTTTACAGTACTCTACTGGTTTTGGCATACATTGACATGAATCTGCCACGGGTGTACACGAACTCCCAAACATGAACCCCCCTCCCACCTCCCACCCCACATCTTCCCTCCGGATCATCCCCATACACCAGCCCCAAGCATCCTGCATTGAACATAGACTGGCGATTCATTAATCCCACTGCTGGGCATACACACCGAGGAAACCAGAATAGAAAGAAACACATGTACCCCAATGTTCATCGCAGCACTGTTTATAATAGCCAGGACATGGAAACAACCTAGATGTCCATCAGTGGATGAATGGATAAGAAAGCTGTGGTACATATACACAATGGAGTATTACTCAGCCATTAAAAAGAATACATTTGAATCAGTTCTAATAAGATGGATGAAACTGGAACCGATTATACAGAGTGAAGTAAGCCAGGAAGAAAAACACCAATACAGTATACTAACACATATATATGGAATTTAGAAAGATGGTAATGAGGACCCTGTATGCAAGACAGCAAAAGAGACACAGATGTGTAGAGCATAAAGGTATTTTAATAATAGGCTGGGTGGAGCAACATTGCCTACAAGGGGGCAGGGTCCTAATTGTAATAATTGGCTTAAGAATAAATTTGTTAAGAGGCAACAGACAAGATGATGAGATGGTGGAATGTGAAGGCAAGTGGGCCTTAGGAAGCATGACAATGAACAAAGCTGGTGGAGGTGATGGAATTCCAGTGGAGCTCTTTCAAATCCTGAAAGATGATGCTATGAAAGTGCTGCACTCAATATGCCAGCAAATTTGGAAAACTCAGCAGTGGCCACAGGACTGGAAAAAAAAGTTGGCTTAAAGCTCAACATTCAGAAAACAAAGAACATGTCATCTGGTCTCATCACTTCATGGGAAATAGATGGGGAAACAGTGGAAACAGTGTCGGACTTTATTTTGGGGGGCTCCAAAATCACTGCAGATGGTGACTGCAGCCGTGAAATTAAAAGACATGTCCTCCTTGGAAAGAAAGTTATGACCAACCTAGATAGCATATGGAAGAGCAGAAACATTACTTTGCCAACAAAGGTCCATCTGGTCAAGGCTATGGTTTTTCCAGTGGTCATGTATGGATGTGAGAGTTGGACTGTGTAGAAAGCTGAGCGCTGAAGAATTGATGATTTTGAACTGTGGTGTTGGAGAAGACTCTTGAGAGTCCCTTGGACTGCAGAAGATCCAACCAGTCCATTCTAAAGGAGATCAGTCCTGGGTGTTCTTTGGAAGGAATGATGATAAAGCTGAAACTCCAGTACTTTGGCCACCTCATGGAAAGAGTTGACTGATTGGAAAAGACTCTGATGCTGGGAGGGATTGGGGGCAGGATTCGATGGATGTCAGTTCGACTGAACTCCGGGAGTTTGTAATTGACAGGGAGGCCTGGCGTGATGCAATTCATGGGGTTGCAAAGAGTCGGACATGACTGAGCAACTGAACTGAACTGAACTAGCTGTCTCAGTTCAGATGTGTACAGCTGTCTGCATTCAGCTAGTATTTCTCGCAGATAAAATTAGGCATAAGTAAATGCAAAATTCATATTATGCTTAGATTGTTTTTTTAATATTATACCTGTGTTGAAACTAATGTGCATCTTTAAAACAAACATTATAGTAGAGTGAACTATACATATTTATCTTTCTATTGCCTGCAATGCCTAAAAGAATGGCACAGAATAAAAACTTTGTAGTACCTTCTAAATTGAATAGAATTGAAATAGTCTATGGAATTTGGGATAGATACACAAATGGACTTTATTTCAATCTATCAAGTCCTTGCTTAGCTGTGGTTATGGCTCCAATGAGTCAAAGAAAAAGAGAAATGGGATGAGTATGTTGTTTATATACATAAATACGTAGAGCTCATAGAGAAAACATGGGAAAAGTTTAGGAAAATATGTTGTAAAGGTAGAGCAGTTCACCTTGGATGAAGTGAAGTGAAGTGAAGTCACTCAGTCGTGTCCGACTCTTTGTGACCCCATGGACTGTAGCCTACTAGGCTCTTCTGTCCATGGGATTTTCCAGGCAATAGCCCTGGAGTGGATTGCCATTTCCTTCTCCAGGGGATCTTCCAACCCACGATCGAACCCGGGTCTCCTGCACTGTAGACAGACGCTTTACCATCTGAGCCACCAGGGAAGTCTTGAGTTCTAATTTAAAGATAACCACTCTCATCTCTAATATGTGTGTTTTGCCTTGGATTTAAAATATGTGTTTGGTACAAGAGAGTTTCTGAGAGTAAAAGATTTTCTATAAGAAGCTTTCAGAAATATGTAAATAGGTTTATCTCTACTTCTCACTTGATCTTTTGTAAATTGCTGCTCAGGTATCATGGCTCCATTCTAGTTAAGACATTTAAGATTGTCCCCTCAATAGTGCTTTTTCTGCAGAAAGCTGATCAGGAACCTAAGCAAAAACAGGCTAAGTGTCAAAAAGAGCTAAGTCAAAAATATTTTATATCTCTGTAACAACAATACTAAAGATGCCTCATGTGCTCATGTGTGGGTCAACCTTCTCAGATGGCTCAGTGGTAAAAGAATCCACCTGCCAATACAGGAGACAAGTGTTCAGTCCATGGGTCAGGAAGATCCCCTGGAGGAGGAAATGACAACGGCACACTTCCCTATTCCTCCTGGAGGACAGAGGAACCTGGAGGGCTTGTAAAGTCCATGGAGTCTCAAAGAGTCGGAAGTGACTGAGCAAGCATGCGTGCATGTGTGGGCCATCTTATGTGACTATTTCAGGAATGTAAAAAACGATAAAAAGACATTCCTGTTTGAAACTGACTGGTGACCAGATACTTAATCCAAACTACCACCAAATTATCACTGACATAACTGAAGATATATGCAATAAGAATATTTCTATTAGCAATTGTGAAATGAAGTAAGGTATTAGCATCAAAATAAGACAAGTTTGAGAATTTTGTGCACAATACTAATATGGTGGAATTTGGCTAAATTAAGTGCTGAACAAACTATAATTTTATAAATGCAAAGCAGAAGCTTTCCTAGGATATATGGGGTATACATGGGGTAGAGAAGCTAAATTGTGCTCAATACAAAAAGTATAGGGGAAAACATGCAGTGGCTAAGAAATGTAAGAATAAACATGAAAAGAAGAGGAAACTGGTTATAAATTATTGAAATAAAGGTGAATTCTCCAAATTTTTATTCATGAAAGTCAGTGAGTCCCAAACTCAACAATCAAATGCTATTTGCATTTAAAAGAAAAAGTCATTGAACGATAATATCAGAGGGATGAATAACTGCATATATAGGTAATGCAAACAGAAAAAACAATGCCAGTAAGAAACACTAGATAATGTAAATAAATTATAATTCTGGTGAAAAGCAGTTATATTTGCTTCTGGAAATAGTTACAAAGTGCCTATATAGTCAGTAGTAGAACAGACCTGAACATCTAATCTATCAGATCCAGACAAAACACTTTGTGGTCTTAGCTTACCTTCAATCATCTCTTATCTAGCAGTTTAGTGGCCAGATTTCATCACTTTGTCCTAACATTTCTGTTATAGTGGTCATGGAGTTATACCATAAGCATCCCCCTGCTCTCCAGAAGAAGCAACTATAATCAGGGATAAACATCAGTTAAGTTCAGTTCAGTTGCTCAGTCATGTCGGACTCTTTGCAATCCCATGGACTGCAGCACCCCAGACTTCCCTGTCTATCACCAACCTCAAGAGTTTACTCAAACTCATGTCCACTGAGTCGGTGATGCCATCCAACCATCTCATCCTCTGTCATCACCTTCTCCTCCCCCCTTAAATCTTTCCCAGCATCAGGGTGTTTTCCAATGAGTCAATGCTTCACATCAGTTGGCCAAAGTATTGAAATTTCAGCTTCAGCATCAGTCCATCCAGTAAATATTCAGGACTGACTTCTTTTAAGATGGACTGGTTAGATCTCCTTGCAGCCCAAGAGATTCTAAAGAGTCTTCTCCAACACCACACTTCAAAAGTATCAATTCCGCATTGAGCTTTCTTTATGGTCCAATTCTCACATCCATACATGACTACTGGAGAAAAACATAGTCTTGACTAGATGGACCTTTGTTGGCAAAGTAATGTCTCTGTTTTTTAATATGCTGTCTAGGTTGGTCATAGCTTTTCTTCCAAGGAGCAAGCATCTTTTAATTTCATGGCTGCAGTCACCATCTGCAGTGATTTTGGAGCCCCCCAAAATAAAGTCTGTCACTGTTTCCACTGTTTCTCCATCTATTTGCCATGAAATGATGGGACCAGATGCCATGATCTTAGTTTTCCAAATGTTGAGTTTTAAGCTAACTCTTTCACACCCCTCTTTCACTTTCATCAAGAAACTCTTTAATTTTTCTTCACTTTCTGCCATAAGTGTAGTGTCATCTACATATCTGAGGTTATTGATATTTCTCCCAGCAATCTTGATTCCAGCTTGTGCTCCATCCAGCCCAGCGCTTCTCATAATGTACTCTGCATATAAGTTAAATAAGCAGGGTGACAATATACAGCCATGATGTACTCCTTTCCTGATTTAACCAGTCTGTTGTTCCATGTCCAGTACTAACTGTTGCTTCCTGACCTGCATACAGATTTCTCAAGAGGCAGGTCAGGTGGTCTGATATTCCCGTCCCTTGAAGAATTTTCCAGAGTTTGTTGTGGTCCACAGAGTCAAAAGCTTTGGCATAGTCGATAAAGCAGACGTAGACATTTTTCTGGAACTCTCTTGCTTTTTTGATAATCCAGCAGATGTTGACAATTTGATCTCTGGTTCCTCTGTCTTTTCTAAATCCAGCTTGAACATCAGGAAGTTGACAGTTCACATATTGCTGAAGCCTGGCTTGGAGATTTTTGAGCACTACTTTACTAACATGTGAGATGAGTGTAATTGTGTGGTAGTTTGAACACTCTTTGACTTTGCCTTTCTTTGGGATTGAAATGAAAACTGACTTTTTCCAGTCCTGTGGCCACTGCTGAGTTTTCCAAATTTGCTGGCATATTGAGTGCAGCACTTTCACAGCATCATTGTTTAGGATTTGAAATAACTCAACAGGAATTCCTTCACCTCCACTAGCTTTGTTCATAGTGAATACTTCCTAAGGCTCACTTGACTTCACATTCCAGGATGTCTGGCTCTACGTAATGATTGCACCATTGTGATTATCTGGGTGGTGAAGATCTTTTTTGTATAGTTCTGTGTATTCTTGCCACCTCTTCTTAATATCTTCTGCTTCTGTTAGGTCCATACAATTTCTGTGCTTTATTGTGCCCATCCTTGGATGAAATGTTCCTTTGGTATCTTTAATTTTCTTGAGTAGATCTCTAGTCTTTCTCATTCTATTGTTTTCCTTTATTTCTTCACATTGGTCACTGAGGTAGGCTTTCTTGTATCTCCTAGCTATTCTTTGGAACTCTGCATTCAAATGGGTATATCTTTCATTTTCTTCTTTGCCTTTCACTTCTCTTCTATTCACAGCTATTTGTAAGGCCTCCTCATACAACTGTTTTGCCTTTCTGCATTTCTTTTCCTTTTGGTATGGTCTTGATTCCTGCTTCCTGTACAATGTCATGAACCTCCATCCATAGTTCTTCAAGAATTCTGTCTATCAGATTTAATCCTTTAAATATATTTGTCACTTCCACTGTATAATCATAAGGGACTTTATTTAGGTCATACCTGAATGGTCTAGTGATTTTCTCTACTCTCTTGCTAATGTATTGATCTAGAAACTACAAGTTTTGTTAGCCAGCTTCTAATAGCCTAGTTGTATAGCCTCAGCAATTATTTAGCAGTATAATTCTCTGCCCGCCTATGGCTAAAGCTACCATAAAATTCCTGGATTTTTAAACAGTTTAAATAAACTTGGGAAGAAAATAATCAATTTTTAAAACATGAGAGTTAAATTTTCATGCTCATTGGTGTTTGGATGATACGGCAGAATGAATTTTTTCAGTTTGATAATAACATTGTATTTATCCTTTAGAGACTCTGTAAACACAAGGACAGTAGAACCTGGCAAGTATGTGAGAGAAACTGGTAAAGGAGCAGATGAAATAAGATTTGCCTTTGTTGATAACTGACTGAGTCAAAGACTTTGAGGGATTCAATAATTTTTCTACTTTTGTATATGTTGACGTTTTTATGACAAAACAAAAAGTGAACCTGATATTAATGAGCCATCAAGCACCTAGATCTTAATTTCCAGTGTCCTTTTCAATGAAAAGACACAGGTCTTGTGGAAATGGCTGATTATCTTGGGCTGGAGCAGTAATATAAAGATGAGCATGAAACACCTTGTAATGCTAGAAGGTAAGGAAGTAATCAAAACAACTGGGACATGTCAAAGGGAAAGAAAACCAACTGCCAGACTTGGAACAATTTGAGCAACACAACAAAAAAATTATGTGACCTACAGGATAAAATCAATGTCCATGAATCTACACTGATATAAATAAAACATTAGGCAGATGAACAAATGAGAGAAAGAGACAGGTCTTCCAAGCAAAAGAATTCCAATTCATTTATAGAGATACTGACCCAAGTTTGATCCCCAGGTTGGGAAGATCTCCTGGAGAATGGAATGGCTTCACTCACTCCAGTATTCTTGCTTGGTGAATTCCATGGACAGTGAAGCCTGGCAGGCTACAGTGCATAGGGTCACAAAGAGTGGAACACAAATGAGTGATTAATACACACACACACACACCTGCTCTAGAAGATGAAACTTGAGTGTGAGCTGTGCTTAATGACTTACTTTCAAAGGGCAGGATATGAGAAAACTGGACATGAGAAAACCAGTTTAGGGGAGTAACTACAGTGGAGAAATGTGGCAAGCATTACCTCTACTGGGTGATCAAGTGTGAAAGTGAAGTTGCTCAGTCGTGTCTGACTCTTTGTGACCCCGTGGACTGTAGCCCGCCTGTTTTTTCCTCTGTCCATGGGATTCTCCAGGCAAGAATACTGGAGTGGGTTGCCACGTCCTTCTCCACAGTGAGGAGTGGCTACAGTCTAATTGTTGTTGATAGGCTGCCAGTATTTTTCTCCCTCCTCAGTGTCCTGAATTCCCCTGGAGTATGTTGCCATTCCCTTCTCCCCAACCAAGGGATCGAATCTGGGTCTCCTCCATTGCAGGCAGATTCTTTACCATCTGAGCCACCAGGGGGCAGCCTATCATCACTGATAAGTCATCTTAAAAGCACCTATACTTGATATGACATGAGAAGGCACTACACGTTTGTGCCCTTCCTGCCCGGAATCCACCATCCCAGTCTAACCTTAAGGAAAAACCACTGGACAAATTCAATTTGAGCAGCGTTCTGAAAAATACTTGACCAATACTACTCAAATGGTTGTCATCAAAAATTAAGTTAAGTCTGAGAAAACTTGTCTCAGTCAAGAAAATGCTAAAGAGATATGATGACAAAATTTGGTGTGATACCTTGGGTGGGAGCCTGGCATAGAAATGAGGACATTAAGTGAAAATAGTAAAATTTAAATAAAGTACAGAGTTCAGTTAATAATATTATACTGAGACTGGCTTAGTTTTTACCAATCTACTAACATAAGGAGGTAAAAATGGGGGAAATAGGGTGAGTGGTATATGGGAACTCTATACTTATCTTTGCGCTGCTGCTGCTAAGTTGCTTCAGTCGTGTCTGACTGTGCGAACCCGTAGACGACAGCCCATCAGGCTCCCCCGTCCCTGGGATTCTCCAGGCAAGAATACTAAGTAGGTTGCCACTTCCTTGTCCAATGCATTCATGTGTACTAAGTTGCTTCAGTTGTGTCCGACTCTGTGTGACCCTATGGACAGCAGCCCACCAGGCTCCTCTGTCCACAGGATTCTCTAGGCAAGAATACTGGAGTGGGTTGCCATTTCCTCCTCCAATCTTATACTACTTTTCCATAAATCTAAAGTTATTTTAAAGTAAAGAAAATATATTTAAATGGAAAACAATCAAAAAAGACACTAACTAAAATGCTTCAAATATATGAACTAATTTTAATGTGGTAGAGATATGGCCTAGAATAATGGTGTTTTGGCAAATGAAGTGGAAGGCAAAGACTGTTGAGAATTCATCGTAGACTGAGCTAGGTGCTTCATTTTACACACCATATTTTACTTGCTGCTTTTCCATTCTTGTATATTTAGACATACAAGAAAACACCTCTAAACCAAAAACCCAGCTCTAAATAGCTACCAGCTGAGTCATCCAAATTACAGATAAATCAAATTGACAATTTGTGAATGTTATTAGAGCTTCAGCTCAGTTCAGTTCAGTCACTCAGTCATGTCCAACTCTTTGAGACCCCATGAATTGCAGCACGCCAGGCCTCCCTGTCCATCATCAACTCCCGGAGTTCACTCAAACTCACACCCATCAAGTCCGTGATGCCATCCAGCCATCTCACCCTCGGTCGTCCCCTTCTCCTCCTGCCCCCAATCCCTCCCAGCATCAGAGTCTTTTCCAGTGAGTCAACTCTACACATGAGGGGGCCGAAGTACGGGAGTTTCAGCTTTAGCATCATTCCTTCCAAAGAAATCCCAGGGCTGATCTCCTTCAGAATGGACTGGTTGGATCTCCTTGCAGTCCAAGGGACTCTCAAGAGTCTTCTCCAACACCACAGTTCAAAAGCATCAATTCTTCAATGCTCAGCTTTCTACACAGTCCAACTTTCACATCCATACATGACCACTGGAAAAACCATAGCCTTGACTAGATGGACTTTTGTTGGCAAAGTAATGTCTCTGCTTTTCCATATGCTATCTAGGTTGGTCACAACTTTCCTTCCAAGGAGGACGTGTCTTTTAATTTCACGGCTACAATCACCATCTGCAGTGATTTGGGGGCCCAGAAAAATAAAGTCTGACACTGTTTCCACTGCTTCCCCATCTATTTCTCATATTAAAGCTTACATGAGAAACGCTGGACTGGAAGAAACACAAGCTGGAATCAAGATTGCCGGGAGAAATATCAATAACCTCAGATATGCTGATGACACCACCCTTATGGCAGAAAGTGAGGAGGAGCTAAAAAGCCTCTTGATGAAGGTGAAGGAGGAGAGCGAAAAAGTTGGCTTAAAGCTCAACATTCAGAAAAAACTGAGCGACTGAACTGAACTGACCCTCTAAAAATGGGGAAACTCCTTAATAGAGCTAGCTTTTGGATGGCCAGAGCAACCTAAGGATTCAGAGAGGTGGGGTGAAAGGAGGAGCATACCACCCCATACTTGCCTTTGGGAAGGCAACATTTCCCCTCAAAGTTCATAGACTCAATAACGGCTGCCCCTCGAGTTGTTCATTATCACTCCCCTCCTCCAGGCCCTCTGTCAGTTTACTGGTTGGACTTCCTGGCACTGGTCTTTCTCCTCTGATTCTTTCCTTGTACTGCATGCAGGGTGGTTTTAACCAGGCTAACATTTTTATGTAAAGAACCAAAACAGGATTGTGTCTAGGAAGTTCTGCAATGTCACCAGACCAGCCCAGTCTGGGAAGAGATGCCAACTCCCTACATTTCCTTTGAATGTGATCATCACATTTGTCCAAACCTTGAGCTCCCAAGTCCACTGAGAGCCATGTGATTCTCTGATTAAAGATATACAAGTGGCTTTTCTGCAGGTGGTTCTCAGAGGGGCCTACAGTTGAGTTTCATTCTCTGATATATGTAAGGAGGGTCCCTCTCTCAACCTTGAAAGCTGAACTCAACGAACATTTTTTTAGTGAATAAATACACATGCTTTTACTTATTGCCCATAGGGTATTTATTTGTCAAGTTATTAATGAGGGAACTACTAGTGTGTGGAATGGGATGGAGAATAAATAATGTTCCTTATATGCATATTTCTTGGGTCACCTCCCTCCTAACTCCAAAAACTACCTTTGTTGAAACAACCAAGTTAATCTACAACCTTATGATACCAAATTTAGTATAATTTACAACTGATAAAATCTGTCCACTACACATGTGTGCATATTCATTTTTACAATATGTTTTAGTTTATTCAGTTCTTTTACCTTAATTTTATTTTTAAAACACTTTTGTTTTTTTGGTTTTATATATGTTGACTCTTGAATGTGTTTGATCAACCTCATCCCCAGTAGGAAAAAGGTACAAAAGTTGTAAATTTTTCAAAATACTTTGAAATCCAATGTTATTTTCTCTGCCTGATTATATTAGACTAACATTTTCACTTCAGGAGTGTTGGAAGGAATGTGGTAAATTGAAGTATAATAAATTCACTTGCTCATGGCACTTTCTCCTCTCTAATGATTTCAATTTTCAGTGTTTTAGGTTTTTGTTTAACAGACATTTGAGGCTATACTGGGTGCCACGAACCAATTTAGGCAATGAAAGTACACCATGATAGGACAGGGTTCTAGCCTGTTGGAATCAAAATATTCTGCAGGTGCTCAGTTGCCTCAGTCGTGTCCAACTGCGACCCCATGGATTATAGCCTGCCAGACTCCTCTGTCCATGGGATCTTCCAGGCAAGAATACTGGAGTGGGTTGCCATGCCCTCCTCCAGGGGACCTTCCCCACCCAGGGATGGAACCCGTATCTCCTCCAGCTACTGCATTGGTGTGAATACCACTGAGCCACCCGAGAAGCCCTATATTCTGCAGAGNAGGCAAGAATACTGGAGTGGGTTGCCATGCCCTCCTCCAGGGGACCTTCCCCACCCAGGGATGGAACCCGTATCTCCTCCAGCTACTGCATTGGTGTGAATACCACTGAGCCACCCGAGAAGCCCTATATTCTGCAGAGATAAACATGTAAGCACATAACTTCTAAGCGCTGGATGGGAAGTGAGGTCAAGCTACTATTTGAACTCAGATCTGGAATACTTAAGCCTCTCTTGAAGTGCGCAGGCAAGTTCTCAGTGGAGATAACGCCCCAACTGAGCCTTGAAGGATCAATAGAATATAGTGGAAAAGAATAGAAAGACTCCTGGAGGCTGAAGGGAGGGCATCTAGAGACAGGAGGCAGCCCATTGTGTGCAGGGAAGCCAAAGAAGCTTTGTGTGACAAATACAGGAGCTTAAGTACAAAGTTACAGGTGTCATCCAGGAAGGCCAAGAGGAAGTCGGGACTCAGATCTAAGCCAGATGGCAGTGGAGAGGCTTTGGAGGCTTTTAGAAAGGTTAGATTAGAACTTTAGCAGGCCACTCAGTTTATTTTGGAATAAATTTCCAAAAGGAAGCAACCCTAGACAGTTGGAGTCTATTTTAATAATGGGTGAGATGGAGACAGCCTGACCTAGAACCACAGAGTGGCAAAAGAAAGGAAAGAAGAGACCAGAAAATATTTAGCAGAGAAAAAAAAAAAAAAATACGTAGCCTAGGGCACCTACATCAGCATCAGCTGAGACTTAAAAATGGATGCCAAACCTCAAACCCAGCCCTGTGGACTCAGAATCTCTAGGGATAGAAGTTTCTAGTCTACAGAAACTTGAATAGAATTTGTATCCTATTGTTGTNAAAAATACGTAGCCTAGGGCACCTACATCAGCATCAGCTGAGACTTAAAAATGTATGCCAAACCTCAAACCCAGCCCTGTGGACTCAGAATCTCTAGGGATAGAAGTTTCTAGTCTACAGAAACTTGAATAGAATTTGTATCCTATTGTTGTGTGAAAACTGTATAAATCTTAATTATGTTGAGCTGGTTCATGGTGCTTTTCAGGTCTATATCCTTCTACTTCTCTGTATATTCAGTTAATTTTTGAGAGTTTTATATTGAAACTCCAACTAAAAATCTTAGTTTATCTACTTAAAAAATAATTGTAATAGAGTAGAACTATGTGTAACTTTATTCTGTATTTTCCAAGTCTTGTGTAAATGTGTTATCATACTTTCAAAATGTAAAAAATAAAAAAGAAAGAGGGAAAAAAGAATCTCTAGGGATGGAGAATCAGGAAAGTTGCTTTTACCAAGCTCCTGGGAAAATTCCATAGACTTAGTAAAATTTGAGATACACAGATGTAGGGAAATGGTTTGATATCACACAGAATAATCCATTTCTATCAGAGTTATCATAATATATCTAAGCTTCAATCACCAGATATATAAAAATGGAAATCATATTAAAAGAAATAATATATGTTAAGTACCTAGAAATATTAGTCAGTCTCCCTCCCAGCCATGCACACACACACCGTGCTGTGTACAGAAAGGAAGGGAGAGTTGGCACAACCTTGCCTGACACCTGTTGGCACAGGAGTGTTTTTTGACTGGGTACTTGCTGACTTTGTATTGGGCAGGAAGGTGGAGTTGACAGCAGACTGTCCTCCACTCCTGTCCCTGCCATTGGCTGAAAATCAGGATTGCTTCTGAGTTCTCTACCATATTGTACAATTACCTGTGGAAAATTTCAGAACAGACTCAATCAGTGCTGATTGCACTGGAGAACTGCCACGTTCTATTCAGTACACCAATTACTCTGAACACCCATAGACTGCCTTATGTTCTTCTACAGTTTCTTTTTATAGGCACTGCTCATTTGCTCCCTAGAAAAATTCTTAATATGCCCATCTTACAGATGAGATAACTGAAGTTTAGAAAGGGTAAACAATTTACCCAAGCTCACAGAGCTAGTAAATGGCAGCATTGGGCCTTGTGTGATGACGTATTACATGAGCAAAATAGAATAATTGATTCCTCAAGGCATTTTAGTGAAAGTAAAAGTCACTCAGTCGTGTCTGGCTCTTTGCGACTCCATGGACTATACATACAATCCATGGAATTCTCCAGGCCAGAATACTGAAGTGGGTAAAGACTTTCCCTTCTCAAGGGGATCTTCCCAACCCAGGGACTGAACCCAGGTCTCCCATGTTGCAGGCGGATTCTTTACCAGCTGAGCCACCAGGAAAGCCCAAGAATACTGGAGTGGGTAGCCTATCCCTTCTCCAGTGGACCTTCCCGCCCCAGGAATCGAACTGGAGTCACCTGCATTGCAGGCGGATTGTTTACCAGCTGAGCTACCAAGGAAGCCCCAAAGCATTTTTATGTATGAACTAATTCCAGATGTTATTAGCATAGCTAATTCTATCNCTTTACCAGCTGAGCCACCAGGAAAGCCCAAGAATACTGGAGTGGGTAGCCTATCCCTTCTCCAGTGGACCTTCCCGCCCCAGGAATCGAACTGGAGTCACCTGCATTGCAGGCGGATTGTTTACCAGCTGAGCTACCAAGGAAGCCCCAAAGCATTTTTATGTATGAACTAATTCTAGATGTTATTAGCATAGCTAATTCTATCTATTTAATTATTGATGCTAAGGCTAAAGAAATATAAATAAGAGATGTATAATTTGTGGTTATATAAATAACGAATATAGTTTCATCAGATGCAAACACTGAGCTTTTGTTCAATTTTCTTCCTGCTATTAATTCTGAAAATTTGGCTCGAAACCATTTCTACTTTGCGGGGGGGACGGGGGGGCCCCATCATAAGTACTTAGTTAAGATTAAGTGACGTCCCAAAGGAAATTGGACTGAGAAATTGAATTTTTGGGTCTCAGTGTAGAATTCTCGAACATGCAAAGTGGTACGTTTTGGAAAATTGAGAGGTTTTTGATTTTGTAGTTATGACTTTCTATTTCTACGCCTTCGATGACAGGTCAGTAGACTGAAGGAGTGATATCATTAATGTCGGTCTTAGAGTCGTTCGTTTTTATCATATAGAACAGAGAAAAGTTGACATATGACACAAATATACACCCATCTTTCAGAAAAAGAATTACCGTCTAGTACATTACAGACTTTGTAAAGTTATCGTCGAAGGTCATACAAGGATTATAAGTAAAATTTTATGGATTAATGAAACGGGAAAATAAATTTTTTATCAGTGACTTGAATCCGACAGAACCTAACACAAGAATCGATACACTAGACCTAGGTCATCGAAGAGGAAGACTCTGAAACTAAAAAATCGATATTATTTTAGATCTTTCATCTAAAGTTCAAGGAACTTCCGTCCCTTATACTAAATGAATTCCGAATTTATCAAGTACTGAGAATTGGTTATTCATCACTTATTACTCTTATTTCTCCCACTATATAACCCTCTTTACCATATACTTGATCTTCTATATCGGATGTACAAAAATAACATCAAACATGTACCTCTTGATTTGTTGAATAAAAACGAAAATTTCTTTTCAAGAGAATTAGAATCACAATAAAGGAAGTAAAGTTATTTGTCCAAAATTCATAGGGAATACACGTCCTTTGACGAAACTGGTGACTCAACCCCTGAGCCCGGGGTGGAGACGGTAGAGTCTTGAATGAAAGATCTTGTGTCTGTGTATGTGTGTGTGTTGTTATATCGTACACCACCTTTTCAAATCATTCTCTACCTTTCTCGGAATTACCTCTAAGTTTCCTTTTCCTCCTGGTTAGACTCCCATTTGTTACTTCTTTACCAAGGTTCTTTTCCATCGTAAAATCTACGATTCTAAAGTCGTTGACATCTTATTCGCACCCGAAGGAAGTATCGAGTCGACCATTTCTTAGGTGGACGTCACATCCTCTGGACCTAAACTAGGGACCAAACCCTTCTAGGGAACCTCTTCCCTACCCGATGGGCGAGGTCATAAGAACCCGAAGGGAACACCGAGTCGACCATTTCTTAGGTGGACGTTACGTCGAGACCTGGATTCAATCCCTGGTTTGGGAAGATCCCTTGGAGAAGGGAAAGGCTACCCACTCCAGTATTCTGGCCTGAAGAAATCCATGGACTATATTCCATGAGGTCGCAAAGAGTCGGACAAGACTGAGCAACTTTCACTTTCAGAATAAGTGCAGTTTTTACATTTATGAACTAGTATAAGCAAAAATAAAGTAGTGAAGGATATGTGACAACCAACAAGTACTCCGTGTTTGATTGGATCATAGACTACAGACAGGGGAGCTTGGGGGAGTAAGGTTGGAAATGTAGTTGGACCCCCAGATTAGAGGGCATTCCTTTAAAAATTTCAAAGAGGCTGTTCTTCAGGCTCTGGGACACCCTTAAAGGCTATTTGGACAGAATAGTGACAGGATTTGTTTGTGAATAAAGACATTGACTCATTGCTGGGAGGGTGAGTAGTGGGTACCTGGGAGGAGAGAGTAGAATCACGGGGCACCTTGGGGGAGGTTGCTGGAAGTACTCAGGTCGCAGAGGCCTCACACTGACAGAAGGTCACAGATGGCAACAGTGATTAGCAGAGAATGTTGAAAATGTCATCTGTGAACGTGTGGAGGATCCCACATGAGTTACTGATTGGTAGAGAAAAGAGTACAGGCAAATTATGCAAGATAACTGTGCCCACAAGGGTGACAGTGGAAGGGAACATGAACTTGGGAGAATGCAGACTAGAAATTTAACTCAAGTTGGCTTAAAGATCAACATTCAGAAAACGAAGATCATGGCATCCAGTCCCGTCACTTCATGGGAAATAGACGGGGAAACAGTGGAAACAGTGTCAGACTTGATTTGGGGGGGCTCCAAAATCACTGCAGATGGTGACTGCAGCCATGAAATTAGAAGACGCTTACTCCTTGGAAGAAAAGTTATGACCAACCTGGATAGTATATTCAAAAGCAGAGACATTACTTTGCCGACTAAGGTCCGTCTAGTCAAGGCTATGGTTTTTCCAGTGGTCATGTATGGATGTGAGAGTTGGACTGTGAAGAAGGCTGAGCACTGAAGAACTGATGCTTTTGAACTGTGGTGTTGGAGAAGACTCTTGAGAGTCCCTTGGACTGCAAGGAGATCCAACCAGTCCATTCTGAAGGAGATCAGCCCTGGGATTTCTTTGGAAGGAATGATGCTAAAGCTGAACACTAGTACTTTGGCCACCTCATGTGAAGAGCTGTCTCATTGGAAAAGACTCTGATGCTGGGAGGGATTGGGGGCAGGAGGAGAAGGGGACGACAGAGGATGAGATGGCTAGATGGCATCACTGACTCGATGGACGTGAATCTGAGTGAACTCCAGGAGTTGGTGATGGACAGGGAGGCCTGGCGTGCTGCGATTCATGGGGTCACAAAGAGTCGGACACGACTGAGCGACTGAACTGAACTGATATGCTTTTAGGCCCAGCTTCAAGCCAATATCTCCCGACACCCCACCTCAACACCGTAGCCTTCCCTTCCAACACAAATCTCTGGCACTAAACAATTGCTGTTGTGCCGTTAGAAATCAGCAGTTTATGTGTGATACCAAAACAACCACTGAATTGAACTAAAAACCAATCCAGGGAAGATTCAATAAAACTGTCACTAAAATAAACCTTGGGGAAGGCAATGGCACCCCACCCCAGTACTCTTGCCTGGAAAATCCAATGGACGGAGTAGCCTGGTGGGCTGCAGTCCATGGGGTCGCTAACAGTCGGACAGACTGAGCAACTTCACTTTCACTTTTCTCTTTCATGCACTGGAGAAGGAAATGGCAACCCACTCCAGTATTCTTGCCTAGAGAATCCCAGGGATGGGGGAGCCTGGTGGGCTGCCATCTATGGGGTCGCACAGAGTCGGACACGACTGAAGTGACTTAGCAGCAGCAGCAGCAGCAAAATAAACCTTTTTGAAAAAAAAATGAAACCAATTTTAGACTGACTGCCAAGTTAAAAGCAGAAAGGTGTTGTAATAAATCTGCTCCTCTGGGATTAAGAAATCCTTCATGAAGCATTTTTTTCCATGTACCAAATAATTACAGGTATTCCCAGGTGGCGCAGTGATAAAGAAAACGCCTGCCAATGCAGGAGACACAGAATCAATCTCTGAGTTGAGAAGATCCTGTGGAGGAGGAAATGGTAACCCACTCCAATATACTTTCTTGGAAAATCCCATGAACAGAGGAGCCTGGCATGCTACAGTCCATGGGGTCGCAAAGAGTCAGACATAACTGAGCACACACATGCACACACACACACAAATAATTACAAATATATTCCTTAGGTCTAGACTTTTATCCTGGAGGCATTTGTTATGATGATGACTTTATTATTTGCTCTTACAAAAATGTTACCTTCTCCAGGTAAGAAAATAAATAAAAACAATTCAATTGAGTATAAAGAGAAAAGCAAACAAAACAAACAACTCCCCCCCCGAAAAAAAAACTCTCTTTCTTCACTTAATTCTACTATGAAAGTTCCACTTTCCATATGTAAAAATTAATATCCATATATAGTCCTGAAAACAAATCATAATTAATATCTATAGTAACAGAGGATAAATGAAAGAGAAGAAAACTAAATTGATATTTTTTATACTGAATCATGTTATATAAATGTTTTGTCATGCTTTTTGCCCAAATAATAAATGCATTTAAGTTTTTTGTTTTTTGTTTTTTTTTTAAGAAATTCTTCATGGATGAAAGTAAAAGTGTTAGTCACTCAGTTGCGTCTAACTCTTTGCAACCCCATGGACTGTGGCCCACCAGCTTCCTCCATGAGATTTCTCAGGCAAGAATACTGGAGTAGGTTGCCTTTCCTTTTTCTAGGAGATCTTCCTGATCCAGGGATCAAACCCAGATCTCCAGTATTACAGGCGGATTCTTTACCATCTGAGCCACCAAGGAAGCCCTCTTCATGGATACTAGTAGTAAATCTTCATATTTGCAGAATCTTTGATATATTATTCATGTCATAGATAAGGAGAAAGGATTAAGTGACCTGTCTGTAGTCACACAGCCAAGTGCTATCCTTTGGAGGCACATGAAGATCATTTCAGTTATTTGGAAAAGGTTTACAAGGTGTCTTTCATATCCAGCACTGAGCTAGGGTTTGGAGGAAACAAAGATGCATGAGCCTTCGTTTGCTCTTGGCAAACATCAGATGGCCTGGGAAGGACTGGGATTTCCTTGAAAATGTATAGTTCTCTGTAAAATGGGCTAGTCAGAGGGGTCTAGTAAACTTGCTTCATTAAGATGTCAGATAAACAAACAAAAAGAGAGAAAGTATGAAGACTGTTTATTCAAATCAAAATTACACTTACAAAAAATCTATGTGTAGCCCACTTATTATCTATCATAATGTAATAAGCGCCATGAATCTCCCACTTACCATGAAGGTATGGAACAATGAAAAGCATATCATGGCTGAGGATTATGATCTATCAAATTCTGTGCACTTGGGCTCTGTTAAGAGTAAAGGGAGACTTATGTAAAGCATGTGTTCACAATGTGTGTAAACATTCACTTTGTGCACTGCTGACTGCTCAAGAATAGCAAGTATTATTAAAATTAAATACTAACTGGCAAAAAAAAAAAAAGAGTAAAGGGAAAAAAGTTCCTCTTTCCATGAAGCAAAGGTGTTTGGTATACATAGGTACCCATGAGGAAGCTCAGGAAAGCACCCTCTATTTGTTGGTAGTGATAAGATGTAAAGCAAACAGTTACCATTTACCAAGTTCTGGGCAATTTGGCTGACCCAGCTACCAAGTGAGAGCTTTCTCACATTTATTGCAAGCACTTGTCAGTCTGAGTTAGAGCCTGCTGCTGCTAAGTCACTTCAGTCGTGTCCGACTCTGCACGACCCCATAGACGGCAGCCCACTAGACTTCCCCGTCCCTGGGATTCTCCAGGCAAGAACACTGGAGTGGGTTGCCATTTCCTTCTCCAATGCATGAAAGTGAAAAGTGAAAGTGAAGTCACTCAGTCATGTCCGACTCTCAGCGACCCCATGGACTGCAGCCTACCAGACTCCTCCGTCCATGGGATTTTCCAGGCAAGAGTACTGGAGTGGGGTGCCATTGCCTTCTCCGGAGTTACAGCCTGCCTCACTTGAAAAGAAGCAAAAAGCTTGCAGAGTGCTGTTTGCCTTTCATGTTTTGACAACTTCATGAATATTTGTAAAGATTTTGTTACCACTTGTTGAAACTAGTGTTCAGGCATTTTTGATGTGAATGGTTGTTCTTGGAAGGCCCCGAGAAGCCACCATTTCTCTATATAATTGGCTTGTACTCACCTGTCACGAAGAATTAACACCTTAATGAATGTGGAGCACGTGTCTGATGTGAATGATAGCGCCTGTCACTCCTCGTTTGTGGAGACAGTGTTCTGTGAACACCTCCCATGCCCACAGGCCGTTGTGGAGGTGACATGCTAGGACACAAGCCCAGATTACAGTCAGAAAATAAGTACATGAATTTATGATTGCAACTCAATGCGATCATTGCTCTGTAAAAGGTAAGGAGTTTTTCCCCCAGCTGATCCTCAAGAGCAGGCTGAATTTCAGTGTTTACCACCTTCTCAGTAACAGGCAAAGTTCACATTTGGTAAATAAAGGATTTGACTTGATCAGTGTTTCTAAAATGTGATAACTGGATAACGAGCATTTGCTGAAGGTTATTTATCAGCCAAGAAATTTTGCAAAATAGATTATAAGAATTTTTCTCATTAAAACTTCACCAAAATCCTATGAGGTGAAACCTACCTTAGGTACCTTTTTTAAAGAAAATAATCCCTCTTGTCCTGCCCAACCCTGAAGTATTGACTAAAGCCTTCATGATGATGTTCCCTAAATCTATGTAAGCATAAAATTAAGTACAAATATCTTAAGCTTATAGCTCTTATCATCCATAGGTAAAATAAATTTACAAATTAAATGTCTTATTTATTTAGCATTTATATATATTACAGCAACAAAGCTCAAAATCACAGCATAAATGTGATTGACGATATCTCAGTACTATTAAATCTTCACCCACAGCGTAAACATTCCATGGAGGTTTGAGTTGTACATTACATGCTGAATACCATCGGTGGAGACTCAATTCTCTCACCACTACACTCGCCAAAAAAAACCACTGCGGAGGTCCCAACTCCTCGCTCTGACCCCTTGGGAGTTGTCGAATTAATAATTACAGACCTCATTCATCATACTACAGGTGCCTTCCCTGGTTGAATCCAAACCTTACGGTTCTCCTTGCCTGCCCTCCTCTGCGGCACTCGGCCGTACTCCCCGGCACCGTCTGCGTGCGTTGCTGGGGTAGCACCTCTGCCCAGCCCCCATCTGAGTTGAGATGTGCTATTTTTATTCAGCTGTGGGCTGAGAAAACCAAGGAATAAGCGTTTTGTTTTGTTTTTCCTATTCATTTAATAGTGACCAAAGTGCGTAAGACTTTGATGGGTAGATTTTGTGACTTCCCTGTCAGCCGCAAAATTCTTCTCCTGCAGAATTTATAATCCAAATACTTGAAGTGGTTGATTAAATGACAAAAGAATGGTTTCTTGACTCTATATGTGATTTCTGCAGAAAAATGTGTACTGTGCATTTCGTGCTCAATTATTTCTTCAGTAGAAGTAAGCCTTCAGAAGTATCACGTGTAACTGAGAGGCGCCCAGGGCAGGCGAGCTTTCTGTCTTTCCTGCAATTTCACTGAGTTCCACCCTCTGCTCAAAACCTCCTCTTTGTCCACAAAACTTGTTACCTTAATTCCTCAGTCCTACAAAACTGGGCAAGGGTGGCGGCCTTGCGCCCCCTGTTGGGCATCCGCCCAAACTGAGTCTTGCTGTTTCTCCACCTGACAATCTCCTTCTCCATGAAACCCCAGCTGAAATGGTGCCCCCGAGCTTTCTCCAGCCTCCCCAGCGGCCTTGCTTGCTGTAAATAACTCCATCACAGCAGTTATAACAGTGTGCTAACGATTTGTGTGAACTGTGAGCTCCTTATTTTGTGTTCCCAGGATTGGTTACAGCCACATTGTTTCTGAAGGGATACACATCAGGGGTGGGGGTGGTGTGGGGCGGGGGCGGTGAAACTCATCCCACATAAGGTTCAGCAGGAGCCAGCCTAAGACAGTGAGTGTTTGCAGTTCCACTTCCCTG